>OY728131.1:1761751619-1762351619 GCA_963277665.1 Viscum album | reverse complement strand
AATATAACATGAATATTACATAATTGATTATATATTATATCAATATAGGTAGTATATACACTACATAAAAGAAGTAAATAGTAAAAATGATGTATGCCTCACAAAAAGAAATGTGAGACAAGAATCTATTTTCGTATACTTTTTTGTGGACATCCACTAAAATCAAATTTAATTGTTTTACACATTTTAGAAACTTATAACATAACCATAATTATATTTATGATGTTATATATTAACTTATTATAATATCTAATTACCTTTTTTTTAACATTTAGTATTTTCACTGTTTTATGTGTTAATTGCCCAGTTTTTTTAATATGTTTTGAATTGTTACTTGTTGTTACTATTAATTAAATCATGGTTGAATCATATATATAATTTAATATATGATATAAATATCATATATATGTATATCCATTATATATGTATTTATTATAATCTATAATATTTTGATATATGAAATGAACTGCATCGTTCATGGTCATGGTATGTCGTACGTACACATGCAATCGCCATTCATTACATTTCTATAATAAAATAAAAAAATATATTATATTTATGTATATTATAATTAAATATTAATATCTATGTCATATATTTATAATATTATTATTAAGACCTTTATTTATATGTACTATGTATTGTGTGAATCCGGCAAATCATTTGAGTAGGTGGTAGTCCACACTTCCATGGACAATTAAATCTTATTTACATAAAATCGAATAGAAGAATTATATGTTATATAATTATTAAATAAGTATTAAGGAAACTAAATTTTCATAAATATCTTATATAATTTTTTTCCATCATAATAGCCAATCATGAGTGGTGTTAAATGAAAAACGAACTACATCATTTCGTGAGGTAGTGGTTCACTGTACCCAAGAAGGGTATGATTGTTACACCTTATATGTAATTGTGTGTATGTTTAGGTATAAAACAAATAATAAAAATATATTGTTATATTTATGATAATTTTTTTTATATATTCATAGAATAAAAAATTTTTTGAGGGTGGAGAATGAAAATAAAACAAAGGAGCCCGAGGAAAGTTGTTACCACTTCTTCGGGTAACTCTTTTTGGTTTTCATAATGGTATTTTTTTGATGCCTTTATTCCCAAATGATGGAATTATGGATTCAGGGAGAGATTTTTAGAGCTTATTTGAGCCGATTTTGGGTCATCCAATGCCCATGAGAGGTGTGAATTAGGGGGATGAGTGAGTGCCTATTTGTTGTAGAGGATGAGTGGAATTCTTGTATAGTTTTTAAATGGGAATTCCACCCATGTTTTTCCCACAAAAATAAAATCTAAAAATAGTAAAATTTTTCTAATAGTGAATATAGGGTCTAAATATGATTTTTAAATATATTTTGGAAATGTTTTAAGGTCTTTTAGGGAGTTAAGTTTATGGTTAATTCCTATGGTAATCCAATTTTCCTCTAAGTCATCACAATTAATTACAATCACATTATAAAATTGTTTGTTCAAAAACAATTTATACAATGTTATTGTTTATAGATTAATGGGGTTAAAAAATATTGAATCCATTTTTACAAATTCATATCTCATAAGTGTATGAAATTTATTTAAATGTAATCCCATATACCAGATGAAAAAATTTAATTTTTAGTAAAAATGTTCTAAATAGTTCTCTCTTTTTAAATTAAATTTATATTATGATTTTATTTTAATGATATAAATTGGATTGATCGGTATATAATTTATACAATTTGACTTTAAAATAAATTCAATATATTATTTATGATTAAAAATAAATTAGATTAAGCAACATTATTGAATTAAAAAATACCTAATTATCAGTATTTATAAAAAATGGAACATCATAGAAAATTATCAAAATTCACTTTAATATAATTATGATTTTTCTAATTCAAAACAAATACATATTTTTTCTTACTAAATTTATATAGTTTAAAAAATTCATATTTAATGTATATGATTCCTTAAAAATAAGTTAAACTTATTTTTTTTAAATACAGGGTTTCATGTGTAATATTATAATTCTTCATATCTTATGTTGATGGAATATATAGGATAAATATTAAAAATATTTTATTGAATTTATGATTTATAAACATCACTAAAATAATCCTATAAAATAAGTAATATTAATTATTATCCTAAATTTCATTTTTTTAAATAAAAATAGACATTTATAAAATCATTCCCTTCATATTAATTTGGTTTCTAAATTCATTTCTAATTAATCGGTTAAAAATATATTAAACTATATATTTTTATAATTCAGTTATTAATATTCCTAAAAATCAGTTTAATGGATGGTTTATATCTTACAATATTAAATAATAATATTTTTAATAATAAATTATTGCACAATGAAACTCGGTGTTCTATGTTACGCAAGTTTTTGAGGAAAGTCAATGTCGTATGAAATACATGGTAAACTATGTCTTACGTGTATTGAAAGATAAAATTTCTATCATTTTTAACATAAGCAAAACATTTTGTTGTGTATACAGAAATCAAGGGAAAATATTAAATTTTTTCAAAAATAAATATATTATAATGTTTTGGGATGTTACATTCTCCCCAAAATAATTCAATTATGTCCTTGAAATTTAAAATTGATCAGGGTAATATAGGGTTTTATATTTGATTATACTATTCTTAAAAAAACACACATCATAAGTACTATTAATATTAAATCTAATCATTTAGAGACATTTTGATATATGATGGTTACGTAAATAAAGTCTCATGTAGGAGAACGTAGATGGAAAATTATAACATGGACATTGAAGAAAATATTAAATAACTATTTTCATTGGTCATAAGAATTTAAGTAATCAATGGAATAATAAGGCCCCCAAAACCATAAATTATTTGTGATCTAAATGACTATTTAACAAATTATAAAAGAATGTACTAGGATAAATTTTTTATTTTAGAACACTATTTTATAGTGTTTCAGAATAATTTCACCCTATAAAATTATAACTATATTTTCATTTTTGTAAACAAAATTCATTCCCATGATTAGACGTTGAACAAGTTATACTTTATCTCTTAGCATGTGGTTATTTTTACACTGAAATAATACAGTTTCCCCTAAATATTTATCTAATTATATATTTACCATTTCATAAATAGATTAATTATCCATAAAATTATGATACAACACATTATAAGGAAGGTCCCTAAATGTCCAAAATGAACATATCAAATTACACAATTTGTCTTTTAAACATTACATACCAGACACATGAATATTATAATAACATTAATTATCATAACACATTATTGAATAATTTTCTGGTTATTATTCCAAAAATTGAACATAGATTATTGGATATTTTCCTTAAATAGAAAAATTATGTAAACTATTTCAATGAAAGAATAAAACACTTTGTCAATAAATCATTACTCAATCCCTAGATAGTTAAAACTTATCTAATTTAATTTTTCGAAACCAATAATTTAATTATACAAACATCATATTCCAAACATTATGAACATATTAATCGTTATATTCCCCTCAACCAAGTGTTTTCCAAAAAAAATAGTTTATTCTGCTAATATTATCTTGGTATAATTCAACATATGATCAAAAATTATTAAATAAAAATTTCTATAGTAAAATCACAATATATTTTAAATTTTATATGATGATAAAAAAAACTTATAAAATATATTTATCAGATCCAAATTTAGAATCACATTAATTATTCAACATAGGTTGTGTCTATAATATATTCTTAACATTGATTCCTTATCTTCTTCATGTGTAATTTCCTTGGTTATTAGGGGTTTTTTTCATTTTATCATTTATCAATACAATTTTAACACGGAATAATTTCATTTTTTTTCATCCTTCTGCAATATTTTTCTTGGTTACCCATTTCTATATACTTATAACAATTTCTCATTCCATTCATGCATTTCCCAGCATGATTCTTTCCATAATTATGACGATGTAAACTAATTTATCATCTTAGTTAATGCATTCTTTTTATCTTAGTGTTTATATTACATAATCATATCTTGATTTACATTCATTATATTCATCCTAGAATATCCATTCCCCATTTTTATGAAACATACAAAAATATCGTCATATGATGAAGATGTTCAAGAAATCATTTCCCCTGGAATATTTGGATTTTGACCTTCTAATAAGTGGTCACTATTTTACTACATCTTGTGTATGTAATATATATCATAACAGTATTAATTTTTATAGTAATATTCATAATCATCAACACTCTCTTATTTCTTTTTATTTAAGAATATTAACATTCTATTCAACTCAATTAGTTTCTTAGGGGAGAAGTATATATCAAAGATTTTGTCCTTATAAGATCAATATTCCTTGAGTTCCATTTATTATTCATACCTAGTATTACGTATTAATTACCAATATTGATCCATATCCTCATTAATACAATACAATGCATGTTTAACCATTTCATATTCACTACATCCCAATTATATAAATATATTATCCAAAGACTTCATTCATTACTCCACCAGAAATGGGTCAGTTGTCACATGAAATGATGATGGACTCTATCATATAATGAAATCCAACATTGAAGAATATAATTTTGGAATAGTATTCTCCATATGGGAAAGTTTGGGTGTCATTAACCAACTAAGATAACTTAATATATCTATAACTTTCTATGTTCCAATACCAGAATAATTTAATTTCGCAACAGGTTATCCTCAATATTTTCCAGGAGTATTGATAAAATTCATCCTTAAATTTTCCATTTATAAACAATTTAATATTAATTATTAGCTCATAAAATTAATAAGAATTTATAATTCTAAATAGAAAATAATAATTAACATAAATTGAAAAATTTATGCATTTATAATTACTAAATCATGAACATGGATTATTTTGGGATAACATTACTTTTAAATCCTTCTTAGTTATTTTTAATTAAAATGTTAATTATCCTAAGAATATCCCATTGGCTAGTCAAAATAGGTGTATAGTAGGAACAATTTTCTTGTACCAAGTCTCACAGAGTTAGGCCGGATGCACCTTGTTAGAGATGTAACCCTCATATATATTTATTCCATAAGAAAATCCACTTATAGAATCAATATAGATATTAATCTATAATAATGACGACATTATATCTACCTTAACAATATTGATGTATGTTTTTATATTCTCATACACATATTTTATCTTAGAGGTATTTTTCCTAATCTATGTTTTTTAAATCTATTTTCCAAGGATGATGCTAAACTTCTGTTGATACAAATAGTAATGAACCAACACAATAATCCTAGAGTATGTGAATTATTATAATCATTGGCTTGGTTATAAGTAATCAAATTTCAAAAGAAAAAATAATTTAATACTTTAGTAATTAAAAATTACTTACCTGATACCCATAATACATTAGAGAATAACAAATAAAAAATAATTCTAATAAAAACTTAGCATCATTGAAACTCATTCAATAAACATCTCTTCATATGCTGGTGAAAGTAAGATAAATAAGGGTGACCTCAAATTCTGAGTAATGGTATATAAATTGGAATAAATACTTATATTAATATAAAAAATCAATATGGAATGGTAAATAACTGACAACACATTCCATTAAAATAACTGGATAATGCATAGTTAATATGAAAAGGTAAATAACTGAAACACATGAAACTTAATCAACAAATGAGAATAAAATGAATCCATATATTTTATCATATGAAAAATGATAATAATAATAATTATAGCTAAAATATGAATGAATTAAATACTTAATTATTTTATTTATTGTCTAAGGAACATGAATACATATTTTTTGAATACCTTCCACAAGATTGTTTAAAAATATTGGTAAAAACTTGTTTATTTTTGCCAAAAAATTAATATCATGAAGAAAAATCATTGCATAAAGGGGATATATAATTTTTGGGACCCATACATCATTTCCAATCCATTGAATTAATCATATTTAATTATCAAAATAAATAATTTTCCTTATCAAAAATCTTTATCAAATATAGAATACAAATTTATCAATATTTACCAAGATAATAAAATATAAATCATTGTAAACTCCATTTGTAAATATTGTATATGTTATTGGAAATAATAATTTTCATAACCCATGAATGATTATATTTTAGTGAATATCTAATGAAAAATGATTATAATAATGTTTGTTTTTCAAGAGAATGTAAAAAATCATATAATATAGTGAGATTTAAATGATAAGTTTTACAACTTAAAAATTTCCAAGACAACAGGTTTGGGTGATTTAAACCACATTGAAACATGAAACAACATGAATATGAAATAATTATGTAAATAATATATCAATTGGAAATGTATATAAAATACAAAAATATTTATGTGGTGAAATTTTTGTTTTCCATAGAGAATGAAAAGTGAGACAAGAATATCCTAACTTGTATATCCTTTTTGGTGAAAATACATTATACTAATATACAATGGATTTAAACATGTTACCATATTGCACCGAAACCATTATTATATTTTTAATATAAAATATTAACTTCTGATAATATCTTATCACTTCTTTTTTATCATTTATTCATTGTTTCTACTATTTCATGTGTTAATTTCCTTATTTCTCTAATATGTTTTAACATGTAACTTGGTAACTCTATTACATAGATCATTATTTCATGATCTCCAGATTGAAAACCACGACTTAAATATCTTGTATTTCTATTATATATGTATTTATAACAATCAATAATATTTTTATATAAGAAATTAAATTCAACTATCATGGGGATAGAAATATTTACGTACGCATGAACCCTAATTTCTTTACTTTTCCTTATTAAAAAATTAAAAGTAAATAATAAAAGTAAATAATAATTATTTTATAATATATATTTCATATATTACATATATGTTTACTAAAAACATAATTTATATGCTCAATTTATAGTGTTAATTAATAACATTGGTTTGAAGTGGGGGGGAGTGCATACTTCTACAAAAATGTTGTCATATTTACCCCAATTAGAAAGAATAATGATATGTGCTATATAAAAGTCAAATAAGTATAAAATAAATTTAAGTATAATATATATATATATAATTAAAATAGTGACCACCATAATTCTCGACTATGAGAGATGGTAAAGGGAAAATTCACAGCATCATTTCGTTAGGCAGTAGTTCACTATACACTATAACAGTAAGTTAATTGATCAATAGATGGAATTGTGTATAATTTTTGGTTGAACAAATAGAATGAAAAAATATAAGTATAGTAATGATACATTTCTTATTTTATAGGAATATAATAATAGTTTTTAAGGGGGTGAAGAATGAAAATAAAAAAGAAGATTGTGAATGGATGTTTTCTCTTCTTTGGTTAACTCCATTTTTTCCCTAATGGGTTCTGTTGGATGAATTTAAACCCAAAAGATGGATTATATGATGAATTTAGGGAACATGGTAGCTTATTTGATCAGATTTTTGGTGAGACATAGGTCTTTATAGGTGTGAATATGGGTGATGGGGGAGTTGCCTTTTATAGTTGAGGAGAAGCGGAATTAATGGAAAAAATTGTAATGTTGATTCCACCCATATTTTTCCCATGTCAACTAGATCCAATAATGGTACATATAAGATAAAAGAGAGGATAAGGTCAAAATATGAATATCCAAATGTTTCTTATATTTGTTTTTGTCTTTTTGGCTTCGAAGTTTAATGTTTATTCTTTTGGTATGATAATTCTCCATTTAATCATTTTAATTAATTTAATAACAATCAAAAAAAATTGATTAAAATATAGGTTTAAATTATTATAAATTTTAAATTCTTATGATTGAAAATATTGAACCATTTTTTCAAAATTCATATCATAAATGTGTCAGATATTAATTTAAATTCAATCCCACATAAAGGATGATAAAGTGGGTTTTAATGTAAAAATGATCTGGGGTTTGTTATATTTGAATATCTAATTTCCAATTTAAGTTTATTTTAGTGACATAAGTTATTTTATTTGTTATTTACTTGATATAATATGATTTTGAGACAGTATTAATATATTATTTAACAATATAAATAAATTGTTTGAAAAATCCTTTTAGACATAAAATTTAATACGTATCACTATGCATGCAAATATCAGATATCACATAAAACTAAATAAACACCATAACCTATTTTGGATGTTTCAATTTTAAAAATTTTTGTTTAATATTTCATATTAAATTTCTAAAAATGTATAAATTTATATTTAGTCTGCTTTTACCTTTAATATGTGGTAAAACATATTTAATAAAAATATATGATTTTATGTGTAATATTAGTTTTGTTGTTATCTTATTTCTAGCAAATCTATTTTTCAAATATCCAATATATTTTATAGAATAAATAATTTAAAACATTTTTAAAAATAATACATAAATATTAATTAATTTTACTTGTTAATATAAATCTACTTTTGAAAAAAAAATATTCTTTTAAAAAATCATTCACAATATATTTATTTGGTTAATATATTCATTAATATTTAATAGGTATCCAATGAATTGAACTAAATATTTCCATAATTTAGTAAATTCAATTTATACCCATAAATTTAATTTTTTAAAATTCTTATTATATTAAATAATAATAATTTTTGTAATATATAATTGTATGGTATGACTCTATATTCTATGTTACACAAGCCACCAAGGAAATTAAATGTTTTGTGTAATTAATGCTAACAGGGTGTTCCGTGTAGAGCAATGTGTACATTATTTTGTGTTTACCATAATCATAAAATGTTGTTTTGTAGACATAAAACTAGACACAGAATTATATTAATTCTGAAGAGAATATAATTTATAGTCATAGGGTGTTACACTAAAAGAAATAATACCAAATGTATGAAGGATTAATCCTCTATACAGAAATAAAAGGAAAAATGATTATAATAAAAACATCAATTATAATATCTTTATGAATAATACCCCTTTAAATTTGCGGTGGCGGGAGTGAGTATTTATGATAATGGAGTGAATAAGTACACCCAAACATAAAATTCATGAAATTGAGGATTCAAAATATCCATACACTTCAGGTTTAAATGATTTTTGTAACATTGTAGAAAATTATAAAATCAATCATGTAAGTGATGATTCTAATGGAATGGAATATGTTAAAGTAACATTATCTAATTTGGATCTTCATTTACCCCCTAAGGATAATATAGATGTAGAGGATATGTAAATAAATGAATTGGTGTATGAACTCCACAAAATGTATGAAATATCATCAACAATTGAAATAAATGTTGAAAAATTGACCTATATCAATGATAAAAATATATTATTAATAACATAAATAATGGAGACATTTTCTGTAACACCCCAGGTAAATAAAGAGTATGACATTTTTACATTTATCCATATTTGTGAATAAAATATTAATATAACTTTAAAGGGGATGCTATGCTCGATGGCGTATCCAACACGTAACAACGAGTTTCTTAGGAATCTTACGTTGCACTATAATAATAAAGTAATATTATTTTAAATGGTAGTTAATGCCTAGCCGTTGTAATCGTGGGAATGAACAGAACTAACTACAAAATTAATATATATGTTTGTCAAATATTTTTACTCTTTACAATAAATTTTAGAGGATTAAAAATGGAAATGACTCCAATTTTAAGCGTAGACATTCTAATATTCTTTAAAAGGTTGATTAACCACCTTTTGAAGGCGAACCTCTTTTAAATCCACTTTTTGACAATTTTATGTGTTATATTTGACGAAATAAAATTCTTCTTTATAATCAGGACCTAAAAATTCACTTTGTGTAAATTTTTGGTATTTTTCCGAAAATGTTCAATTTTTAATGAATAGTGAAAAATGTTGTATTTTAATTCAAAACATCTTTTTAATCTAATTTATTTATATGATTATATTATCTTTTTAATTGGTTTTAAAGTGTAAATAGAATATATATTTACCATTTAACCCAATGGTGGTCATTGTAATTAATATCGCTTTAAGGTTGGACATAAACGAGTGTCAATCTTTGGAAAGATATTGTTTCTTAAAAACACGCTATTTATTTTAACAACGGGGTTTAATTATAAAATTAATAAATGAAAATTATATGTTATTAATTTGGTAAAATAGACATGATTTTTGAATTTGGAATATCAAATATAGCATAGGGTGAATTTTTGGTATTTTTCTGAAAAACATCAATTTTTGATGAATAGTTAAACCACAAAGTGGTCGTTACAAAATTTGATTTTCAATTTAAATGGGACTTTACCAATTCTGTGATTTGAATTTAAAAAATAAAATTCAAATGATATTTATTTTCAAGTAAAATGTGGTTCAATGGGATGAATATAATTTTTGATGAAATGTAACTTTTATGTTTTATTAATCGCGATTAAAGGTAATTAGTGTGATTTTAGGTAAAAATGATATTATAATAAAATTAAAATATCATTGCACTTGTCCTAACCCTATTGGATGAGTTATGGCCGACCAAGACAACCCATGGGTCGATTTTGGGTACCCCATGGAGCCACTTGGGTTTGATAATGACATTTATGCCTTTTATTTAAAGTTAAAATAAAAATGTCACAAACATGATTTGTTTTACTAAAACAATTTTTACATGTGGTTATACAAGTCAGAATTTTAACTATAAATAGTAATTGGAAAGCTAAAAAGATTTCCTACATCATAGTATATTTTTATAATTTATAGAAATTAAATAAATTAAATTCATTATGACATCATGATGATGTAGTGATGACCTCATTATTTAACGATTTAAATAAAATGGAATGATAATGAGAAATATAGGACCTACACATGTCAAAAACCTATTTTATGGGTGGATTTAGAACCCTTATCACCTTTTCCTTTAAAAAAATCAATGTGGGACCATTAAAATCCGAAAACCATTTGAAAATAATGTATCATTTTATACTTTTCCAAGAGTGCCCCTCCTCTCCTCTTATAAAAGGCCCCCACCTCTACCACCTTACCCACACCTATAAAGCCTTTGGATCGGCCAAGCTCTGATTATTTTGTCTCTCCACATCCCTATCCTCATCCTAGAAGCCTTAACATAGGCAGGAAGCTCTTCAAGAAACCCCTTTGGTTCAATTCAAAGGGAGTTACCCGATTTTAAGGTAACGTCTTCACTTGTGCTCTTTTGTTTTATTTTGCTTCTCCAACCCCTTAAACTATTTTTATTCATTTCTTTTGTAACAACTCCAGTATCTTCAATATACTGGAATGTTGTTATAATATGGATTCGAGCTACACTTACACACACCTTCTTCTAATTGTTAAAGAACATACTGTTTCTGTGGATGGAGAATTTCTGCCTCACGAAATGATGATTGTTCAACACTCATATAACACCTTCAAAGGTGGCCATTAAGATTTCACTATGTTTATATATGATATATAATATTTTTAGGTTTTACTTGAGCTTTTGTATTTTTCATTTGTGGCATACCTTTATGGCTTCCATTATTGGTATACACGATATCTTCATTTTAAGAAGTGCGGACTACCGCCCCCTGAAAGTGATTTGATTTGTCAATAACATATGTGGGACGTATAAAGGATGGATTTAAAGTTATTATATATGATTTAATACTGTAATTATTATATATCTTTATATGATTATTTTTTTCTTTCCATTAAAGTATGAGATAGAAATGAAAGTAGCGTTCATGCGTATGTACGACTTACCGTCTCCATGAACGGTGCATTTCATTTCTTATCCTCAAATGTAATGTACTATTAGAAGTACATATAATGGATATATATGATGTATGATACATCTAATGGATGAATATAATTCTGGATTTAAAAATTTACACATCTCTCATTTAGATTTAATTCCATTAATATGACATAGAAATGAAAGTAGTGTTCATTCGTACGTACAGCTTACCGTCTCCATGAATGGTGCATTTCATTTCTTACCTCTAGATGATTATGTAATGTTAGAAATACATTTATATGCTGGATATATATGATATATATGATATCCAAATCAGGAATGTCATTCTAGATATAAAGAACCTTTGACCACACGAACAACATGTAATTGTAAGAAGTCCACTTTTGACTTAAGAACCAAATATCGACAAAACAACCATTATTAACCTAAATGATTAAATAATTTTTATAACATGTAAATAATTGATATAAAAGGAATAATGAACTTGAAAAAGGTTCTTAAGAAAGTAGAAATTAACTCAAGTTTATTATTCAGGACGTTAAAGAACGATCGAGTCAAGTCGGACCCGAGATAAGGGATCCTACTCCTCTATTTCTTTTTAAGTACGATCTTTTATGTCATTCCTTTTAAAGATAATATTTCTTGTTATTGGGATGTTATTTTATATTACTCTTACTGTAATTTTTTTGTTCGTGTGATGAGAGACCCTATTCACTCTCATCAATCCATTTTGGATGTTTTGAGTGGTGCCGTTAGGCTGCCGAATTTTCACAAGAGATCTAACCTCTCTCTTTGTTTTTAAGTACTCTCCTTTATGTCACTTATTTTAAGCTCCTCTTTGTTATGTTGGGGGATGTTCTTTTATATTCCTATTTCTATAATCTTTATGTTAATTTGATTATATAACCTATTTGATCTCATCAATCCATTTTTGTAAGTTTTATGTGGCGCCGTTAGGCTGTCGAGTTTTCGTAAGGGATTTTTCATCTCACTTTTATTTCCGTGAGATTTATGCTACATTTGCCACAATTTCCTTTGAGTGGTGTATGTACTGCCTATTATTTTACTCATTGTGTAATATACTTTCATTTATTATTATTTACATCAATGTTGTATTGTCCTTCTTTCATGGGGTGTATGTTTCGAATGATACCCATGTCGGTAAGGGAACCTTTCACCCTCCTCTTTTTAAAAGACTTCTTTTGTTATGTCTTTTAATTAACATACTATTATGTTGGGATATGTTCTTATATATCCTTATTGATTTAAATTTTATTTCCATGTGATGAGATACCTTTTTTATCTCTCATCAACTCATTTTCTGAATTTTGTAGTGACGCCATTAGGCTGTCAAATTTTTGCAAGGTAACTTCTTAACCCAAATTTGATTCTTTGGGATAAACTTATAATCCTTTAATATGTCGTTCTATGAATATGTGTGAATAACCTATGATTGTTTTACACTTAATATCCACTTATATTTGGTGTATTCTTTTGTCACACATAATTATGTAATTGATTTATCCTTAAACCAAGGATACCGTCTTTGTAAGGGACTTTGTCTCAATCTCCATTCATTGAGGCATCATTCTTTTTATACAGAACATTCTTTTATACAGTTTATAAAACCATTTGAATTTTAATTTTATACAAAAGGAATATTTTTCTACGAAGCGTTTTACAAAATGAAAAAAAGGAATGTTTCTTTTAATGTACGCGGTGACAATGACCTTTTCCGCCGCCGTGAGTATTATTTGATCTTTGGCTTCCTCAACAAGCCATAATTTTTTTAAAATAAAATAAATACCATATACTCTTTTATTTATTTTGGTATTGAAAATGGTTTTGATAATGGAATCAATTTTGTAAATATATTAAAATGATATATTGTGATTAAAATGTGGAAATGTTATCATTCCTTTATATTGGTTTTATGTGTTATAATTCTATAATGTTACTTGGACATTATATGGGTGGTTACGTGATAAACCATATGACGGGTGGTTCTGTGAATACCAGGATGGGTGGTTACATTATAACCTCCAATGCATTGGGTATGGAAGTCGACCATATGGTTATTCCATTAAGTATGTATGGAAGTTGGCTGAATGGCTATTCCATTAAGTGATATATGTAGAAGTCGACCTTATGGTTATTCCAGTTAGGTATGTTTATGTCCCCAGTTACCTTTATATGTTATGTGATCTTTATATGGGTTTTATGGTAATCTTTTGGTTACAGAAGGGTAAGTAATGAACTTTTATTCAGTGAAGAGTTTTTACTACTTCGAAAAGGTGAAAAGTATTACTTTGATAAAGTGTACATGGTTTACTTGTTGTTTTAAAAAACTAACAGTTTTAATTCTTTTTGTATCCCTTACTGAGCTTTTTATGCTCATCCCAAGTTTTTGAAATGTTTTTCACAGGACTTAACGTGGAATAGGGTCAAGTATGGGATCAAGGGAATGTCATGCAACCTAAAACATGGAACTTGACATGTTTCTTTTTAATAGTTTTTATTTTATAGAAACTTAGTAAAAGTTTCTACGTTGTAATCTTTTGAGATGTAATAGTTATGTCCTAATTCTCTAAAACTATAAACCTGAAAAGATCCTCAATGTGAATTATTCATTTAATTCAATATTAAGTAAGGTTTATGGTCGGGGCCTTATAGTTGGTATCAAAGGTCGGTTTAGATAAATTTAGAGGTTAGGGAATTCTATATGCATAAGTGACATTTCCCTAATGGTTAGGATTTCAGAAAGAGTCCTAGTTTTAGATAAAGTGAATGAGTAAGTATAACTTAGTGTTTATCTTCCTCATTAGTACAAAATGTTTTTGTTGATATACTCACACTAACATTTCTGTTTTTAGTGAATGGATGGATCTAGCAGGCACCAAAGTGACAATAGGTTTGAAGGAAACTGTGATGGTTATCTGATTAAGAGACTAGATGAAATGGGGGATTCAATGAGGAAACTCATGGTTGTTCTAAACCAATTATCAAGGAGTCATGATCAACCACTTGAACCTTGGTATGATCTGTAATGCATCATGTACAAGATGACCAATTGATGAAGATGTTCATGTGATAATTATAAAGGTAACCATTAGAGTTTATATGATCCTTACTTTTGAGGTAATTATGGGTTACTATATGTAATAATGGAAAGTGAAATTCATGAGATAAAATTGAGGTTAAATTATATTATGGTTATTTTTGAATATTTTATCTCGTTATTGGGGAATTCTTTAAGAATTATGTAGTTTTGGAAAAAGAACAACACGAAGATCGTGTGACAACCCGTCGCGTCGGACAAAGCTGTGGAAATCGAACCCACAACCAATGTGCAATGGGTATTTATTGCCGACCACTGGACTACGTGAAGTCCCTGGTTAGTTTGACTAATTCTTTTTAGTTAAATGATTTTATGAATTATGAGTATGTTGATTTTGGGTTATCTATGGAAATTTATTAACCTATCATGGAGGATATCTGATTAGGTTAATTACTTATCAATACGAGACTTTAGGAGCAACTAATGTTGTTTGGAGATAAATGTTACGATTTAACTTGGAAGACTATGTGACTAAATCCTTCAAATATTTGGGTTTCAATCTTAGTTTGGTTTAATTTGAGGAATTTTATGGACAAACTGTTTATCGAATGGTCCTCGTTGAACTTTGGGTTTTGCTTAACAAATTTTGGAGATTAAGAATAGATTTTGTTTTTATAAAGGGTTATCCTTTTCTGGATTATCTGATCTTGTACTAACCATTTTGGTTTTTGTTTTGGTTAGAGTCTAAAGTCATGGGAAGTATATAGTTCTCTTTTGTGGAATAGGTGATTCTCTAGAAATTGATTATAGTACTCTTAATGCGAAAAAGTCTTCCTAAATACCCATCTTTTGGAGAAAATATGAGTTTGATTAAGGAATCTAGTAAAAGTTGAAAGTCTACATGACAAGTAAGTATGATTCATTATGATTCAGTTATGCTCAAAAATAAATTCCTCCATGAAAAGTAACTTAAAACATAAATGTTGTCTATTAACGTTTCCTACCGGGGAATCGAATACCGTTTAACCCATCACATGTTTGTGATTTTCTTATTGTTAACTTTCTCCTATACATGTTTACTATCACTCTCCATCAGAACATGACCCTTTGTTTTTACCTTCATGCCTATATTTTCGTACTTGGAATCCAATTATGGGTTAACTTGGGTGACCTTTGTACTTTCCTTTCTTTCTTTTAAAGTGATAGTTTAATTTACTCCTTTTCCGATGTGGGGATTTCAATGAAGTATCCAAGCCCAATTTTAAAATTTTGAGGATGCAATTCCCAAAAGGGGGGAAGGATGTAACACCCCAGGTAAATAAAGAGTATGAAATTTTTACATTTATCAATATTTGTGAATAAAATATTAATATAACTTTAAAGAGGATGCAATGCTCGATGGCGTACCCAACACGCAACAACGAGTTTCATGGGAATCTTACTTTGAACTATAATAATAAAGTAATATTATTTTAAATGGTAGTTAATGCCTAGCCATTGTAATGGCGGGAATGAACAGAACTAACTAAAAAATTATTATATATGTTTGTCAAATATTTTTACTCTTAAAAATAAATATTAGAGGACTAAAAATGCGAATGAATCCAATTTTAAGCATAGACATTCTAATATTCTTTAAAAGGACGATTAACCGCATTTTGAAGGCGAACCACTTTTAAATACACTTTTTGACAATTTTATGTGTTATATTTGACAAAATAAAATTCTTCTTTATAATAGGGACATAAAAATTTAATTTGTGTACATTTTTGTTATTTTTCCGAAAAAGTTCAATTTTTAATGAATATTGAAAAATGTTGTATTTTAATTCAAAACCACTTTTTAATCTCATTTAATTATATGATTAGATTATATTTTTAATTTTTTTAAAGTGTAAATAGAATATATTTTTACCATTTAATCCAATGGTATTCATCTTAATTAATATCGCTTTATGGTTGGACATCAACGAGTGTCAATCTTTTGAAAGATATTGTTTCTTAAAAACACGCAATTTTTTTAACAGCGGGGTTTAATTATAAAATTAATTAATGGGAATTATATTTTATGAATTTTGTAAAATAGACATCATTTTTGAATTTGGAATATCAAATATAGAATAGGGTGAATTTTTGGTATTTTTCTGAAAAACATCAATTTTTTATGAATAGTGAAACCACAAAGTGGTCGTTACAAAATTTGATTTTTCGTTAAAATGGGACTTTACCACTTATGTGATTTGAAATTAAAAAATCCAATTTAAACGATATTAATTTTCAATTAAAATGTGGTTCAATGGGATGAAAATAATTTTTTATGAAAAGTAACTTTTAAGTTTTATTAATCGCGATTAAAGGTAATTAGTGAGATTTAAGGTAAAAATGATATTATAATAAAAAAAATATCTTGACATTTTTCCTAACCCTATTGGATGATTTATGGACGACCAAGACATCACATGGGTCTATTTTTGGTACCCCATGGAGCCACTTGGGTTTGATAATGACATTTATGCCTTTTATTTAAAGTTAAAATAAAAATGTCACAAACATGATTGTTTTTTACTAAAACAATTTTTACATGTGGTTATGAAAGTTAGAATTTTGACTATAAATAGTCATTGGAATGATAATGAGATTTCCTACATCATAGTATTTTTTTTTATAATTTTTAGACATTAAATAAATTAAATTCTTTATGACATCATGATGATGTAGCGATGACCTCATTATTTAACGATTTAAATAAAATGGAAAGATAATGCACAATCTAAGACCTACACATGTCAAAAACCTATTGGATGGGTGTATTTAGAACCCTTATCACCTTATCATCGAAAAACATCAATGTGGGACCATTAAAACCCGAAAAACATTTGAAAATAAAGTAACATTTTATACTTTTCCAAGAGTGCCCCTCCTTTCCTCTTATAAAAGGCCCCCACCTCTACCACCTTACCCCCACCTCTCAAGACTTTGTTTCGGCCAATATATGATCATTTTGTCAGTCCACATCCCTATTATCATCCTAGAAGCCTTAACGTTGGCAGGAAGCTTTTCAAGAAACCCCTTTGGTTCAAACCAAAGGGAGTTACCCAATTTTAAGGTAACGTCTTCACTTGTGCTGCTTTGTTTTATTTTGCTTCTCCAACCCCATAAACTCTTTTTATTCATTTATTTTGTAAAAACTCCAGTATCTTAAATATACTGGGATGTTGTTATAATAAGGATTAGAGATACACTTACACACACCTTCATCTAATGGTTAAAGGACATATTGTTTCTGTGGATGGCGAATTTCTGCCTCACGAAATGATGATTGTTCAACACTCATATAACACCTTCAAAGGTGGAAATTAAGATGTCACTATGTTTATATATGATATATAATATTTATATGTTTTACTTAAACTTCTCTATTTTTCATTTTTGGCATACCTTTATGGCTTCCATTATGGGTATACGCGATATCTTCATTTTAGGAAGTGCGGACTACCGCCCCCTCAGAGTGATTTGATTCGTTAATACCATATGTGGGACGTATAAAGGATGGATTTAAAGATATTATATATGATGTAATACTGGAATTATAATATATCTTTATATCATTATTTTTTTCTTTCCAATAAAGTATGAGATTGAAATGAAAGTTGCGATCATGCGTACGTACAACTTACCGTCTCCATGAACGGTGCATTTAATTTCTTATCCTCAAATGTAATGTAATATTATAAGTACATATAATGGATATATATGATTTATGATACATATAAATGATTAATATAATTATGGAATTAAAAATATACACATCTCTCATTTAGTTTTAATTCCATTAATATTACATAGAAATGAAAGTAGCGTTCATGCGTACGTACGGCTTACCGTCTCCATGAACGATGCATTTCATTTCTTACCTCTAAATGATTATGTAATATTATAAATACATGTATATGATGAATATATATGATATATATGATATCAAAATCAGGAATATCATTCTGGATATAAAGAACTTTGACCACACGAACAACATGTAATTTTAAGAAGTCCACTTTTGACTTAAGAACCAAATATCGACAAAACAAACATTATTAACATAAATGATTACATAATGTTTATAACATGTCAATAATTGATATAAAAGGAATAATGAACTTGAAAAAAGTCCTTAAGCAAGTTGAAATTAACTCAAGTTTATTATTCATGATGTAAAATAATGATCAAGTCATGTCGGACCCGAGTTAAGGGATCCTACTCCTCTCTTTCTTTTTAAGTACGCTCTTTTATGTCATTCCTTTTAAAATTATATTTCTTGTTATTCGTAGTTAATTTTATAATATTCTTGCTGTAATTTTTCTTTAATATGATGAGAGACCCTATTCTCTCTCATCAATCCATTTTGGATGTTTTGAGTGGCGCCGTTAGGCTGCCGAATTTTCGCAAGAGATCTAACCTCTCTTTTTTTAAGCACTCTCCTTTATGTCACGTATTTTAAGATCCTATTTGTTATGTTGGGGGATGTTCTTTTATATTCCTAGTTCTATAAACTTTATGTTAATTTGATGAGATACCCTATTTTATCTCATCAATCCATTTTTGTATGTTTTATGTGCGCCGTTAGGCTGTCGAGTTTTCGTAATGGATTTTTCATCTCACTTTTATTCCCGTGAGATTTATGCTACATTTTCCACAATTTACTTTGAGTGGTGTATGTACTACCTATTATTTTGGTATTGAAATTTTTTTTGATAAAGGATTCTATTTTTTCAATATATTTAAATGATATATTGTGATTGAAATGTGGAAATGTTATCATTCCATTATATTGGTTTTATGTGTTATAATTTTATAATGGTACTTGGACATTTTACGGGTGGTTACGTGATAAACCATACGACGGGTGGTGTCGTGAATACCAAGATGGGTGGTTATGTAATAACCTCCAATGCATTGGGTATAGAAGTCGGTCGTATGGCTATTCCATTAACTATGTATGGAAGTTGGCCGAATGGCTATTCCATTAAGTGATATGTGTAGAAGTCGACCTTATAGTTATTCCACTTAAGTATGTTTATGTCCAAAGTTACCTTTATATGTTATGTGGTCATTATATGGGTTTTTTGGTAATCATTTGGTTATAGAAGGGTACGTAATGAACTTTTATTCAGTGAAGAGTTTTTACTACTTCGAAATGGTGAAAAGTATTACTTTGATAAAGTGTACATGGTTTACTTGTTGTTTTGAAAAACTAATAGTTTTCATTATTTGTGTATCCCTTAATGAGCATTTTATTCTCATCCCAAGTTTTTGAAATGTTTTTCACAGGACTTAACGTGGAATAGGGTCAAGGATGGGATCAAGGGAAAGTCATGCAACTTAAAACATAGAACTGGACATGTTTCTTTTTAAGAGTTTTTATTTTATAGAAACTTAGTAAAAGTTTCTACTTTGTAATCTTTTGAGATGTAATAGTTATGTCCTAATTCTCTAAAACTATAAACCTGAAAAGATCCTCAATGTGAATTATTCATTTAATTCAATATTAAGTAAGGTTTAAGGCAGAGGCCTTATATTTTCATTGAATTGTACTTCAAGACCAATGGAAAAATTGTCTTCTTCTATTAGGATATTATTTAAAATGAAGTATATAAGAATGATTTTTTTTCTAGAGCACACATATGGTCCATAGCACAAAATAATTTAAATTTTTTAGAACATGGTATTTATAACCTGTTAATCAAAACCACTTTGTTTTATCAACTTCTGATTGGTTTCTCAATTAATCACTAAAAGTGAGGTTCTCTAAAATAAAATACTGAGTTTTTAAATAATCTATATTCAGGGATCAAGAAACATGTTAAATCCTAGTATAGATCATGTATGGAATTTAGTGAACTGATTTTCAGGTCATTACATTTATAAATTATTATTATTATGTTTTTTGAAGTTGTGAATATCGACAAAAATAATAAAAATTAATTTTTACATTTAATTATGTCAAGGAATTTATTTTTGAAACAATTTTATTTTAATTATCATGAACTAAAATTTTAAATTTTAAAATTAATATTATATGGTATTATGTTTTTCAATTGAATTTATTGAATATTTGTTTTCATTTTAAATAATTAAAGTTACTTATTTTTTATTAATAATTTTTTAATTGATATGGGTCATTAAAATAAAAAAATTATTTTGTAAATGTTACCTCAAGTTCTGCTTCCATCCGGTAATTACTTCTTGAGAAACTATATTTTATTATGGATCTGATTTAGGTATATTTAGGAATTGAGACTCTAGGATGAACCTTTCTCTATATTTAGGGTTTTGATACATAAATCATCTATATTTTCATGATTTTAGAGTGTGAAATACCCATAAATAATTAAGGGATATATAGTCATGCCCCCTGTTGTATAATTTCTAAACATCTAATATTATTTCACATGGAAATGTTAACTAAATGAACCAAATGAAATAGTGGTTTAAACGAAGGCATGATTTATTCTAGAATGAATTCAGGAATAGTGATATCACTATATAGTTATTCCTTTCATGGGGTATTGTTCATTATTTATTAACATGAAGATCAGTTTCCTTATACGAATTTATGCTACCATTGTCATTTTAATTATCAAATTATGATTATAATATGAGATTTAATATCTTAAAAACATATCTAGATGATAAAAATACATCAAAATGGTTATTCATGAGTTAAAAAACTATAAATCATGAACTATATTTGGAACATTTTTTTCATGGTTAAATGTTTGAAATCCATGTTTCATCATTAGATGGATTATATAAGGAGAATAATTTTATGAGATTTGGGGTGAGGGAAATACATTGTTTTAATGAACTATTGATAACTCCTCAAACCATACCACACATTCATACTCTCTCTAAATAAAGGTTTTATAAAACCATAAGGATGATAGGGTCCTTCCCAAGCATCGATAGATTCATCCAACCCATGGATAATGTAGGAGAAATTATCTCATTGTATTATTCTCATTAAAAACTATGATGATACTGATGATGATATTTGAATGACTCATATCAATATAGAAAAGATACATATATCATCTCATTATTCATATCATACCAAATGCGTGAAGATATCGTGTGGGTTTATATGGGGTTTTTCATTTTTTTCTATATTTGGATATCAATTGTCTCATATAAAGACTATTATCGAAATCATATTACCTTTGTTCTAAATTGGTTTTAATAAATGAAAGAATAAAAAAAAAAAATTATAATTTTTTACTTCAATACCATATCCTGGTTAGAAATGGAGATGATTTATGAATGTCATTAAACTGCAACATAAAATATCCATAAAACATTTGTTGTATAAATAAATATGCATGTTTGGGATATATTTTTAGGTGAATGAGTATATAAAATAATCATGGAATAATTGAATCATTTTCTAAGTTACCAAGACAATGGAGACTAATTACTATGTTTGGTGATCTCCACTGTGAAAAAATCACCTCATGGTAGATGTTGAAAATAAATTTAATAAATCAACATGTATTTGAAAAAATAGTCAGGATTTCAATAGAATATGATTCTATATGACCAATATGACATAACTAAAGCCATATTTCTCCATCCATCCCATAAATACATTATCAATGATTATGGCCTATGGTATGCCTAAAAAACTAAAATTGTTTCACCTTATAGGAAATGACCATGGTAATCCTCCAAAAAGGGTATCTAATTTTATAGATTTTCATTCCTTGATCAACATCAGCACAATAATGTTTTGTACAATTATAATGATTTTTCTAATTCACAAAAACCTTTTCCTACATTATCATGGATGGTCCATGTGAAATCCTTGTGGGTACTTGAAACATGAGAAAAACAATTTTAAGACATAATCAATGTATAAAGTGAATCTACATCATATAATAATAAATTTTTTATAAGTGTTTATATTTATATTCCAATAATTCCTTAATTATAATAATAAATATTTAAATATAATGGCTGAATTCAAAAAATATGGGCCAAATAATTTATAAAAATTGTTTTGAAAGAATATAAAATTTGTATTTTCTTATGATGGTATTATAAAATATAAAATATTTTTAATATAGAGTTCATATTAAATTCAATGTATTTTGAGAATAAGAAAGATTTCAGATTAAAATAATTTTAAAATGTAATTATATGTTTATGTTTTTAAATTTACACAATAGATTTCGTATATTATATGGGGTTTATAATTTCATTTGATTATAAATATTATATTTTTGTTTATCGCTTGCCCAATTTTTTTGAATTATCCACATATTTTCTCAATTATCTAATTTAATCATTGTTATAAATTTGTTATGTTATGAAATTATTTATCCTTTATTATCATTAGGTAAAAGTTTTCTTCAAATTATCATACATGAATTTATGGAGTTATATTATAAACATGATAATAAATTGTTTTTTCCACATTGAAATTTCCCAATATTAATTTATAATATTGACATAAGAGGTAAATTATAGTTTATAAAAGTGATGTTATCAAATTATGATGAAATTAATGTCACTCTTGATTATATATTCATGGGTAGAGAGACTCTAAGTTATAAATATCAATATCTTAATATATTATGCTCTATCATGAAAAATGATGGTCAATTACCATTAATTCAATGATTTCTGTTTAGGGGATTATTTATATTACATGATTATAAGTGTGGAAATTAATTTAATTTATCTAATATATGCTTGACATGGATTTAGATATCATTTAATATTGTTTATAAATAATTTTTTTAATTGAAATAGTCATGCGTTCTCTAAGGAATTAAAAATCAATATTATTTGAAGATATTCATTTGGTTTATGTAATAGGTATTCAAAACTAAATTATTAAAATTATGAATAAAACTAAATAGAATATATTTTATAATATATTGATATTTAAATCCCTTTAAAAACAAAATTTTACATTACTTCTAAAGAAGAACTTTTCAATACACCAATCAAGGAACAAAATAGGTTATAACAACACTAGGGTGAAAATGGATTATCTTGTGTTAGGAAAGAAATATATTGGTGCCTCTAAGAGTTGGTTTCCCATCTATAGAATATTCATTGAGCTAAAATTACCTAGAAAACCATATGACATGGGATACCAGAGGAATAATATAGAGACTATCTATATGATTTATTGTTTAAAGAGTTTTCATATAACATATAATAGGGTCATATATGATATGACAATAATTTTGAATTAACAAAGTCTCTATGTTGTAAATGTAAAACATAATTGGACACTTTCTTCGTCTATCATTCTCTCACTCTCCCTCTATAATAAAAGATTCTATAAAACTAAGAGGAAGAAGTCTCCCTATCCATGAATTAAGTGATACATAGATCCCAAGGATACAATTTTTGGAAGAATCCCATCCAAGGATTATTCATTATCATCATATAACAAGATGTTTATATTCAGTATAAATTCATACCTATATAGAAAAGGTACATGATTAGTCATTTCTAGCACATGGATATTCATTTAACACTTATATGATATTTTATAACCCCTAATGTTTCATCATTTTAAATGTTTATAATAATGATATCCATACCCAATAGATAATATAATATTAAAATTTTATATATGTATACATATATTAACTATAAAATTTCATTAATGAAAAATAATACACAATTATGACAGAAAAATATCAAAAAATATGAAATAAAAAATGCAGTAGAATATTATCACTATAAATTTTTTAATTTATGCATATAAATGGAAAATCATATACCTTTCATAAAATTATATCATATCATATGATATCTATATATCACAAAACATGATAAAGGATAACACATATAATATATACATTAATATTTCTAGCATAACTACAGTAATTAAAAAATTATTTTATTTTCCATAAAGTTTTAGGATTATGATGTGTTGAAATAAAATATGTTGAATCATTATATGACATTATTTGTTTTATTTCCATGATTCTTGGAATAATAATGTTCAATGATTTTTATTTTTACACATTCATTATATAATGTTATTAACCATTCATATATATTTTATATACATTATATTTGAGAGTCCCATTACATATATTTATGTGTATATGTGTGTCTCTATATGTGTGTTATATATATTTTCATAAGAGAATTATTATATTGATATATGAAATAAATGGTTGTG
The DNA here is from genome assembly GCA_963277665.1 of Viscum album. NCBI lineage: Eukaryota > Viridiplantae > Streptophyta > Magnoliopsida > Santalales > Viscaceae > Viscum > Viscum album. Next base: position 1,762,326,642 of record OY728131.1, on the reverse strand, counting down.
TCAAATAATCACAATCCAAGTAGAAATATCCACAGAATTCCCATGGTTTGGAATATGGTATGAGATGTAGAATTCCTTTAATTATTGTAAGATACTGCTTCTATATATTAGAATTGTTCATTCTATGTTCGGTATGTGAATATGAGTGTTTGATCTGGAATTATTCCCTTGACGTTGTAAAATATATCCCATGACTAGTATTGTTCCCTCCCTAATAAATACATTAAAGTTACAACACTAACATGAAATTATGACTTCATTCCTTTTCCATTGGGGATTATCTAATTTAAATAACTAAAATTGATAAAAAAATTTATTTTAAAGATTTATTGTATGATTATTCAACCATATAGTGGATCGTGGTATGTTATCAATTATTGATACAATATTTTATCTTCTAATAGAATCTATTGGTGTCATGGGTGGGATAGATTATGATAAAATTACTAAAAATTACTGTCTTATGGATTCATTAATATATTATTTTTGTTGAAAATAGATTTAATATAACATTTATAATTGTATTAAAATTTATCATGAATATATTTTATAACATTTTTTTCATGGGATTTTACGATTTAAGATATGTATTTTTAGTGAATCTTACACTACCGGAAATATAAAAAACGTGTTTTCTATACATGCACAAATTAAACATATATAATATTCATGTTCATGTAGATATCCATGTTTTGGGGATTATGGATTTTTTGTGGGTAAATCATGTGAGATTGATGAGTTGGCTAGTTTCATCCATTCATCATTCCAAGTACATTTCTAATTATATTATATTCATTCTACTTAATGGATTTATCATATTTTATATATATGTATTGGTTTTTATTTTATAACATGGATTATAACTAATATTTATTCTTTTATATAATGTTAATATTTAATTTAACATACATTTTTTCAATTTGATTTAATTTTCTAATTGTTTTATTATGTTTACTGTTATTAATTATAGAATTTCTGAGTCTAGAAGGAGACATGCTATATTATTGGTAGACACTATTATAGAATATAAAAATAGTGAAAAAAATAAATATTGATTACTATTTACCCTTCAAATGTATTATTTGTATTTATATTTTGATTAAACAATCGAATGCTAGTGCAGATTGAGTTCACTTTTCCTGTTATTCTATGTTATTTTATTGTACATAAATTAATTTCTTCGAGATTATTGAGTAGAAGAAGTATAATTAAATAATATAAATAAAATCATAGGTTTAATTTAATAAATTAATTTAATTAGGGATTAACATTAATGAATTTATCTTGAATTTTATTTATAATATTTTTTATTTTGAAGTTATTTGATTAAATATTTATAGTATAATATTCTAATTTCAAATAGAATTTTTTTGAGTAATTTCTATTTTCTAGGATAATTAACCCATGAAAAAAATTATATTGTTTTATAAATAATACGTCACATTAAAAAGTCATCAATTTAATATCTCTTTAGACACATTATTCAATTAAAGAGTGATGTTTATAGAATATTACTTTTCTTACTCTTATAATAAAACATTATCTATATTTCATGTGTTAATAATTAAATTCCCATTATTTATATGAATTTTAAGGATATAAGGCTCGTGACTAAATTTTAATACACATGCATTTCCCATTTTGAAAATTAATTACTATAATATTGTTTTTTCAAATTAACATAGTTAACATTTTAAATATTGAAACAATTTCATTGAATTTATTCTAATAATGGTTAGGTAAGTCATGAAAAAACATCTCATATAGGGGGAACCACATCTAGTTTCCCAATAATGGTTAACACATAGTTTTTGGTGACCATGTAAACCAGTTTTTCACAGGGATGCTTCAATTTCAGTGGGTGGGGAACAATTATCAGATTGATTAGTGGAAACCTTGTGACCTCATTTTACACTTGAGTGACCACTAATTATAATTGAATAGTTATTTGAAAATGAGAAGTTTAATAATAAATTGGTTTCTTAAAAAATAGATAATCCCCTTATATGTTCATAGTTTAGAGTAATAATGTGAGAAAATAATTTGAATTAAAAAAATTTGTTTCTATGGGTTATTTAATATGTATTTAAAGTATCAATAAATGATGTGAACAAACCATGTAAGATAATATAAATTTATATAATTTTGTTACCAATTTTTTCAATGGCCAATTTAATTCCAATTTATTGTTTTTTCATTGTTCTTGGATATCAAAACAATTAGAGCCCATGTCTGCACCACTCCTTTAATCCTTTATAGATTTTGGGTTCTACCTTTTCAATTTCATTATAGTTAGAATAGGTAAATCATATGAATCCTCTTATAACTTTTATTTATCCCTCAAAAAATATTTCTTATACATTTTTCTAATGACCTTGAACCCATGTTAGCAGAATATATTAACTATTGTTTTTCTAATCTATATGTTTTTCTATGATTGTTGAAGCTCCCTTTTTAACCTCATTATAGATTGTGGTTTAATATGAGTTTTTTTCATCCCATTTAATGTTAGAGTCTCTATGGATTTTTTTATTTGATATCTTCTTTAAAGAATTCTAATTTGAGCTTTATTTATAAATTTTAATGTGAATAAATATTTTTATTCAGAATGAATTACAATATTATTTCAATTAGTTGATATCAAATTCATGTTGTTTTAAATGAGAATGAAAAACCATTATATGTAAATTATGAATGGATGGTTCTTCATGAGAATGAAGGTTGAAAAATTTACACTGATATTTTTTTATATCCGATGAATTTTTTGAAATGTTTTGGAATAAAATATGATTAATATAAACTAAACATTCTTGGTAATCATGTTTTTTAGCCTAAGAATTTTTTTTATGAATGTAGGTTTTTGATAAAATTTTATCAAGACACCTTATGTTAAATTGGTATTTCAAATAATTTTGAGATATATTTAGTGTAACATACAATGTATTTATTGAATAATACACTTTCATACCTATTAATAATTATGAATAAGATATTAATTTTATGTTAAAGGGGACACATTTTCCGATAGCATAATCGACATGCAACAACGGGTTTCCCTGAAATCTTATGCTTTACACAACATTGAGTTATACTGAAATATAATACAATAATAATATTATTTTTTAAATGGCAGTTAATTCCTAGTCATTCTATTAACGAGAATAAATTTAAATGAATACTACATGGTTATACCTATTTCATAATTTTTTTACATTTATCTAATAAATTATGGTGGCTTAAAATGAGAATGAACCCATTTTTAAGCATTAAATTCTCTAGTATTTTTAAAAGGATGTTTTACCACATTCTGATGGAGAACACATTTTAAATAATGTTATTATTATTTTTATATATTTTATTTAAAAAATAGACCACTTCATTAGATGTTGCACACCAATATTTACATTGGTTAAAATTTTGGTGTTCTTATCATAAAATTCATAATTTAATGAATTGTGAAAAATGTTGCATTTTAATTAAAAAATTTCATTTAATATAATATATTTATATAGTAATATTGTTATTTTAAATAATTTAACAGTGTAATTGGATTAGTTTTTTGTCAATTAATCAAATTTTGGTCATTATATGTAATTGTACATTTAAATTGGACTGAAACACTTTTAAATCTTTTGAATGTTTTTACTCCGTAAAAACCCACATTCTGGTTTTGACAAAGGAAATTATATTTAAATCAATAAATAAAATTTCTATGATTTGAATTTGGAAAAATGGATTCCATATTTGGAATCAAATGGTTCAAATTTTGTAAATAGGTATGTTTTATTTTTGGACATTATGAATACGAACATTAGTAATAATTTTTATTTACCATGGTAAATGGATAAATAATATAAATAAGGGAAAAAATAATGTTATATTAATATAAAACGACCATAGAACGTGTAATAATTCCATTGGATGAAATATATCTTACCATGGGAATCCATGGGACGATTTTGGAACACCATGGATCATCGTGGATGTGATAATGACATGTTATAATAATTACTTTAATGTAAAGAGAAATGTAAGATAAACTTGTATCTTTTACTAAAACAATTTTTATATATAGTTTAATGACATATCTATTTTAATATAAGTAGTCATTATAAATATATGAAGATTCCATACATCATGGTATTTAATTTTAAAAATTTAGGAAATTAATAATTAATTATATTTATGACATAATGATGATGTAGTGATTACATAATTTATGAAACATTCTAATAAATAATATTATAAATATTAAAACAAATTTAATTCTAAAATTTTAATGTCATACACGAATTTATCGATGATTATGACATGTTAAATTGGATTTATATTTTTGTTTTTTTGAATGAAACAAGTTGTTATTTCTTTAACAAAATACAATTACTAAATAGTGTGAAAATTGGCATAAATGAGTTTTTAAAACAATCACTATTTTATTTAATGATATAATAGTCCAGAAAATACATATCTATCAACATAAATTATATAATGATACAAATGAAATTAATGATCCACTATTGGTTCTCATGACATTTGATTGTAAATATTGTAACCATATATTATATAAATACAAAAAAGATATGGTAACAATTAGTGTTTTTAACTAAGATTTAATATTAAGAGACACGGTTTTATTTATGAACTAAACGTGTATAAAAACTATTGGTCTGGAGGATTAAAAACCATAAACATCAATTTATTTAAATATTTATCTTCTTAACTATAATAATTCTAAAAGAAAATTTTTATTAAATAACATTTCAAGGCATTTTTAATGTTCCCCCCTCCCTCATGTAAAGGGCCACCAAATCTACCCACTTATTCACATATCACAAGCCCTTGGGCTCTTCAAAATTTAGATCAAATTATATCCCTATAATGGCCCGTGTTTGTGGTGATTCCTTACTTTGTGAAAATCTCATGTTGGGTTTTCTAGTCTAGGAATCACAGTAGTTTAGGCTTATCGGTAGCCTTAGCCCACCGGTAGCAGGCCTGCCGGTAGCTCGGGCCACCGGTGGGCTTGGCCCACCGGTGGGCCTGGCCTACCTGTGGCATTGGCCTACCGGTGGCCTTGGCCGACCGGTGGCCGTCACCCACCGGAGGCCATCATCCCCCGGTGGCTCTGGCCTACCCACGCGGGTTCTTTCCAGTGGCATTTGCGCAATTAGGATTTTAAACCCTATTTTGACCTGTTTGAGCGTGTTTTAAAGACCTGTAACACCATAAGAGTCTTAATTAAATACATAATGAATTGATGAGTCTGTTTAAACCACCCGACCCCCTTTAATGACGAGCGGGGCCGCGTGGCCAACCCACAACCCTGCACCTTACGCGATTTGGCATTCTCATCTCAACAGTTTGAGGCTCTTATAAACTAAGAGTTAGGTGTGGTTTCTTCATTCCTGGGTCGCGGATTTTCACGAACAGCTTTTGGTGCATCGGGCGCATCGTTATCCGTAAGGTTCCATGCTCGGCCTAAGCGTCGATCATCTATCAACAAGAAGGAAGTTTTTCTCCTTCGTCTCTCTGTTTTGTGTATCATGCGGGGTAGGCGTGCTTTTTTTCTGTAGAATTTGATAAACCAGACCTAAATAAAGATAATGAATAGATTCTATAAGTAAATAAGTGGGGGTTGTGATCTTCGATGTTGTTTATATTATGATTATCTTTCTGAGTTATGTTGGCTTATACCTTCTGAAAATGGAGGCCGTTGGTGGTCATTGTCAGTGCACTAATGAACCCCTCGTAGTGCTTTAAATGGATTTTTTTGAAATTTTAAACTTATAATGTGTAAAGTAAATCAGTTAATCACGTATACCCAGCTAAATAAATTTAAAGAGCCAGGATTAACCCTTCGGTGATAACCCCCGGTTAAAACACACAGAAATTGAAATCATAGATCGTGTAAAATCTTTAAATCTGGAAATACTGCATGGACCTGTTTTGATTGATGGTGGTGGTTTGTTTGTTCTTCTTCCATGGGCCGGTTGCTGGAGATGTGAGGGAGGGGATGGGATCCCATGTTTTTATACTCTCGATGGTTCTGGAAATGGGAATGGAATTCCCTGTTGTTAAAGATTCGTTGGTTGTGAGTTTTGTGTTCGTGTGGTTACCTTGTTATATCACGAATTGGGGTGGGATCCCCTGTTGATGAAGAAACTTTTTTGGGGGGAGGGGACACGGGGCAGTGTCTCGGGGTTGTCTGGTTCCAGTACTTCGCGGGTTCTCACTTTTCCTTGTTCTTGTAATATTACAATAGAACCGAGTGTGAATGTTTAAATTGAAAATTTGTTGGATCCTTTATCCTGGTTATGCTTATGGTGTTATTTTCCCAGTAGTGCATGAACGTATTTGAACGTTATCACTGAACATGAAACAAGAAAGTGACAAATAAGTTTTTTTGGCGAGAGTCTTGACTCGGACGTGACTGCTGTTGTGATCTGTAGGCTGTCTGAAGAAAAACCTAGCTTTGGGTGAGTGCTTGTTACCTGTATGTATACTTGTAGCTTTGTGTTTCTTATTCTCACCCACCCAAGTTGAGCACTTAGTGCCGAACACCCCCATTTCATGGGGGAGGATGTTATTCCCAACACTATTCTTAGTGGATTGTTTTTATCTCCTTTTCTGATCGCTTTCATGGATAGCCCAAGAATCTTTGGATAGGCTGTGATGGCCTGAGGTCCATTGTTTGCCCATGAAACTTCGGGCGGGGTATTGTGGTGGTTATGTCCCAGGTGTGTGCGGGCAGGTAGTTTCCAAAGTATCTTCGGGATGTGGCCCAGGTGTCTTCGGGCGTGGCAGTGGACCTTCTATCCCAGGTGTCTTCGGGCGTGGTGGTGGTTGGTGTGGCCCAGGTGTGTGCGGGCGGGAGAGGCAGTGGGACTGCGGTGATATAATGGCGGGATTGGTTCGATGCGTATGATGTCTCAATAACCAGTGGGAAAGTGGAGCGGGGTACCCAAACATCGATGTGCTCTTATTATATATATTACTTGACTTGCGTTATTTGGGGAGTGTTCCTTGGTGAGGCTTGGGGTGATAGTTTACCTTGATAGGTGTTTGGTTTACTCCTTTTCTCATGGGACTTTAGTACGTTCCACCACTTATGCATGAGAGTCTTTGGTTTTCCTTACTGGGTGTACTTGTATGCTCACCCTACGTACATAAAACTACTTTTAGGTTTCCAGGAGGACTTCGGGGATCGCACATGACCATACTAGCTCAGGCCGTGGTGCAGTTGCAGTTGCTGTTTTTCATCATCTGGTACTTACATTTGTGGTCATCTTTTGTACCTTGTGGCTTTTACTTTTGGAACATGCATGTGGGAATGGTTTACGTTTGGCTTTACTTTTCTTTTACCTTTGTGTAGTTGGTTTTCATCTTCCTATCTCCCGATCCTATAAAACGAAAAGGGGTAATGCCTTCCATTTGTGTGAAATTTTATACCATTGATGCTAGTCTCCACTCTGGGACCTATTGAAGGCGGGTCTTGGGGGTCATTATATCTCCTTCAACATAAAGAAGGAAGGGGCTGGGAATCTGCTGACCCTTCCCTCCTTTTGGTGATGGAGGGTCATGACAGAATGTTATCAGAGGTGAGGTTGAGAGATAGGGTGGAGTCTAGAGTTAGTCACATTGACGATTTCATGGGATGGTAAGGCAACAATGGTGGTTGACCTTGGAGCATGAATTATGATAGGGAAGACCGGCTAGGACACGGGATTTTAGGGCCCCCCGTGATCCGACGCAAGGACTCCGGACCTACCGAACGACTAAGTGATGCCACGCTGATTGAAGGGTAGGGACCCTAGGAAAGGTACATGCATCATAATGACTTGTGTTCTAATGATTCTGGGGGTGTTTTGGGAATTAAGAACAAACAAAAAGTTTAAGAAGTTTTAAAGACAATAATTTTCACTACTTGGGCTTAGGCATTCCTTGTATACCTTGTAGCTATGGAACCTGGAAGGCGACCGCGAGTAATACAGACGATCGAGGCCCCACAGACTACTTTGGCCGATCGGCAAAGAGCTGATCGAGAGGAAGAGGATGACCAGTGGCAGAAGACTCTTCGGGCCTTCCAGCGACAGACCCTCGAGAAGTACGAGGGAAGAACCTCTGACATGAAGACGGAAGGCTGGCTGGAGGAGCTAGTGATAGCCTTTGGCCTGATTCGGGCCCCGACCGAGTACTGGGTTCCTCTAGCCGTTAGCCAGATGTGGGGAGCGGCACGTCAGTGGTGGACGCTTTACCTAGGCGAGGGGAGAGAGGATGAGGTGGATTGGGAGGATTTCAAGAGGGAGTTCCGAGCGGAATTCCTCTCTTCGACGATGAAGGCGGAAAGGACACAAGAGCTACTCTCCCCCCAACATGGGAGTATGTCCGTCAGGGAGTGAGGATGACGTTCAAGTGTAGATATGGACAATTAGAGTTCGTAGTCATGCCCTTCGGTGTTACGAACGCCCCGACTGTGTTCATGGGGCTTATGAACTCCATCTTCCGAGATTACCTAGATCGGTTTGTAGTTGTGTTCATCGACGACATACTGGTCTACTCATGATCAGAGGGGGACCATGCAGAGCACCTGAGGACAGTTTTGGAGGTCTGCCGACATCATGAGCTATATGGGAAGTTGTCAAAATGCAATTTCGGGACAGGAGATGTGCACTTCCTTGGTCACGTGGTGTCCGAGAAGGGGGTAGTGGTGGACCCCTCAAAGGTTGAGGCAGTTGTTTCTTGGGCAGCACCCAAGAATGTGGAAGAGGTCCATAGTTTCCTCGGGCTGGCAGGTTACTATAGAAGGTTCGTACCCAACTTCTCATGAGTTGCAGCCCCTTTGACCGCCCTGACCAAGAAAGACCAGGTTTTCGTGTGGAGTGAGCAGTGCGAGTCAACCTTCAGCTATCTAAAGGCGAAGTTGGTCAGTGCCCCAGTGCTGAGGTTACCAGATGAAGGGGCAGCTTATGAGGTGTTCGGTGATGCTTCAGGATATGGCCTGGGATGTGTGTTGATGAAGTGACAAGGGGTGATCTCTTATGGGTCCAGGAAACTATGCACTCATGAGCGTAATTACGCCACCCATGACCTAGAGCTTGCAGTATTGTTTTTTGCGCTAAATCTATGGTGGGACTACCTCATCGGAGAATGCTTTGTGGTATTCACGGATCACAAAATCATGAGGTATATCTTCTTCCAGTGAGACATAAACTTGCGACATCGGAGATGGGTGGAGTTCCTCTAGGATTACGATTTCATGATCTCTTATACTGAGGGAAAGGGCAATGTAGTGGCTGATGCCTTGAGTAGGAGGACGCAGAATGATGCGGTCTGAGAGTCGGTAGATGCCTGGAAGGCGATTTAGGAGTTAACTGCCTTACACCTAGATGCAAAGATGGATAACGGTAGAGGCTTCCTATGTCAGATGATAGTGCAGTCATCTCTTTTTCAGAAAGTGGAGGAGTCTCAGAGGGGAGACCCAGAGTGCGAAGTAATGTGTGACCGAGTTGACCAGGGAAATGCTCCAGAAGGATGGATAGAGGATGGTCGGAACCAGATGCTTTTCCAGGGAAGGTTGTTCGTTCCGGAGGTAATGTGTGGTAAGATTCTCAATGAGTTCCACAACTCACCCCTGGCGGTACACCCAGGAGTTTCCAAGATGTACCAGGGACTGAAGAGGCTGTTTTGGTGGCCCGGAGTTATGCGAGCGGTGGCAGAGTTTGTGGCCAAGTGCATAGTATGTCAACAAGTAAAGGCTGAACACAGAATTCCAGGCAGGCTACTACAGCCTCTAGTTTTCCCCGAGTAGAAGTGGGATTACATCTCAATGGATTTTGTCACGGGAAAACCCATGGTCCAAGGGGGATACGATGCCATCTCGGTGGTAGTGGACTGGTGGACGAAATTGGCTCACTTTCTGGCGATCAGGGAGTCGAGTGCAGTGGATGCCTTGGCACAAATGTATGTGGATGAGGTAGTGCGGTTTCATGGAGTTCTGAGGTGTATAGTCTCGGATAGGGATGCACGGTATACCTCGAAAGACTGGAGAGGATTGCAGCATGCTTTTGGCACCCAGCTACGCTTTAGAATTGCTTTCCATCCCCAGACAGATGGACAAACCGAGCGCACCATCCAGAACATGGAGGATATGTTGTGGGCATGTGTTATGGACTCTGTAGGATCATGAGTGCAATACTTGCCCCTAGTAGAGTTTTACTACAATAATAGCTACCACTCTACCATCAGTATGGCCCCGTTTGATGCTTTGTATGGGAGGCCATGTCGTTCGCCTGTGTGTTGGATCGAAGTAGAAGAGGCCGGCATCCTTGGCCTAGAGGTGGTGCAGGGAACGACATAGAAGGTTCAGCTCATACGGGAAAGGATGAAGGCGGCTCAGGACCGACAGAAGTCGTATGCTGATACAAGGAGGAGGCCCTTGGAGTTTTAGGTTGGACACAATGTGTTTTTGATGGTCTCCCCTCATCGTGTGCAGGGGAGGTTTGGGAAGAGGAGTAAGCTTTCTCCCAGGTTCATCAGACCCTTCGAAGTGTTGCGGCGGGTCGGCGAAGTAGCTTATCAGCTAGCATTACCACCACCGCTACTGAGGATACATGATGTCATCCATGTGTCCCAACTCCATCGGTACCTGCATGACGATTAGCACGTCTTTGATTGGGGTGATCTGGACATTGAGGACGACGTTACTTTTGTGGAGAGACTAGTGATGATCGAGGATCACAAGGAGAAGGTGCTTTGTGGGCGAACCATTCCCTTGGTTCGTGTGTTATAAAGACATGGTGGTCTTGAGGAGAGTACGTGGGAAAGGGAAGCACAAATGTGTTCCCAGTACCCAGAGTTGTTTTGAGTTTTGTTCCTTTTTGTACCTATTGTGGTATAACGTTTTGCCTTATTGACTATGAAATGCACTGGTTTTCTTCCTCTAAATGCGTGTGAAAATCCCTGGATATGTGGGAGGAGAGAACCCGACCCCTAATAAAGATGCATTAAGGTGGAAGCGATTAAACCCGTGCGGGCGAGTCAGTGCCTCCAAAAGCGGATAATATCTTGACATGGGGGAGTAGACTCCCCAACCCACATACCTGGGCAGCTCGGCTTGGTATGTTGGAAGTGTGCGTGGGTTCACTCCTAAGAAGTTTCTTTCTAGGAGGTTGTTCGAACCCTCTCTTTCCTTCTGGTTTGTTTTGATTCTCAGGGACGAGTATCGTTTACGAGGTATCTGATGTAACAGCCCGAGTTTTGTGGGCATCCTTTACTTTGTGAAAATCTCATGTTGGGTTTTCTGGTCTGGGAATCATGGCGGTGCAGGCCTATCAGTAGCCTTAGCCAACTGGTAGCAGACCTACCGGTAGCTCGGTAGACCGGTAGCCTTGTCCTACCGGTGGCCTTGGCCGACCGGTGGCCTTGGCCTACCGGTGGCTGTCACCCACCGGTGGTTGTCACCCACCGGTGGCCTTCAGCCACCGGTGGCTCTGGCCTACACCCGCGGATTCTTTCCAGTGGAATTTGTGCAATTAGGGTTTTAAACCCTATTTTGACCTGTTTGAGCGTGTTTTAAAGACCCATAACTCCATAAGAGTCTTAATTAAAAACATAATGAATTTATGAGTCGGTTTAAACCACCCGAACCCCTTTAATGACGAGTGGGGCCACGTGGCCAACCTACGACCCCGCACCTTATGTGGTTTGGAATTCTCATCTCAACCATCCGCAGCTCTTATAAACTAAGGGTTAGCTGTTGTTTCTTCTTTCATGGATAGTGTCATTTCAAGAACAAATATTGGTGCATCGTTCGCATCGTTATCCTTAAGGTTCCGCGCCCGGCCTAAGCGTCAATCGTCTATCAACATGAAGGGAATTTTTCTCCTTTGTCTCTCTCTTTTGTGTATCATGCGGAGTGGGCGTGCTTTTGTTTCCATAGAATTGGATAAACCAGACCTAAATAAAGATAATGAACAGATTCTATAATGAAAGAAGGGGGGCTGTGATTGTTGATGTTGTTTATATTATGATTATCTTTCTGAGTTATGCTGGCTTACACCTTCTGAAAATCGAGGCAATTGGTGGTCGTTGTCTGTGCACTAATGAACCCATCATAGTGCTTTAAATGGATTGTTTTGTAATTTTAAACTCCTTCTGGGTAATGTAAATGGTTAATCACATATACCCGGCTAAATAAATTGAAAGCACCAGGATTAACCCTTCTATGATAACCCCTTGTTAAAACACACGGAAACTGAAATCATGGAGTGTGCAAAATCTTTAAATTTGGAAATACCGTATGGGCCTGTTTTGATTGATGGTGGTGGTTTGTTTGTTCTTCTTCCACGGGCCGGTTGCTGGAGATGTGGGGGAGGGGATGGGATCCCCTGTTTTTATAATCTCGATGGTTGTGGAATTGGGAATGGAATTCCATGTTGATAAAGATTCGTTTGTTTAGAGTTTTGTGACCAGGTGGTTACCTTGTTATATCCCGAATTGGGGAGGGAGCCCCAGTTGATGAAAAACCTTTTTTGGGGAAGGGGATACAGGGCAGTGTCTCGGGGTTTTCTGGTTCTGGTACTTCGCGGGTTCTCACTTTTCCTTGTTCTAGTAACATTACAATAGAACCGAGTGTGAATGTTCAAATTGACAATTGGCTTGATCCTTTTTCCTGGTTATGCTTATGGTGTTAGTTTCCCAGTAGTGCATGAAATTATTTGAATGTTATCACTAAACATGAAACAAGAATGGGACAAATGGGTTTTGTTGGCGAGAGTCGTGACTCGGACATGAGTGATGTTCTGATCTGTAGGTTGTCTAAAGAAAAACCTGGATTTGGGTGAGTGCTTGTTACCAATATATATACTTGTAGATTTTTGTTTCTTATTCACGCTCCAGCCAAGTTGATCACTTAGTGCCGGACACCCCCATTTCATGGGGGAGGGTGTTTTTCCCAACACTATTCTTAGTGGCTGGTTTTTAGCTCCATTTCTGCTCCCTTTCCAGGATAGCCCAAGTTTTTTCGGGCAGGCTATGATGGGTTGAGGTCCATTATTAGCCCAAGATCCTTCGGGTGGGGTAGTGTGGTGGTTATGCCCCAGGTGTGTGCGGGCAGGTAGTTTCCCAAGTATATTCTGGATTAGGCCCAGGTTTCTTCGGGCATTGTAGTGGACCTTCTAGCCCAGGTGACTTCAGGCATGGTGGTGGTTGTTGTGGCCCAGGTGTTTGCGGGCGGGATTTGGCATTTGGACTGCGTGTGGTTGTGGCCCAGGTGTGGGCGGGCGGCTGAGGCAGTGGGACTGCGGTGACAGAAAGGCAGGATTGGTTCGATGCGTAGGATGTCTCAATAACCAGTGGGAAAGTGGCGCGGGGTACCCAAACATCGATGTGCTCCTATTATATATATTACATGACTTGCGTTATTTGGGGAGTGTGACTTGGTGAGGCTTGGGTGGATATTTTACCTTGATAGGTGTTTGGTTTACTCCTTCTCTCACTAGACTTTAGTATGTTCCCCCACTTGTGCACGAGAGTCTTTGGTTTTCCCTACTGGGTGTACTTGTATGCTCACCCTACGTATATAAACTGCTTTCAAGTTTCCAGGAGAACATCGGGGATCGCGCATGACCATACTATCTCGGACCATGGGGCAGTTGCAGTTGCTGTTTTTCTTCATTTGGTACTTACCTTGGTGGTTATCTTTTGTACATTGTGTCTTTTACTTTTAGAACATGCATGTGGGAATGGTTTACTTTTGGCTTTACTTTTCTTTTACCTTGGTGTTGTTTGTTTTCATCATCCTATCTCCCGATCCAATAAAACAAAAAGGGGTAATGCATTCTATTTGTGTGAAATTCTATACCCTTGGTGCTAGTCTCCTCTCCAGGACCTATTGAAGGCGGGTCTTGAGGGTCATTATCACTCCTTCAACTTAAAGAAGGAAGGGTCTGGAAATATGTTGACCCTTCCCTCCTATTGGTGAAGGCGGGTCGTGAAAACCCCAACATCCTTTATTTACATATAGAATACTTACCTTGGAAAGAAGTATACATAAGGAATCCTTTCGGCTCAAATCAATTGGAGTTACCCGATTTAGAGGTAACGTCTTCTCTCAATATCCATTTAGTTGTTTTCCTTCTCCATCCCCCTAAATTATATTACTTCCATTATTTAATAATTAATAGAGTATTTAATATATACTATGATTATTTTATGAAAATATGAAGACCTACAATTATAGACACCTATATCTTATTGATATAAAACATACAATATTTGTGTATGATGATGTATTGCCTCACGAAACGATAACTGTTCAATTTTCACCAATGAAGTCGCATGATGGCCAATATGATGGAACTAATTTTATATATGATATATATTATATTTAAATTTTATCTATTAATCTTAATTTGTTATGTAGAATATGTTTTTATCCTTCCCATTTTGTGATAATATGATAATTTAGTTTGAGGAGGTGTGGACTATCGCCCCCTCAAAGCATTGTGACTCATTCCCAATATACATGGAACGTATTAAGGATGGTTTTAATAAACCTCTGACACATACATGGAATAAATATAACAATGGTATTATAATATATGTTTATATATTTTTATTATTATTCTTTTCTTATGAAAAATAAAAGAATGTTGTGTTCATGCATAAATATGGCATGTCATCTCCATTAATAGCGCATTTCATCTATAATCTCCAAATAATATAGATATTATAAATATATGTTTGATATATATATATATATATATATTATATTTAAATATTGAATAATATTTTAGAGATAAGGGAATTTTGAACAATTGGAAAATTTATATCAAACAGTTCATTTTCAACTAATGTAGCGAATATCGACAACATGAAAGATATGAACAAAATTAATTATGAATGTTTTATGACATGATAATAATTAATATAATAATTAATAATAAATCTGAAAAAGTTTCTGAATCATGTATAATTTAACCTCTTTTTATTATCCAGGAATACAACTAATGAACAAGAGAATTCAGCATCATGGTAAGGGAACTTCTAAACCCAAAATCCATTCTTTGGGTTAATCTTCTACAACATGTTTACGTCATGCTATGATTATGTGAGAAAATAATTTGATATCAAATCTTGTATTTATACATGATTATTTTTGATTTATAGTGAATTCACATAATAGATCTATTTTGTAAAAAATTGATCTTTGTAATGGAAGTCATAACTCAATTATCATTCATTGTGTTTAATATCCATGTCATTGGTTTTTTATTCCAATAATATTTGTGAATGAACTTTGATTGTTTTACAATTAATATTCACATATAGGGGGTGTATTTATATTTTTCACACATAATTATGTCATTCATTTATCCTTAATCTAAAGATATGATCCTAGTAAGGAACATTATCACAATCTCTATTTGTTAAGGCATATATTGATAACATACACCACCTTCTTTCAAATGGAGTATATAATACCCAATTGATTATGGATTTCATTCGAAGGGTATATTTTTTCTATAAACAATTTTAAAAAAAGAAAAAAAATGAATGTTTTTAATTCATGTGGTGATAACGGTTCACCCAACAACATCACAGTTATTTGATATTTGGATTCACCTATAAGACTTAATGTTTTTAAAAGGAAAAGAAATACCTGATTCCATTTATTGGTGTTTTGGTATTAAAAAGGGTTCTGAATGTGGATTTACTATTTTAACATCTTAAAATTATTTCTTGTGATATAAAATTAATTTTTTGAGTGAAATGTTAATCATAGAAATCTTTTATGTGTTATTATTATGTAATGGTACTTCAGCATATGAAGGGTGGTTACGTGATAAACCAAAGATGGGTAATTATGTAATTAACCACAGATGTGTGTTTCTGTGAATAAATGGACAGGTGGTCACATTATATCCTCCAATTCCTTGGGTATGGAAGTTTTTTGTATGGCTATTCCATTTAGTGATATGTGTGGATGTCGAAAATAATGTAATTCAATTTAAGTATTTTTATGTCTCATGTTACCATTATAAGTTATATTTTTCTTTATATGGGAATTATGGGAATGTTTTGGTTACTAAAATGGTATGAAATGAGCTTATATTCAATGAAATGTTTTTTCTACTTCATAAAGATGAAATGTATTTCATTATGATAATGTATTCTTGGTTTACATGTTTTCATAAGACTAACAGTTTTCATCCATAGTGTGTCCCTTACTGATCTTTTTAAGATCATACCATGTTTTGAAATTCTTTTCATAGGATTTGAAGAAGAATATGGTTATGTATAGGATCATGGAAAAGTAGTTATGTTTAAAAATGAAATGTACCATGTTTATAATAATTTTTTTTTATTTTTATGAAAAAATTATGTACTCAGTAGAAGTGTCTACATATAAGATTTAAGCTGATATGTATGAATTTTGAATTAGTGATCTAATGCTCTAAACCTGAAAATGTTCTTGGTTTGATTAAAAGTAAAATTATTGAATGAAATATTTATTACATAATGTTTAAGATTAAGGAATTATAATTGGTATCAGAGGTCAGTTTAAAAAACAATAGCTATTCAATGTTTTGGTAAAAAATATGGTAAAATTATATGCCTATTATTTTTTTAAAATACTTATTATAAAACTATTTAGAGCACAAAAAGTTGGTTACAAATAGAATGAGGAGGATCTGATACAATATTCTTATCAATTTAGGATTACTTTCTTTCAATAATTAATGCAATGTATTGTCAAGAAGACTGTGAAACATTTCGTACCAAATAGCTCACTTACAAACAATTATTTGAGATATAAAACATTTACATTATACCTCGATACCATCATCGATCCCATGTCATTTAAATCAAATATTAATTTCCCAATATTAAAAAATTTTCAGATATGGTAAATATTTTGAAGGAATTTTTAGATATTATACAATATCACAAGATTGTAAAGGATATTATGATTATAAAAAAGATGCAAAAGAAATAGACCCTTACATACCCAATTTATATTTCCATTTCAAATATATTATTTCATCCCATACCTATGGTATTATAAAGGGACCATTAATTTAATGTTATAAATCAAACTCAGTATGAATATTTTATAAAAATAATTTTGTATCTGATGTTTTGAAATTATTTTTCATAAATGATAATTTTCCAAAATAATTAAACTAAAAAGTTTCATATGACACAAGTTTTACAAGGTGTATCTGAACGAAGGAAACATGTGATTTTAAAGAATCTATAAATCATTGTTTCAATGAATGGACCTTCTATCTATATGAACAAAATAGTGATGAAACCTAGGGACATTTTGATCAAGGTACGATTCTATTTCTTTTGGAAATATTTTAATTAAATAATTTAGAAGTGAAATATTATTAAAAATATATAACAATTCATGATTTTAGATGAGTTGGAATAAAATTGAGATATATAAGAAATAATTTAATGTTATGTCATGTTTTGGTCATTTGTATGTTTTATTAAAATGGAAAACTCACATGCTTGTTGACAACCCATCACATCCGTATAGGATATGGAAATAGAACCCACAATCGATGGGAGACAAGGGTAAATCTATTACCACGACATTATATGAATTCCCTATTTAGTTTAACATTAACATAATTGTTAAACCAGATGATAAAATAATATTATTATTATTTTCAAAACTTATGATTTCTCAAATAGAAATCCTTAGTATATGAAAATGATTTTTGGATTAAGGGATAAATGTTATTTCATAATACATTCACAATTCTTGTAACATTATATTTCTAAGGTAAATAGAATACGCTTGGATTTTATTTGAAGAGTAATGGGTGAATTTTTTTTAGAAGAAAAGATGTTTCAATTATGGTGTTATGGTGATTGAGGTTATTTATGGAAATGATTATCCTATGATGGAGAATATGTGGTGAGGGCATTTTTTGAGACATTATATGTGATCAATTTTATTTGGAGATACATGATCAAATTTATCATTGAAGAGAAATGATAAAATCCTTCTAAATTTGGGGTTTCAATCTTAGTTTGTATTATATTGAGGAATTTTATGTTCATTTGTTTGTTTAATGGTCTGCGTATACATTGGGAATTATTATTGAATTTTGGAGAATAAAGTTAGTCATTCTCCTTAAAAAGGATTATTAATTTTGGGGGATTATCTTATCCTATTTGAACCAAATTGGTTTTAGTTAATGTTTCAATACAATATGAATAGAGAATAATTATTTTGAGTATTTTTTTATTCTTTAGTTGTTTATTCAAGTGCTTTATGTGTGACCAAATCAGCTTCAATACTTATTTTTTGGGGAAAATATGGTTTTCTCAAAGAAATTTATTAAAGGATGAATATATACTTGACCAGAAAGTATGTTTCCTTATTTTATTAGTCATGATTGTAAATAAATTCCATATTTTTATGAAACTGTCCTTAAAACAAAAACACTTTCCATTTACATTTTATACAAGGAAATCAACGTTCATTTATCATATCACGTGATTTTGGTTTTTGAATTTTTAACAATCTGATGATCAGTTTTTGATCACTCTCCATCAGAACAATACTATTATTTCTTCTTCCATTTGCATTTTTTCCTACATGAAATCCCAGTATGTGTTATATTCGGGGACATTTGTACTTCTATTTCATTCAATGAAACTTTTAGTTTTATTGACATTATTTCTAATATTGGAATTAAAATGTAGTTACCGATACATTTTAAATATTATGAGGACGGAATTTCCCAAAGGGGGGACATAAATAACATCCAAAGCATTTATTAAAATTTTTTTTTTTCATATCTATAAATATATATTATGAAATATTAATTTTACATTAAAAGGGGTAGTTTTTTCTAATAACATACTTTACATGAAACGATGAGTTTCTCCAGAATCTTACGTTTCACAGAACATTGAGTTATATTAAAAAAATAATACAAGATTATTATTATTACATTAAATGGTAGTTATTTCCTAGTTGTTGTATTTGAGGGATTGAACATAAATAACTTAAAATTAGTTATACACGTTTTTTAAATATTTTTACATTTATCCAATAACTTAGTGAGGTTTAAAATTATAATTAATCCAATATTAATCATAAAATACTATACTATTTTTAAAATGTTGTTTTACCACCATTTTCTTGATAACCATTTTTAAATATATTTTTTTCACTTTTAAATGATCTATCTGAAAAACTAAACAACCTCATTAGAATAACGATATACATATTTAATTTGGTTGAAATTTTAATTTTTTCAGATAGAATCTTTATTTTAATGATTTGTGGAAAATACTGCATTATAATTCAAAACATCATTTTCATATTTTTTTATTTATATAGATATATTTTCAGTATAATTAGTTTAAAATAAAAATTTGATTATTTTTTAATAATTTAATCCAATTATGATAATTATAAGTAATTGTACATTTAAATTGGACATAAACAAAATTCAATCTTTTGATAGTTTTTATTTCTCAAATCCCTGCGTTCTTCTTTTGACATTAAGAATTAATTTTAAATGAATTACTACAATTTATTTTTTCATAATATACAAAAATAGATTCCATGATTCGAATCAGAAGGTCCTAATTGTGTTAATATGTACCATTTATTTTTTTATTTTATGAATAGTAACATCAATGATTATTTTTATTTACCATGGTTAATGGGAAAATAATTTAAATAATGGTAAGAAAATAAAATTATTATAATATAAAACTCCCATAAAAAATGTCCTAATATTATTGGACAGAATATGGTCTACCATGGGAATCCATCAGTTGATTTTAGGACCCCATGGACCCACATGGACTTTATAATTACATGATATAATAGTCAAATTAATGTAAAGATAAATTTAACATTAACATTTTTCTTTTACCGTAATCATTAAATATAAGGTTAAATAACTAATCACATTGACTATAAATAGTACTCAGGAATCTAAAAATAATTTCTAACAAAAAGATATTTTATTTATAAACTTTATTCATTAAATAAATAAATTTATTTATGACACTATGATGATTCAATGATAATCATATTTAATAAAGATTCAAATTAATTATATTAAAAATATTAAAATAAAAGTATGGATTACATTTTGATGCCATACATTAATTTTTTGGATTATCATGTAATATTATATTTTAGTTAATTTAGTTTTTTTGAATGGGTCTTGTTGTTATGAAATTAATGAAATGTATTACTATATAGTGTAAAAATTGATATAAACTTTTTTTTAAAGAAAATACAATTTTATTATATAATACAATAGTCCTAAATATCTAATATTCAGCCACATGACTTTTATAATTTTAAAAATTTCAATAATTAACCTCTTTTTGTTCTCGTAGAATTTAATAGTTACTATAGTAACCATATATTATGAATATACATGAATACATAGTACGATTTAATGTATTTAACTAGTGGTCTATGTAAAAGATAAAGTTAATTTTGTTACTCAAACATGTTTAAGACATGTCAGCGGAGTGTATTTCTACCCATTTACATATTATCTTATATATATATCACATTAAGACTATTATAATTTGAAAATAGATTTTTTAGAAAACAATATTTCAATAGATCCTTAAAGTTCCCCCCTCTATCTTATAAAAGGTCACCAACTCTATCAACTTACTCACAACTCTCAAGACCCTTGGATCATTCAAATTCTACAAAACTAAGCCCTAAAAATACTTTATTTCTTTATAGAAGACTTTAAATTGGAATAAATAACCTCATGGAATCCTCTGGGCTCATATCCAAAGGAGCTACCAGGTTTAGAGGTAATATCTCCTCTCATGATTCTTTCATTTATTTTCCTTATCCAACTCCCTAGTCTCACTTTATTACATTCTTTTATAAAAAAATGTATAATCAATATACAAGGTCGTTTTTATACTAATGGTTCTACATACACTTTCACACATCTATATTTAATGGATATAGATTGTACTATTTTTGTGTACGGTGAACTACTACGTCATGAAATGATGATTGTTCAATTTTCTCATACCACCTCTCATAGTGGCCATTATGATTGAAATGTATTTATATATGATATGTGAAACATATCAGGTAAACAACGAATATGAAATTTTAATATTTATTAATAGTTTTGAATTAAATATTAATTTATCTTTAAATGGGATTCTATGTTTGATAGCGTACTTGATACACAACTACAGGTTTCTTTAAAATCATATATTGCACACAACGTTGAGTTATAGTGAAAAATAATATTAAAATATTATTATATACAATGGTAGTTAACACCTAACTGTTTTAATGGTATGAATGAATAGAACTAACTAAAAAGTATTATTCATGTTTGATAAATGTTTTTACATTTATCCAATTATTTTTAGAGGCTTAAATAAGAAAGACTCTGATTTTAAGCATAAATACTCTTATATTTTTTAAAATGTCATTTTACCACATTTTGATGGTGAACCATTTCAAATCTAGTTTTGTCACTTTTATATGTTCTATTTGAAAAAATAATATTCTTCATTAGAATAAGGACATCTATATTGTTTTTGGATGAAATTTTTGTTTTTTCTGATAAAATTCATTTATCAAGGAATAGTGAAAATATTTTATTTTAATTCAAAATTGCATTTTAATCTAATTAATGTATATGGTTAGATTACATTTTTAATTGTTTTTAAAGTGTAATTAGATTACAGTTTTACCATTTAATCCAATTTTAGTGATTCGATGTAATTTCACTTTGAAATTGGACATAAACAAGTTTCAATCTTTTGAAAGATATTATTCCTTAAAAACATGATTTTTGTTTTAACACGGAGAATTAAATTTAAATAAATTAATTCAACTTCGGTGTTTTGAATTTGGTAAAATATAAATTTATTTTGAATTCATAATATAAAATATATCTTAGGCTGATGTTTTGGTATTTTTCGGAAAACGTTCAATTTTTGATGAATAGTTAAAACACTATGTAGTAGTTAAAAAAATAGAACTTTTAATTTAAATGATGGTTTACAGCTTCTGTGAATTGAATTTTGCAACTATAAAAAACCTGGTTGTTATCAGTAAGTAAATTTTGGTTCAATAAGATGAAAATAATTTTTTGTGAATATTAACTTTTGACTTTTATTCACCGCAGTTAATGGTAAATAAGGTAATTCAAGGTAAAAATAATATTATAATAATATTTAATTACCCTAACATGTGTCATAATCCTAATGGTTGAAACATTTCCAACCATTTAAATCCATGGGTATATTTTTGGTCCCCATGGATCCATTTAAAAGTGATAATGACACATTATGTAAATTATTATAATGTAAAGTAAAAATGAAAAAAAACATATATCTCATAGTAAATCAATTTTTACATGGGGTTATATATATCATATGTTAGACTATAAATATAAATTTGAATTATAATAATATTTCCTACATCATTTTATTTATTTATAATTTTTAGACATCAAATATGTAATCTTATTTATGACACAGTAATGATGTAGTGTTTATCCCATTAATTCATGATTTAAATAAATAAGATTATAAAAATAAAAAATCAAATACCTATTTTATTCTTATTTGGATGATTTTATTTCGAACATGAGTCTTCATATATTTTTCTATAATGAGTTTTGGACATTTATAAACCTAAAATAATTATATAATAAAATAACATTTTCAAACAATCTTAAAGAGCCTCTCCTCCAACTTATAAAAATCCATCAATTCTAACCCATTTATCACACCCCTCAAGCCCCTTGGATCCTCTAAAATCTACCCAATTAAACTCCCTACATCCATATATTCTACTTAAGAGCCTTAACTTAGACAGAAGGCACTTCAATAAATCTTTTGGATTCAATTGAAATAGATTTACCTGATTTAAAGGTAATGTCTTCTCATAAGTTCTTTTATTTTATTTTACTTCTACAAACCCATATACTATTTTTATAACTTTATTTTATAAAAAAATAGTATCCTTAATATACACAGATTTTTTTATAAGATTTACTTGAACTACACTTCCACACACCTCCATCTAATGGTTAAGGAACATATTGTTACAATGGATGGTGAACTACTAACTCACGAAACGATGATTGTTCAATCTTCTCCTAACACCTCTCATTGTTGACATTATGATGACACTATATTTATATATGAAATATATTATGTTTCTATTTTCTCAATTATTATATAATTTTTATTTACATACATACCTTTATGCTTTCCAAAATTTGTAAACAAGATAATTTCATTTGAGGAAATATGGACTACCGCCCCCTCAAGGTGATATGATTCGCCCATGACATACATGGAACGTATAAAGGATGATGTTATGAAATTATGTAAAATATATCATATGATATTATACTGAATAATAATATACCTATTTATTATTATGTTTTCATTCCAATAAATATGGAATAGAAATAAAAGTAATGTTCATTCGTATGTACGGCTTAGAGTCTCCCTGAACGGTGCATTTCATTTCCTATCTCCAAAATTCAAGAACTATTATAAATATATGTATATACTCTATATATATGGTATAAATTATATATAATTCCATAATATTATTCTGGATATAATGAAATTTTGACCATACGTACAACTTGTAATGTAAAGACGTTTATTTTTTGACTCATGTTCCGAACATTAAAAAAATGTCCGATAAGGACTCAAATAATAAAATCATTTTTTTAGAAAGGTAATAAGTGATATAAAAGAATTAATAAACAAGATAATGGTTATTAATAATGTAAAAATTAAAATAATTTTATTATTCAGGAAGAACAAGGAACATACAAGACAAGTCAGACTTGAGGTAAGGGGTCTCTTATTTGACTATTAATTCAGTGAGATTTCCATTATTCGCAACTTATTTATTTCGTGTGGTGTATTGTGAATTTCCATTTGATATATATTATCATTATTATCTTTAAATTCATGTAATTATATAATTCATTTGGGGGTTATTAACTTTTGGCCATACGACTCGATTGATTACATCGTGGTAAGAGGTTGTCATCTTTCTTATTTTTCCTGTGAGATACATGCTATATTGACACTATTTCTATTTGTGTGGTGTATGTACTTCCCATGATTGTATTCATTGTGTAATATAATTACATATAATGGTAATTACATCTTCATTTCATGATCCTTATTTCATTGGGTGAAATTTTTATATGTTACCAAATTAGTAAGGGAACCTTTCACCCACCTCTTTTTAAAAGAATTATTTTCGGTATGTATTTTAACATGCGTCTTTTAATGTTGGGATATGTTCTTCTATATCCTTAATGCTCTAAATGTTATTTATATGTGATGACATACCCTTTCCCATCTCATAAACTATTTTCTGAATTTTAAAGTGACATCATTAGGCTGTTGAATTTCTATAAGGAAATTCCTAACCTCGTTTCAATTCTTTTGGTTAAACTTATACATCATGACTATATCATGTTATAAATAATTCTTAATTACATAATTTTGTTTCACACATTATATACTCTTATATTGAGTGTATTGTTATTTTTCACACATAATTATGCAATTTATTTATCATTAATCTAATGATACAATCTTTATAAGGGATTTCATCTCAATTTACATTAACTTGAGACTTCATTGTTGTTATGCACTAATTCACTTTTATATGGTGTATATACTTACATGTGAAAAAGTATATCATTAACATAATTATTCTCATGATATGATGATTTTTATTTAATTCTATTATTCTTTTATATTTACCCAAGTGTTTCTCAAGTGTTACGATACTATTTAACTAAAACATCTTTTTAAAAGCATTAAAGAATTATTCTTCTAAATCATTATCATTAATGAACATGTTTTAAAAATGGTTTTTAGTATTTATTTATTTGGACATTATTGTGTTATAATTTTAAATCCATTAAAATATTCAAAGTGGTATAGGACACATTGATTCCAAAGTCACTTTATTAAATGTTTTATTTTTTTTTGAAAATGGTTGGATTAAGCATTATTTATACCAATATCTTGAAATGATATATTGTAATTTCAATGTGGAAATGTTATTAGTGAAATGTTTATATTTGAAATATTTAATGTGTTATGATTTTATAATGGTATTTGTACATTATATTGGTCGTTACATGATAAACCAAATGAAAGGTGGTGCTGTGATAAACTAGAATGTGTGGTTAAGTTATAACATCCAATTCATTGGTTATGGAAGTTGACTGTATGGATATTCCATTTAGTGAAATGTATGGAAGTCGACCGTAGGGTTATTCCATTTATGTATTTTTATGTCCCAAGTTACCTATATATGTTATGTGTGCTTTCTATGGTTTTTATGGTAATCTTTTGTTTACAAAAGGGTAAGAAATGATCTTTAATTCAGTGAAGAGTATTTAATTGTCACGACCCGCCCTCGGGGTCCGTGCCGTGACTACCCCAAGCCCGCCTTCCATAGGCCAGGGGCTGGCGACTAGCACCAAGGCGTAAATCCCGGTAAAAAGGGAAGGCATTGCCTTTGTAAAGTAAACAAACACCATAGAGTAAGAAAGCGGAAAGTAAACACTAAACAAAAACAGAGTACAACTGAAAGTGCGGAAAAGTAAATGGGCCAGAATACAAACCCAAACTGAAAGTAAAGAACAACTCGAAAGGGAAAACAGCAACTAAAAAGTAAAAGCCGCTACTCCGAGCTGTCCACTGGAAATCCCACCTGAAGGATGGGTACAGATAGCTCCTCTGCTCCACGGGTCCCGCCGTCCGCTCCGAGCACGTCCCGCCCAGTGGTCCACCTCCGGGTACCGTCCCGCTCTGCAAGCCTCAGCTAAGATCAACGCTGTCCGTCGTCTACAACCAACACAACGTAGTGCGGGCAAAGCTCGTGCAGGGGTGAGTATAAGCTACTCAGTAGGGACCCCGAGACCCCTGAAGGTCTCTCAAATCCACAAAGGATAAACCACGAAGAAAGGTACAATCACGAATTAACAACCAACACTGCTTAGGTATATGCCCATACATATACCTAAGTCATCAATTTCAAATACGCTCCAACCTCCGAGCCCAAGTACATCTCAGTCCACACAGGATAGTAAACGTATTCCACACAGGAAAGCAAAACGTAATCCACACAGGATAGCACAACACAATCAACACAGGAAAGAAACAAGATTCAGCTCACACAGGTATACTTCTTCGATAGAAGATAAAGATGATCCCTGATCCATCTAAGTCGTTGGACCCACGAAGGATCGATAGGTAACTAACCAAAGGACGATAAAGATGATCTTTGATCCATCTAAGTCGTCGGACCCACGAAGGATCGATAGGTAACTAACCAAAGGACGATAAAGATGATCTCTGATCCATCTAAGTCATCGGACCCACGAAGGATCGATAGGTAGCTAACCCCCGCAAAGACCCACACAGGATCGGGCCCACACAGGACCTGTAGGCGCTGGCTCACACAGAACCGCTGAGCGCGGACCCACACAGGATTGGACCCACACAGGATCGGGCCCACACAGGACCTGTAGCACTGATCCACGTAGGATCGCTGAGTGCTGAAGTCGTTGTCGTCGAATCCACACAGGATCTCTGTACTGTCGTCGTCGCAGTCACAGTAGCAGTAGTAGTAGTAGTAGTCACAGTAACAGTCGCAGTCCGCACTAGGGTTTCCGCACAAAGCAAGCTCGTTCGGAGGGTCCGCTCCACGAGCCGAAAGGCTGATACATCAACTGTCACGAAGTCCAGAGTTGATGTATCCAAAAGTTTCGTATCGTCAACAGGAACTCAACGCAACAGACGGCGCGTCGATCGGACGCCCGGTCGGAGAGTTGTTGGCATTTTCGTCCCCGGGGCCCGGTTGGTTTTTAAGGCAAACCAACCCGACCGTACTCCACCTGCGTCCAAACCTCAGGCGAAGTATGCCAAAAGATCCGTCTCACTAAGAGGAACACAACACAGCTGACGGCACGTCAATCGGACGTCCGTAGCTCAAGATATGAGCGTTTCCGCTCCGAAGGCCCGGTTGGTTTCGTGAACGAACCAACCCGGCCGAACACAAAGTAATCCGAAACCTTGAGTGCGATATACCGAAACGACCGTCTCGATCCAAGGATCGCGTTGCCGCAGACGGTTCGTCGATCGGAGGTCCGTGGCTCATGTTATGGCTAAAAGACCGAAAAAGATTCGAAACGGGGGGTCCGGGTCCGGGTCGACCTGGCCCGACCCCCCCTGGGTCGGCCCGTACCGGGTCGACCCGACCCGGCCCGGCCGGCCGGCCGGCCGGCAGCACGGCGGCACGGCGGCGCGGCGGCCCGGCGGTGCGGCGGCCTGGCGGCGTGGCGGCCCGGCGGTGGCGCGGCGGCCCGGCGGTGGCGCGGCGGCCCGGCGGTGGCGCGGCGGCCCGGCGGTGGCGCGGCGGCCCGGCGGTGGCGCGGCGGCCCGGCGGTGGTGCGGCGGCCCGGCGGTGGCGCGGCGGCCTGGCGGTGGCGAGGCGGCCTGGCGGCGCGGCGGAGGTGGCATGCGGGGTGCAAAGCCCCCGCTTTCTTGGAGTGGCGGCGCGGCTTAATGTCGCGCCCTTTGTGGAAAACGGCCCCCCTTGCGGGGGCCAGCTTGATTAAACCGGGGGGGCCTCCTGCCCCCCTCAAGGAAACCACCCTCCTCTTAAATGAGGAGGGTTTTAAGAGCTGGCCGGGGGAATTTATTCCCCCGGCTTTTGACCTTCCGGCCGGCCAACTGCCGGCCGGTTTTCTCCAACGGGACCGGAAAAATCCGGTCCCCTCTTCGGCTTCCGACGCCGGCGGCCCGGCCGCCGGTCTTCTCGTTCCGCCGCGGCCCGGCCGCCGGTCTTCTCGTTCCGCCGCGGCCCGGAACCGGCAGCGGTGTTCGTCGTCCGGCGCGGTGCGACGGAACCGCGCCCCTCCGCCGCGCCTTCGATTCCCCTTGATGCGGCGCGGCGGGGTCGCGTTCTTGAAGATTCTTCCATGGCGCGCGCGCGACGGTGTCGCGCAAGATAAACATAAAATTATCCGCGTGGTGCGACGGCACCACGCCACCTTGCTTCCACCCGCAAGATAAAGCAACATGAACGATGGGGGGGGGGGTTCGGCCGTGTTCATGCGGTCCGGCCCCCCTCACGTTAAATAATAACACAACTTAAAAATCCTTCGTTAATCATGCATGAACCACGAGCAAGGATAAATAATTAAATAATAATCAACAACACCTACCTCGGGTATAGGTTCGTAGATTTGACAACGTTCCACGGAAGACAACGTCGCGGAGGTCGGGCGTCACGGTCGTCGTTCATCAAATCCGATGACGAAGAGGTGCGTCCGATGTGATACGTCGTGGGCGAAACTTCGTATGCCGACGAAGGGAATCCGAGGAGGAAGCGGCATTCCCTCTCGTTGACACGGAAGACGGAGAAGAGCGGAGAGGCGTTCTTCGTCGGAACTTGAGCGTTCTTCGTCAAGTTCGAAGGTTATTCGTGTTCTTCGTCAGAGTTGAAGAAGAAGAAGAAAAGCTCCCAAAAGCTCTCAAGGTGGCCAAAGTGTTCTAACCCAACCATATAAAATAAGAGCTTATTTTATTTACAAACCTAACAAAAGAATTTCAAAGGTTTGAATTTCAAAAAGATTAACTCCAAAATTAAATAACTCAAGTCATTAAAGAGGGGTTAAGGGAGTTGGGAGAAGATGAAAGGTTGGGAGCTTCGTGTGGGCCCCACCACACTTAATCCTCCCAAGGGAGGTTAAGTGGATGTGGGTCCCACTTCCAACTCCCTTTGGTAGAATTTATCAAGTTAAAATAAAATTTGTTCTTCACAAATTTTATTTAACTTAAACTAAAAACCCAAAAACTAACTTTCAACCCGCAACAAACACAACTTCCGAAAAGGTCTCTTTAAGCGAAAATCGGCGCTGCGAGTTCATCGGTGCCCTCAGATTTCAATTCCGAGCACCGGATCAAAAGTTAAAAATTCCCACTCGTTCGTTCACTGAACGTACCCGAGCCAAACTTCGGAAAATGATTTCGGGCACTCCGGGCCTCGGAATCAGGTGTCGTCAGAAACCGCGCTCTAGTAAAATTCCAATGAAAATTAAGAAAAAATTTTCCTTGAATTTTACGGGTCTTTACATTACTCCCACCTCAGGGATTTACGTCCCCGTAAAGATAAATAAAAAACTAGGGAAACAAATGAGAGTACTGAGCACGCATCTGAGCCTCCCGCTCCCATGTGCTCTCTTGGAGATTCCCGTGCTGCCATCTGATGAGCACAATAGGAATTGATCGCCCACGCAGGACCCGCTCTTGTCGATCCTCTATCTCCACCAGGACCTCCGTAAAAGTCACCCCATCATCAATGTCAAGCTCCCCATGATCAATGATGTGTGTCGGGTCGTGCACGTATCTCCACAGCTGAGACACGTGGAAGACGTCGTGCACCCGGTGCAACTGAGGTGGTAGAGCCAGGCGATAATCCACCTCACCAATCCTGCTGAGAACCTGGAAGGGTCCGATGAAGCGCGGAGATAACTTTCCGCCTTGGCCAAATCTCCGAATACCACGTCGAGGTGAGACCTGCAAGAAGACATGGTCGCCATCCTCGAACTCCAGTGGCCTCCGCCTCCTGTCAGCGTATGACTTCTGCCGGCTCTGAGCTGTACTCATCCGCTCTTGGATGACCTGGACCTTCTCTGTCGTGGCCTGGACCATCTCCGGACCCACCAGAGCTGCAAGATTTCTTCTTTGCCGAGAAGAGAAATCTGGTCCCATCCCCTGGATGAACCACATTCTTTGCCTAAAACAGTCAATCCTAACATGGATGATACTAATCCATACCAAGGATGACGTCGTAAGGCCTCGACTCTACTACTAAGAGATTCAACCGTTACTATCGCCTCCAAGGGTTGAGTCACACTGTCGACATCAGTGTGTGGTAACTGGGTCTCCTCCAGTAGATGTCTCATAAGTGAGGGTCAAGTCAACAGCCAAAACTAGAACCTCTTAGTAACATCACGAAAGAGGACAGGAACGAAAATATCACAAAGGTATGCGTCTTTTATTATTGCAGCTCATAATACAAGATGCTACACAAAAGCAACAAGGAACCAGAAGTACAAAGGATGTATCCACTAGTTCTGCTCCTGTCCATCGGCTCCCAGAGCTCCATGATCGAAGGCCTCGGCTGCCTGAAGCTGAGCTCTCTCATGTTCACCTACTCCCTGTGGTCGGGGTGGACCTCCTGGTGGTGGTGGTGGCAGAGCCTCAAAGTGTCGCCCACCACCTGCTGCTCGGCCAACTCCTCTGCCTCGTCCGCCTCCTCCCTGCGGACCGCCACGGTCGAACCTTTGCCTCTGCCTAGGTGGTTCCTCAACTGTCTGCTGCTCCTCCGCATGGTGGGTCGGGCAATCACGAGCCATGTGGCCTTGCCCGCCGCATGCAAAGCACTGTCTTCCACTCAAAAGACTGGCTTCGCGCTATGTGCCCTGCACTGCTGAGCCAGTGCCCTGAGGTCGTCTGCCTGAAGGTCTGGTCTGTCTGGACCCCTGAGTCATCCGTCTACTGCCAGCTGCAGATGACTCTGCCACGTGCCGCCCTGCGGTGGGTCGCTGTGATGGTGTAGACTCATCAAGGAAGCTCTCAAACAGAAGGGCCCACTCCAGTACTCCTGTCTGAGTTGGTATGCTGAGGGAGATCAGCGATGCCCTGATCTCGTGTCTCAAACCCTGCTTGAAGGTCCGGACCCGGAAGAATGGGTCCCGTACCATGTCGGTCGAGTAGCGCGAGAGATCGGTAAATCTCGCCGAGTACTGAGCGACCGTCATGCTGCCCTGCCGCAGCTGAAGAAGCTCCTGGATACGCACCGTACGAAGGGTGGATGGGACGAACTCCGAGCGGAAGATGCTCTCAAAGTCCATCCAAAGTAGAGATGCCTCATCGTGCACCTGGAGAATCAAGCTCCACCATCTTCCTGCTGCTGCATGTAGTAGGCTCGCAGCGAGGATCACCATGAGGTCTGCTGGTGTCCTCACTAGCCTAAACACACGTACCACAGCCTCCAGCCAGTCCTCGGCTGCCTGGGGATCCGTCTCCCCGCGAAACCTGGGTGGTCGTTGGCGCTGAAACTCATGCAGTGCGCTGAGGCGACGTGCATCGTTAGCGGCTGGCGCTGGAAGCATCGGGGGCTCGGCGGGTAGTGCTACCGCCGGTGCCACTGCGGAAAAAGGGCCCTGCACCGAGGCCTCGTCGCTCGGTGGGCTGTCATCCCACTCGACTCTTGGAACCCTAGCTGGCTGCCATCGTGGGGCCATCCTGAATAGGAAACAGGTGCGCCACGGTCAAACAGTATACCTGGTGAGCTGATATAAAGAAATCACAAATAAAACTTTAAAACACACACGCAATCAATGTTTTCGTGCATTAAGTCGGAAATCAGAAGTCAGGGTCCTGGTGTACGGATACGTCGGCCGCCGCACCAACACTGGACTCCCTGGACTGATAACCACACTCAATATGCTAAACATTATTGCTTCACATAGAAAAGATCAGAGTTCGCGGTAGAACCGAACTCCTCTGATACCAATTTGTCAGGACCCGCCCTCGGGGTCCGTGCCGTGACTACCCCAAGCCCGCCTTCCATAGGCCAGGGGCTGGCGACTAGCACCAAGGCGTAAATCCCGGTAAAAAGGGAAGGCATTTCCTTTGTAAAGTAAACAAACACCACAGAGTAAGCAAGCGGAAATTAAACACTAAACAAAAACAGAGTACAACTGAATGTGCGGAAAAGTAAATGGGCCAGAATACAAACCCAAACTGAAAGTAAAGAACAACTCGAAAGGGAAAACATCAACTGAAAAGTAAAAGCCGCTACTCCGAGCTGTCCACTGGAAATCCCACCTGAAGGATGGGTACAGATAGCTCCTCTGCTCCACGGGTCCCGCCGTCCGCTCCGAGCACGTCCCGCCCAGTGGTCCACCTCCGGGTACCATCCCGCTCTGCAAGCCTCAGCTAAGATCAACGCTGTCCGTCGTCTGCAACTAACACAACGTAGTGCGGGAAAAGCCCGTGCAGGGGTGAGTATAAGCTACTCAGTAGGGACCCCGAGACCCCTGATGGTCTCTCAAATCCACAAAGGATAAACCACGACGAAAGGTACAATCACGAAGTAACAACCAACACTTCTTAGGTATATGCCCATACATATACCTAAGTCATCAATTTCAAATACGCTCCAACCTCCGAGCCCAAGTACAACTCAGTCCACACAGGAAAGTAAACGTATTCCACACAGGAAAGAAAAACGTAATCCACACAGGATAGCACAACACAATCCACACAGGAAAGCAACAGGATTCAGCTCACACAGGTATACTTCTTCGATAGACGATAAAGATGATCCCTGATCCATCTAAGTCGTCGGACCCACGAAGGATCGATAGGTAACTAACCAAACGACGATAAAGATGATCTCTGATCCATCTAAGTCGTCAGACCCACGAAGGATCGATAGGTAACTAACCAAAGGACGATAAAGATGATCTCTGATCCATCTAAGTCGTCGGACCCACGAAGGATCGATAGGTATCTAACCCCCGCAAAGACCCACACAGGATCGGGCCCACACATGACCTATAGGCGCTGGCTCACACAGAACTGTTGAGCGCGGACCCACACAGGATCGGGCCCACACAGGACCTATAGCACTGATCCACGTAGGATCGCTGAGTGCTGAAGTCGTCGTCATCGAATCCACACAAGATCTCTGTACTGTCGTCGTCGCAGTCACAGTAGCAGTAGCAGCAGTAGTAGTCACAGTAACAGTCGCAGCCAGCACTAGGGTTTCCGCACACAGCAAGCTCGTTCGGAGGGTCCGCTCCACGAGCCGAAAGGCTGATACATCAACTGTCACGAAGTCCAGAGTTGATGTATCCAATAGTTCAGTATCGTCAACAGGAACTCAACGCAACAGACGGCGCGTCGATCGGACGCCCGGTCTGAGAGTTGTTGGCATTTTCGTCCCCGGGGCCCGGTTGGTTTTTAAGGCAAACCAACCCTACCGTACTCCACCTGCGTCCAAACCTCAGGCGAAGTATGCCAAAAGATCCTTCTCACTAAGAGGAACACAACACAGCTGACGACACGTCAATCGGACGTCCGGAGCTCATGATATGAGCGTTTCCGCTCCGAAGGCCCGGTTGGTTTCGTGAACGAACCAACCCGGCCGAACTCAAAGTAATCCGAAACCTTGAGTGCGATATACCGAAACGACCTTCTCGATCCAAGGATCGCGTTGCCGCAGACGGTTCGTCGATCGGAGGTCCGTGGCTCATGTTATGGACAAAAGACCGAAAAAGATTCGAAAGGGGGGGTCCGGGTCCGGGTCGACCCGGCCCGACCCCCCCTGGGTCGGCCCGAACCGGGCGACCCGACCCGGCCCGGCCGGCCGGCTGGCCGGCAGTGCGGCGGGGCGGCGGCCCGGCGGTGGCGCGGCGGCCCGGCGGGGGCGCGGCGGCCTGGCGGCGCGGCAGAGCCGGCATGCGGGGGGCAAAGCCCCCGCTTTCTTGGAGTGGCGGCGCGGCTTAATGCCGCGCCCTTTGTGGAAAACGGCCCCCTTTGCGGGGGCCAGCTTGATTAAACCGGGGGGGCCTCCTGCCCCCCTCAAGGAAACCGCCCTCCTCTTAAATGAGGAGGGTTTTAAGAGCTGGCCGGGGGAATTTATTCCCCCGGCTTTTGACCTTCCGGCCGGCCAACTGCCGGCCGGTTTTCTCCAACGGGACCGGAAAAATCCGGTCCCCTCTTCGGCTTCCGACGCCGGCGGCCCGACCGCCGGTTTTCTCGTTCCGCCGCGGCCCGGAACCGGCCGCGGTGTTCATCGTCCGGCGCGGTGCGACGACACCGCGCCCCTCCGCCGCGCCTTCGATTCCCCTTGATGCGGCGCGGCGGCGTCGCGTTCTTGAAGATTCTTCCATGGCGCGCGCGCGACGGCGTCGCGCAAGATAAACATACAATTATCCGCGTGGTGCGACGGCACCACGCCACCTTTCTTCCACCCGCAAGATAAAACAACATGAACGATGGAGGGGGTTCGGCCGTGTTCATGTGGTCCGGCCCCCCTCACGTTAAATAATAACACAACTTAAAAATCCTTCGTTAATCATGCATGAACCACGAGCAAGGATAAATAATTAAATAATAATCAACAACCCCTACCTCGGGTATAGGTTCGTAGATTTGACAACGTTCCGCGGAAGACAACGTCGCGGAGGTCGGGCGTCGCGGTCATCGTTCGTCAAATCCGATGAAGAAGAGGTGTGTCCGATGTGATACGTCGTTGGTGAAACTTCGTATGCTGACGAAGGGAATCCGAGGAGGAAGCAGCGTTCCCTCTCGTTGACACGGAAGACGAAGAAGAGCGGAGCGGCGTTCTTCGTCGGAACTTGAGCGTTCTTCGTCAAGTTCGAAGGTTCTTCGTCTTCTTCGTCAGAGTTGAAGAAGAAGAAGAAAAGCTCCCAAAAGCTCTCAAGGTGGCCAAAGTGTTCTAACCCAACCAAATAAAATAAGAGCTTATTTTATTTACAAACCTAACAAAAGAATTTCAAAGGTTTGAATTTCAAAAAGATTAACTCCAAAATTAAATAACTCAAGTCATTAAAGAGGGGTTAAGGGAGTTGGGAAAAGATGAAAGGTTGGGAGCTTCGTGTGGGCCCCACCACACTTAATCCTCCCAAGGGAGGTTAAGTTGATGTGGGTCCCACTTCCAACCCCCTTTGGTAGGATTTATCAAGTTAAAATAAAATTTGTTCTTCACAAATTTTATTTAACTTAAACTAAAAACCCAAAAACTAACTTTCAACCCGCAACAAACACAACTTCCGAAAAGGTCTCTTTAAGCGAAAATCGGTGCTGCGAGTTCATCGGTGCCCTCGGATTTCAATTCCGAGCACCGGATCAAAAGTTAGAAATTCCAGCTCGTTCGTTCACTGAACGTACCCGAGCCAAACTTCGGAAAATGATTCCGGGCACTCCGGGCCTCGAAATCAGGTGCCGTCAGAAACCGCGCTCTAGTAAAATTCCAAAGAAAATTAAGAAAAAATTTCCCTTGAATTTTACGGGTCTTTACATTAATACTTTCTAAATGTGAAAAGTAATACTTATGATAATTTATTCATGGTTTAAATGTTCGTTAAAAAAATAGTTTTAATTTTTTTGTATCCAATACTGAGCATTTCATGCGCATACCATGTATTTAAATGTTTTCTAAAGGAAATAAAGATTAATAGGATCAATTATGGGATCAAGGAAAAGTCATGGTATCTAAAATATTGAACTAGACATGTTTTTTTTGTTTTTATTTTATTAAAAAATAGATACTGGGTAGAAGTTTCTACTTTGTAATATTCGTGATGTAATGTAATATGTTATTTCCTAAAAATGTTAAAACTTTATACATGAAAAGATCATCAATGTGAATTCTTAATTTAACTCAACATTATTTAAATTTTAAGGATGGGGCCTTATAGTAGGTTTCATAGGTCTTTTTAGACAACTTTAGGGATTAAAAGTTTTCTTTAAACACGTGGTTAGTCCCTATGTCTATTATTTCATTTTATCCCTTGTTTTATAAGTTTTTAGATCAAGTAATGTCGATTCAAAATGGAAGGATGAGGATCTAAAAAAAATTCATATCTCTTCCTAATGACATTCTTGAAATAATTACAACTCACATGCAAGAAGTTGTTTGAGAAATCAAACACCTTCACTATACATCGATATAATTGTGGATCATGGGTTGTATTTAATCAAATCCTACTTTTTCAGTATTCTCATATTTTCAAGAATGGAAAATATTATCAATGCATTTTCAAATATTTTACCTTATCTGAAGATTTTGAATCATATTGTTATTTTGAAAAAGGTTCTGAAGTAGGAGACCCTTGTGCAACCATTTTATATTTTATTTTACAATATAGTCTCTCAGCACATAGTTATGTTATTTTAAAAGGACCAGTAATTGATAGTTTCAACTCAAATTCGGTCTGAATATTTTATAAAAATAAGGTTTTATCAGATGTTTTGAAATTATATGTCATACATGATAATTTTTTGAAACAATTTTTCTAAGAACACCCATATAAACCATGTTGTACAAGGTGTATTTGGATTAAGGAATCAAATGATTTTAAATGATCTCCAAATCATTGTTGTAATTCATGGACCATATACCTACGTGAACATGATGAAAATAAAACCATAGGGACATCATGATGAAAGAATATTTTTCTTTCTATTAGGAATATTTTTAGTTTATCATATGGAGGTGAAATAAGAAAAAAAAGACAACATAAATAAGGCTTCATGAATTTAGATTTTGACATATTAATGTGTTGGGATGAAAATTAATGGTATAAGAAAACCATTGATGTCAAAACATATAACGGTTATTTTTTATTTTTATAAAAAGGGAATTGTAAGATGGGTGACATCCCTTTCTCATCAAGCAAGGCCCTGAGAATAAAACCCACAAGCGATGTGTGACAAGGGTACATCGCCTACCACTGGATTCCATGAAGTCCCTGGTCAATATGACTTATTATGGATGCGCCCGTAAAGGGATCCTAGTCTAGGGTTCTCCTCTTGCTGCCTCTGCCCCTTCACTGCAGAAGGCGCACCGTTCCCCTCAAGCTCGGTGATTCGGTCAGGATCTCTATGGTGTCATGTAGTTTTGTGGTCTTCCCTTGCTGTGTAGTTTTTCTTTGGGATTCGGTGGTTGTTGGTTCAGGCCTTCAGCTGTAAGACCGGTCCCCGTCAAGGGCATACTCTTCGGAGTGCACCTGGGTTCATTCTCAGCAGCTCGCCGGTGTCCTCCGGTGAGCTTCTCAGAGTCTGATGGTCACTCTCATGCGTCAGCAATGTGTGGGGTCCTGGATTATCTCAGGAGAGTGCGGTGGGGTTTCATTGTGTCTGAAACGGCCGATTTGGTTGGTGGCGGTAGGTGATTCAGAAATAGGTTATTGGTTGTGCGGTTGGTTGGTGTTATGGAGTTCTGCTTGTCTTCGTACGTGGTTTTTTATGCGATGTTGGTGAATCGTTGTTATGTTCTTATTTTCGAGTTGGTCTGGTTTTTGATGCGCACCTGTTGCGTTTGATTATTCAGATTTCTGGTGTATGTTGAGCAGATAATCTTTTGTTTGCTCATGGTTTTTGGTTTGGACCGTTGATGATCTGGTGTCGAGTTTCCTCCGATGGTGATGGCGATAAACGATGCCGATATTGCTCAATTGTGATTTGCAGGTTGGTGATGGCGATGACGGTCGTCGATGTTGCTCGTTGGTGATCTGATTTGAAGTGTTTTGGTTGGATGGTGTGTTTGTCGTGGCCCGAGGCAATGCATTTTGAGGTGCGCTTGATGTGTCGGGGCTCATGGATCAAGGTTATGATAGAGGTGGAGATAAAGTTTGAAATTTGAATGTGTAAGTTTGAATTTGAGAATCTGTATGGTTACTGGTTTTCCTTAAACTGGCATTGAGAAATTAAAAAATAGATTTACCAGAGTAATATGACTTATTATTTTTAGTTAAATAATTTTATTGATCAAGAATATGTTCATCTTGGGAACTTATGTTTTATCAAATTAATATACTTAATATAGAAAAGTGATTTGGTGATTATGTAATAAATAATATTTTGGAAAACGTTCTCTATTTTGGGGAACATTATGCTTAAGGAAAATAGAATACTATGGGATCTCATTTGTAGTGTAATGTGTGAATTGTTTTCAGAATATTCTTTGTATTTATTGTTTACATATGGTGATTTGGGTTATTTCTAGTATCATAGAAAATATGTGATTAGGTTAATTACATTTCAGTATGAGACGTTATGAGTAGTCAAAGATATTCAATGATAATTGTTTAGATCTATCGTAGAAGACCATATGATCAAATTCTTATGAGTTTTGAGTTTAAATTTTAGTTTTGGTTATATTTAATAAATTTAAGGAAAATTATGTATTGATTTGTCTTTCAAGAACATTGGGTACTATTTTTCGGATTTTGGTGATTAAGAGTAGTATTTCTTTTATAAAAGATTATCCTTTTGGGGATTATCTGGTCTTGTATAACCCATTTTTTCTTTTGGTTAATGTCTATAGACATATTAAATATATATTTCATCTATTTTGAATTATATGATATATTTAAATTGATTCTAGTGCTTTTTAGGCGACTATGTCAGCTTGAATACTAATCATTGGGAGAAAAGTTGATTTTGTGTTAGAAATTTAGAAAAGGATGAAAGTCTACTGGACATGTAAATATGGTTCCAAATGTTTTTTTTATGAACATAAATAAAGTTCCACATGTTTATGAACATTTATATAAAACAATATCATTGTCTGTTAACTTTTTTTAATGGGGAATGAAAGACAGTTTAACCCCTCACATGTTTGTGAATTTCTCGTTGTCAATATTTATCTAATCATGTTTTCTATCACTCTCCATCAAATCATGATGGTTTGTTTTCTCATCCATATCCATGTTTTTATGGAATCCTAGTATTTGTTCTCTTATTTGAACATTTTACTTCTCTTCTGTTATTTTAAAGTGGTAGTTTTATTGACTCTTTTTTCGATGTTTGACATTCAATGATGTTTCCAACCCTAATTTAAAATATCGAGGACACAATTCCTAAAAGGGGGTAGTATGTAACATCTTAGGTAAACATAGAATATGTCATTTTCATATTTATTAATATTTATTAATTAAAAATTAATTTTACTTTAAAGTGGATTCTATGTTTTATGGCGTACCTGATACACAGGAATGGGTTTATTAGAAATATTATGTTGGACACCATGTTGTGTTATACTAAAAAATAATAATATATTATTATTTTAAATAGAATTTAACATATAGACATTGTAATAGTGGGAATGAACTGAACTAACTTAAATATTAATATACAAGTTCTTTAAATTTTTTAACTTTGAGCCAATAAATTTTAAAGACATAAAATAAGAAATCATCTGATTTTAAGCATAAATACTCTAATATTCTTTAAAATTTAGTTTGATCACCTTTTGATAGAGAACTCTTTTTAAATATAAAATTTTTCACTTTTATATGTTATATTTGACAAAATAATTTTATTCTTTTGAATTGGGAGATCATAATTTACTTTGGATGAAATTTTTTCATTTTGGTAATAAAATTCATTTTTAATGAACATTGTAAAATATTGTATTTTAATTCAAATCTTCATTTTAATCTGATTTATTTATATGGAAATATTTTATTTTTAATTGGGTTTAAAGTGTCAATAGATTATAATTTTACCATTTAATCCAATTCTAGTCCTTGGAAGTAATTTCATTTTGAAATTGGATATAAATAAGTGTCAATCTTTGGATAGTTATTATTTTTTAAAAACACTCAGTTTTTAGACAACGAGAAATAATTTTAAATTAATTAATCAAACATCAACCTTTTGAATTTGTTAAAATAAACATAATTATTTAATTTGTAATATCAAATATATCTTAGGCTGATTTTTTGGTATTTTTCTTAAAATTTTCAATTTTTGATGAATAGTGAAAAAACTATGCAGTAGATAAAAAACTGACTTTTTCATTTAAATGAAATTTTACAGCTTCTAGAAATTGAATTTGAAAAATATGACATACATGGTTATTATCAGTATGTAAAATGTGGTTCAATAAGATGAAAATAATTTTTGGTGAATAGTAAATTTTGACTTTTATTTACCGCGGTTAATGGTCAATATTGTAATTACTGGTAACAATAATATTTTATAATTTTAAAATTATGCTAACAAGTGTCATAATCCTATTGTTTGATAAATTTCAGACCATTGGTATCCATGGGTCGATTTAGGGACACCATGGAGCCACTTAAGAGTGATAATGACACATTATTTTAATTAATTTTACATAAAGGCAAAAATGACATAAACTTATATCATTTATTACATCGGTTGTTATATGGGGTAATTTGAGATAAATATTTGACTATAAATATTGATTTTTAAGATAAAAATATATCCTACATCATGTTATTTTTTTCTTTATAATTTTTAGACATCAAATAAATAATATTATTTATGACACAATTATGATGTAGGGTTTACCTCATTAATGAATTATTCAAATAAATAATATTATAAAATTCAAAAAATATCCAAAACTTATCCAATTGTTATTGGATGATTTTACCTCAAACAATAGTCATCATAACTTCATCCTTAATGAGTTTTTGACCTTTAGAAATCGAAAATCAGTATAATATAAAATAACATTTTCGAACATTCCTAAAGACCCCCTTTTAACCCTTACAAAAAGACATCCTCTCTAACCCATTTATCACACCTCTCAAGCCCCATGGCTCATCCAACCACTCCCAAAATAAGCTCCCTAAATCTATCTCATCCACCTAGAATACTTATGTTTGGAAAAAGGATCTTGAATAAATATCTTTGGTTTATACCAAAGGGAGTTACCTGATTTAAAGGTATCACCTCATCTTATGTTCTTTTCTTTTATTTTACTTTTCAAACCACCGAAAAACTTTTTATTCCTTTCATTTATAACAAAACTAGTATGCTCAATATAGTAGGATTTTTTATGATAAGTATTATAACAACACTTCCACACACCTACATATAATGGGTAAGAATATGTTGTTTCTGTGGATGGTGAACTACTACCTCATGAAATGATGATTGTTGAATATTCTCCTACAACCTCTAATGGTGGAAATTATGGTGGAACTGTATTTATTTATGATATATATAATTTTTATGTTTTTTCTGTGCTTCTATAATTTTTATTTAAAATCATACCTCAAAGCCTTTCAATATGTGTAAACATGATAATTTCATTTGAGGAAGTGCAGACTACCGCCCCCATAAGGTGATATCATTCGTTCATGACATACATGGAACATATAATGGATGGAATTATAAAATTATGTAACATATATCATATGATATTATACTAGAATTATAATATACCTATGTACCATTATGTTTTCATTCCATTAAATATAAAATAGAAAACGAAGGGAGTGTTCAAGCATACATGTGGCTTACCGTCTCCAGGAATGGTGCATTTCATTTCTTTTCTCCAAATGTTATGTAATATTATAAATAAATATATATATATAGTAGAAATATATTGTATCAAAATCCAGAATATTATTCATTTCACAATGAAATTTTTAGCACATGGAAAACATGTAATTAAAAGATGTTTATTTTTTACTTAAGTTCTGACCATAAAAAATGATCGATATGCAATAAAATAATTAACTTAATGTTATAACAATGTAATAAGTGATATAAAAGTAAAAATAAATTTTAAAAAGGTTCATATTCAAGTAAATACGATCATAGTTTTATTAATCTGGATGAAAATGTAATATACTTGAGAAGGCAGACTTGAGGTAATGGGTTTCTTATCTCACTTTTTATACGGTGAGATTTCCATTGTTCGCCACTTATTTGTTGCATTTTGTGTATTATGAACTAACATTTGAAATATATTGTCATCTTTTTCCTTATATTCATGGTATATTATGATTTATAAGGTGGTTATTAACCTTTTTTCATATGAATCTATTTATTAAAATGTGGTAATAGGTTATCACCTCACTTCTTATTCCTGTGGTATTCATGCTATATTGCCACTATTTTTTGTGAGGTGTATTTACTACCCATGATTGTATTTGTTGTGTATTATAATATAATTTACAGGTAATGACATATTCATTTCTTGATCCTGCTATCATGTGGTGAATGTTTCATAAGTTACCAAATTGGAAAGGCAACCTTTTACTCACCTTTTTTTTAAAAAGACTTTTTTTGTTATGTCTTTTAATTTACATCTTCTAATGTTAGCATATTTTCTTGTATATACTTAATGATCTAAATTTTATGTCCATGTGATATGATATCCTTTTATCCCTCATAAAATTATTTTCCAAATTTTAATGTTATGTCGTTAGGATTTCATATTTCTGTAAGAGAACATCTAATGCCAATTTCAAATCTTTTTGTTAAACTTCAACTTCATGATTATATCCAGTTATAAATATGTTTGAATCACCTCTGATTATTTCACACATAATATCCACCTATATTGAGTGTATTGTTATTTTTCACACATAATTATGCAATTTATTTATCCTTAATCTATGGATATCATCTTTATAAGGAATTTCATCTCTATTTACATTCCCTTGAGACATCATTGTTGTTATGCACAAATTCACTTTCAGATGGTGTATATACATCCCATTTAAATATAATATCATGATTATCCTTATTTTCATGATATTATAAGTTTTTTTTTCTATTCTACAATTATTTTTAGTCCAGTGTTTCTCAAGTGTTACGAGAAACTTTAACGAAAACATCATTTTAAATGACTTAAATGATTATTCCTATAAATAACTATCATTATTTTCCATGTTTTCAAAAGGGTTTTAAGTCTTTTTTTTATATGGACATTAATTTTTAAAATATAAATTCTTTTAAAATATTTATTTTGGAATGGAACACTTTGATTAAAAAATATCTTTACTAAATGTTTTAAATATTTTTAAAAATGTATTGATTAATCATTGATTATATAAATATCTTGAAATAATATATTGTAATTGAAATGTGGAAATGTTATTAGTGAAATGTTCATATTTGAAATATTTTATGTGTTATGATTTTATAATGGTACTTGGACATCTGATCGGTGGATTCATGATAAACCAAATGATGGGTGGTGTCGTGATAAACTATGACGGGTGGTTATGTTATACCCTCCAATGCTTTGGAAATGGAATTTGACTGTATAGCTATTCTTATTAGTTATATGTGTGGAATTCAACCGTATGTTTATTCCATTTATGTATTTTTATATCCCAAGTTACCTATATATGGTATGTGTGTGTTCTGTTGGTTTTATAGTAATGTTTTGTTACGAAAGGGTGATAAATGATATTTGACATAGAAAAGAGTATTTACTACATTATAAAGGTGAAATTTATTAATTATGGTAATGTATTCGTGGTTTAATTGTTATTTTGTAAATCTATAAGTTTTTCTTATTTGTGTATCACTTCTTGAGCTTTTTATACTCATCATAAGTTTTCAAATGTTTTCTACAGGACATAAAGATGAATAGGGTCAATGATGGGATCAATGAAAATTCCTTATGTCTAAAAAATCTAACTAGACATGTATTTTTTAATGTTATTATAATATGAAAAAATGGATAATGAGTAAGAGTTTCTACATTGTAATATTCGAGATGTAATGTAGTAATTTTTAGCCTAATTATCTAAAACTCTAAACCAGAAAAGATCCTCAGTTTGAATTCTTTATTTTACTCATTATTATGTTATGATTAAGGTTCTAGCTTAACAATATGGGTTATATTTATATTTCCTCTATGTTTCTATTAATTTTATGTGGAACATAACTTTATGTTTTCCATGTTGGGTAAATATGATAATTTAATTTGAGGAAGTGCGGACTACCGCCTCCTCAAAGCAATGTGACTCATTCCCGAAATATTTGGAACATATAAAGGATAGTTTTATTAAAAATATGAAATATGAAGGACATAAATATAATAGTAGTATTATAATATACATTTATATCATTTGATTATTATTATTTTAATGGGTCAAATATATGAAAGTAGCATTCATGAACATGTAAGTCATACCGTCTTCTTGAATGGTTAATTTCATTTCTTATCCCCAAATATTATGGATATTATAAATAAATATATAATCGATAGATATGATATTTAAATAATGAATAATATTTTAGATTCGAAATACTTTTGACTACATGGATGATTTATATCAAAGTATATCATTTTTTACACAAGTACTGAATATCAACAAAACGAACGATATGAACCTAAATAATTATGTAATATTTATATCGTGATAATAAGTAACATAAAATGAATAATAAAAATGAAAAGGGAATATAA
The DNA here is from genome assembly GCA_963277665.1 of Viscum album. NCBI lineage: Eukaryota > Viridiplantae > Streptophyta > Magnoliopsida > Santalales > Viscaceae > Viscum > Viscum album. The sequence goes on along the minus strand of OY728131.1, from coordinate 1,762,282,577 downwards.
TAATGTATAAATGAACATAATTTTATTATTCAGGAATATAAATAATGAACGACACATTTCAGATTCGAGGTTAGGGAACTTCTTAACCTAATTTTATTTCTATGGGTTAATCATATTTTCATGGTTATGTCTTTCTATGATTATGCGAGAAAAAAAATTGGATATAAATTCTAGTATTTAGACTTTGTTTATGTTTATTTATATTGGATACACATAATCTATCTATTTTATTAACTATATGTTCTTTTTATGGTAAATTATTACTCAATTATGATTCATTGAGTTTAATATCCTTGTATTTCATTTTGATTTTCCAAAATTATGTGTGAATGTCCACTAATAATCTTACACTTAATATCCACTTATATTGTGTTTATTTATATTTCTTACACATAATTATTTCATTTAATTATCCTAAATCTAATGAAACAATATTTATAAGGTACTTTCTCTCAATATCATTTCATTTAAGTAAATTTTGATAATATAAACCACCTTATTTCAAACAGTGTATAATAATACACATTGACTTTTTATTTTATTCAAAGGTAATATTTTTTCTAGGAATAATTTTACTAAATGAAAGGGAATGTATTTAACGTATGCAGTGACAGTGAATCCTCCATCGACCTAATTGTTCATTGATATTATGGGTTGATTTAAAATCCTTAATTTTTTTATAAGTGAAATGAATACCTTATTCCCTTTTGGGTTGTTTTTTCATTGAAAATGTTTTTTAATTTTAAATAATAATAATAATATCATAAATTAATTTCATATGACTGAAAATAAAATTTTATTGTTGAAATGTTGATAATTTAATTATTTTATGTGTTATGATTATATAATAGTACTTGGACATTTGATGAGTGGCTACATGGTAATCCAAAGATGGGAGGTCACATGATAAACAAAATCAGAGTGGTTCCATGAAAAAAAAATGGAAGGGATGTTACATTATAACATCGAATTCATTGGGTATAGAAGTCAGTCATACAGATATTCTTTTTATTTATATTTTTTTTCAATGTATGGTTATCCCATTTAAGTATGTGTATTTATCATGCTACCTTTATATATTTTATGTTTCTTTATATGTGATTTATGCTAATATCATGGATATAAAAAGGGTAAGAAATGATATTATATTAAGTGAATTGTTTTCTCTACATATTAAAGATGAAAGATATTACATAATTATAATGTATTCATGGTTTACATGTTTTCACACTTCTAATAGTTTTCATTATTTATGTATCCCTTACTCAGCATTTTATTCTCATCGCATGTTTTGAAATGTTTTTCGCAAGACATAAATAAAAATAGATCCAAGGATGGGATCATGGAAATTTCATGATGTTTAAACATGAAAGAGTTATGTTTCATTCTAAAAAGTTCTTGTTTTATGAAATGATTGTATACAGAATAGAAGTGTCTACATGTGTTATTTAATTATCTTATGTATGAGTTATGACTAAAATATTTAAATTTATTAACCTGAATGGATCCTCGATGTGATTAAAAGTCAAATTATTGACTTAAATCAATAATACATATTTTTTAAGGCAGGGGACTTGTATTTAGATCCTATAAAAATATTTCTCATTGTTTTTACATAGAGTATTGATTTTAATAGTCATACTTCATATGTTGTCTCTCTATGGAATTTGGGTGAAGTTATCCTATTTACAACCCACGGATTTTTATGCATGATTGATGTTGTGATGCTTTTCACTATGTCATAGAAGTGATAAGGGATTTTTTTAGAATTTCCGTATTCACACATGAAAACCATCGATGGACCAACTCCTAAATATTAGGAGTGATCCTATAGCTTAGATTATTAAATTATATAGAGTCTTAATGTGATCTTCCTAGACTAGGTAGCGGTCTGTCACCTAGTGAGGCACAATGAGTATATAAACATTACGGTTCTGTCAAGTTAACCATAGTATGATAATTTTCAAGTGTTAAATGAGTGAGATATTAATGTATCAATGTTTATAAATAGTTGATATCCCATATTTTGATTTATTTGGACAGGTTTATATTTGATGGCATGTTCTTCCTTATTGGATATTGAATATTCTGCATTTATGGTTTTAATAAATATTTCGATTTCATTTATGAGTTGTTTTACCATTTGTATCTATATTTATATTAACATTACTCATTCTAATATGTTTCTTTGTAATAATAGTTATTTTATACCATGTTATGATTTTATCAATGTGAATATTTTATTAGATAAAAAGTATCAAGCTTTGGATTTTTCAAATTGTTTAATAAGGAAAAAACAATATTTTCTAATTTTATTTTAGAGTAAATGTTAGGGAATGGGAAATAAAATAAATTAGATAGAATCATGGTTGTATCATACAAGGAGTTTCCTCACTCACTTTATAATAACCTTAATAGGTTCTGCAGTTCTATATTATCATGGTATGTATTTTATGTATGTTCACTAACATCAACTAAGGGGTGAACCATTGGCTTATACGGAGTATAATGGTGTTAGATCTATATTTGGATTATGTGCTTCATGGATAGAATTCAGTCTTATTTCCATATTATTGAGTCTTATATCATGATAATCCCAACAAGTAGTACTTTTTGTGGCATGATTCCAATATAACTGGATGTTGTATTATTTATTTAGTTAATATATATTATTTATACTATATAATGGTTTAATTATTACCATAATACATATTATGTGATTGGAATTAGGTACAAACATAGGGTGATCAGAATCATGCTTCAATGATTATGATATACCAATTAGGTTCTAGGGGTCGGGTATCTATGGTTGGTTGATTACAAAATGGTATTTCTGTGTTAGTGTTATGTTGGGTGGTAAGTGGAGGTAAAATCATTATAAAATGGGAAATAATTCATTTACTTTATTTATCAACTCATTTTATAGAAAAAACCAATAATTATAATGAGACATATGGGTTGAGTGATTTTGTTAGGCCTACATTGGAATACAATTTCATTATTTTAACCATGGTGATTTAAATTAGGAATTATTATTCTATATAAGAAATGAAACTTTTTCAATTATTAGGGATTAATCCTAATTGATATAAGCCACCTCAAAAATATTCAATTATTTTTTAAATGTTAATATGTGGTAATAAAGATATCTAATATAATCCATTATATTTGTTCATGTTTCTTTATTTTTCCATTATAGTGTGAAAATCATAACCTAGTTTATTGACTAATATGCTTATATGGTGATGTGTAAAAGGATATATAGTGGTATTTTAAGATGAAATTCTTTATTCAAACTAATAATTTTTTTTAGAAAATAAATGATAGAAACTGATTTGATTTTGAATGGGATGATATTTTTGGGGTATTCATTTTGAAATTCAATACAAATAAATGTAGTTTTCACTTGATTGAAATTATTTTATAATAAACCAAAATTGTAGAATTTTTTTTAATAGAAATTAAATGGGGTCTGAAACAATATTTTATTCCTAAAAAATAAAATAAAAAAATCATTATTTACTTTTTATAAACTAATCTATTTATGAGTCAGGAATTATTTGAAACTTGAGTATAGTATGTATTTATATGTGAGAATATATTTAGAGTGAATTAATTTACTTGATCGTATATTTTCATGTGTTAATAATCTATGAAATGGAACTGGTCATTAGTCTAATCAATATTCAAAAAATATATTTTATTGAAGGTCTTTAATGTATTATTTTTATTGAAATATAATTTTAAATTGGTAACCTAATCACCTTATATATTTCTGTGATTTATTTATATGGTTTTACTAATTCCCCAATTTATAAGTTATTGAATGGGAATAATAAAAAATTATGAAATATATCATTAGAATTATTTTTGAAAAATGAATGATGTTCATTTCTAAATTATTGTTTCCAAACAACTATTTTATATAAATATTTTATTGTATTTAAATTCTTTTTAGTAAAGATTATTTTCTATTAGGTTTTATTTGATACCTCATGGTTTTTCTGAACTAAATGATTGGTTGTGTTTTTAATATTGTAATTTCCATAAATATTTTTTATAATTAATGGGGGTATCTATTTTCTTCCTATTGTTTTCAAATTTTATACGTAATGAAAAAAATATTTCATGGTATTAATGTTTTTTTGTTTGTTTTGTTTTAACATATATATTTCCCAAATTATTATTTAATAATTAATGAATTGTGGTTTAGTATTAATTCTAATTATTGACATATGCTTTTATATATGATTTAGTCAATTTAAATATATTGTGATGATTATTAACGAGATAAAACTTATTTACTAATGAAAATATATTTCTCTTGTATAAATATTTAATCTTATATTGATTATGAAATAGAATTATGAGAAACCCTACTTTTAGATACTGTAGGGTTTCAAGTTCCTTCAAATTTATGAATATAAATGAATGATATATTATTTTGGAGAAAGGATTCATTTTTAATGGTCTTGGTTAATTTATATTTGATTTTATATTATATAAACTAGTTTCAATGTTTATAATAACATAGATTTCTTTATTTTGTGAAATGTACTAAAATGAAAGATATTTTTGGATAATGTTAATTTTTCTCAAATTTTCATTATTTTTTAAAATTAATTCTAACGTTTTTTTATGGATTGTTAGTAATATTTTAAAATTTTCATTTTTATAAAATCATGGTTTTGATTATAATATATATTGAATTTTAATAATCATTTGTATTTTATTTGTTTATATGATGATGTTTTATTTTGAAGACATGGATCCCTAATTTTTTATCCCTTTCCAATATGAGGTCATAAGATGTGGTTTAAAAATTGTGGGATTTCTATGGTGCTCATATTATATTAACTGCTAAATCAGTTTTATGGATATATAGTTTTTGATAAAATTTTTAAAATAATATTTTGAATTCATATACTTTTCAAAAAAATTTATTGAATGGACTTTTCTATATATATATATTGTTACATATAAGTCATTTTTTTATTTTAATGATTTTTTAGATTCGAAGTGATTGTTTATAATGTTTTTCTAGAATTGATTTTTGGTTCATAATAGTATTTCTATAAGTAATTGAATTTTTTGGGATGTTTTGGAGTTTTATGAATGATTTTTGGTACTTTAGTAAAATTTGAATTTCATTAAATTTTATGAATCATTTTAATATAAATGGTTTTGAGTCCATAATTATTGTGGAATGGTTAAATGATATTCAAAACTGTGTTTTAGTAATTAATGTATAGTTTCTTATGGATTAATTGAGGTCTAGACTTTTTAATGGGAGTGGTGACTTCAAAATACTAAAATTAAATATTTATTTTTTAGCTTTAATTTGTTCGGCCTTTTATATTTTGTTTTCTATGATATATGAGAATGGAAATTTGTGTTTAGATTCTCATTGATTACAAATTTTGGGCTTGATGAAAACCCATATGGTATATTCATAAATAAGAACATTAGAAAATTGTTTGATTGGGTTTGAATGTGAATTGTTATTTTTTATTATTCAATTCTTGAAAAGCATATTATCCTCGTGCAAATGGTCATAATTTTTTGAGTAAGAAAAATATATAATTGTTCAAACTCAATGAATTTTTTTTATATGGCTACAAAAAACCACTAATAAGTATACTTTGGTCCTTGGAATGTCTTGATAATTGTCAAGGTCAAAATTATAGAGGAGAAGAGTCAAACTAGGCCATTTTAGGGGCTTTATAAGTTATTGGGAAGTCATACATAGTTTCCTATATGTTTTTATGATACATGGGAAAATCCTACATTTATGGAAAACACACAATAGTAGTTCTGATAGGGTATATCAAATTATGATAATAAAATATTCCTATCTTGATATTTTCTAGGAGGCCCCATATAAATAGGGTCTTGGTATAAAAAACATGAATGATTTTATGTTCCTAAAATCCATGTTTCAAGACATCTTTTTTCAGTAAAACCTCATTTTTTTCATTGGTAATTTTTGTTATAAATCACAATTTTCCAAAGATAAGTTTAGTTATAAGTTTATAAATCCAACAGACAATGTTCATTGGATTTTTATTACATTCAACGCCCTTTATCTAACATACATTGGTTTTTATAATTTTTTAATAAATTATAGAATTTATAAAAGTTTTAAAAATGAATCATGTTTTGTTGAATGTGTGATTGTCAAAAAAATAATTTTTTTGATGTGAAATGAATAGTTTTAAATTATCTATATTGATTATTTTTAAAATATTTTTTTATTATTTTTTATGGACCACCACATTAAATTTATGAGCTATACATAATTTATTACGGTGGGGAGTACCCAAGTTATGAAAATGATAAGTGGATGGACAATAGTAATCTTTTTTCAGTATTGGAAAATAATTTCTTTTATATTTCTATTATAGTGGTGAGTATCCAAAAAAATAAAATTATATTGATCATTAATATTGGGAAAAATATGTTTTTTACAAAAAAAAATTAAACAAATGTAGGATTATGCATTAATGTTTTCAAATGAGAAAATTGTTCTGCAGAAATAATGGTATTATTTATCGATAAGTTGATCCAACAGGGACTTCTTGAGGGTAGTATGTTTTATTATAGGGTTAATTAAAACATCGGCACTTTTACCTTTAGTTAAATGATATTTTTTATAAAAAATATTATAATTAAATAATTTAATTATTCATGGTTGAAAAAATTTTATGGTGTATGGTTTAATAATTATTTTTTAAATTCTTTATAAAAGTGTATAGTTAGTTAAAATGTGAAAACTAATATAATGTTGGGATAATACATTTGTATTTTTCTTTATATGGTCCTAAAATTGTTATGTGTAACTATATAGAGTAACCCTATATAGGGAGGAATATGTTTCTCTGACAAATTCATGGGAAAAAAATTATTTCCAATCTCAAAAGTAACCATGTTTCCAAATAATATATATGAGTTACTATATAGGATGGTTTTACAGTTGGGGGAAAACTATGCCAATATATCTTACGTGTAGTATTAACTGTATAACTACCACATCATATGTGTGTGATTAGAAGTTACCATTAAGACTTACCATGTGAAGTGTTGTTGGAAATTTTCAGCACCTCTTCTAAGATTTATGAATACTTTGACAAAGTGTGTTTCCAAATAGGATCAAACCAAATGATTTATATATTTTAAATCATGAATCATGACATAATTATTTAGTATTTCAAAATAAATCTCTCTTGAGAGTATGTAATCATCATTAATCAATCATGACCCATGAAATGATATAATAAACATAAAAAAATTTCCATGAAATTATAGATTAATAATATTTATATAAATTCATTACTTTAGTCATGATTTACATATATTATTATTATAGTAAAAAATTTCTCATAGTTGATTGGGATCTCTCCCCATTCCATTATATCTTTAACAATTCTTCCCATCTATGGATATGTTAATAGATAGATTCCCACAAATAATTTACTCCAACCACATTTATAACAAATATTTTTTCATGAGATATCAATAAATACCCTATTAATTGGGTTTATTTTGTGTACCCATCTATGAAAAAATGAAAACCATACAGTTGTGTTCCACATGATAACAATAAATTCAAAAATTGATCATAGTATATCCCATGGAAATGAAATGAGTTCTATAAAATTTTCATCATCACAAAATCATTAACAATAATTATAAATAACATAAAAGGTTTCACTATATCATATCCAAAATTAAGAATAATTAACATCAAATGTGTTAATAGAGGTGAAAAGTACTATTAAAAGTTCATTTGATCGTTTCATTTATGACAAAATAAAATACATTTTTCATTTGATATAATTAAAAATGGTTCCATATTTTAGTTAAAGAAAACATACTTTGAAAAAAAAGGTATTTTTTAATGAATGATAAAAATAAATTTATGGTCATTATGGCATGAAAATAAATTTGAGTTGCGAATGATCAAATATATATTCCTCCAATATTATTTGTATAAATTCCAAAAGTACATATTTTAAAAAATGAAAAAAATATTACATTATAAAATTTTTAAATACAATTAAATAAGGTTCTAAATGATCATAATTAGTCATTTGATAATATAAAATACTATTCTTCAAATCAATAAAAGAGATATATAAATAGAAGAGTTTTATTTCAACAAAAGATTAAATAATGATGGAATTTAATAAAAAAATTCTCTATATTTTTTATACCAATGAGTGGAAATTTTTTTTAATAGTACCAAGTTATTGGAATACTAAGTGGAAAATATTATTATTTTATATTAGATGTTATTGATCATGTGATTTCTTCTAAGGATATTCAATCATAAATAATCTTGAAACAATTTGAGATTCCAACATAAACCCTTACCTCTATTTCCGACTTTCATCATGTGTGCTCTAATGTTCTAGAATTAAATATTTTGACATAAAAAATATATATAATAAAATCATATATATAATTATATTATAATATAAATTTTCTTATATTTTCAAATTATTCATTTCATAACCATTTTTCATTAAAAATAATAATATTTTTTGAAAAATGTTTTCTTATCCAAGAATGTTTTTGTTTGACGATTCATGTCCTTGCAAGATAGTCATGATTTCTATATATATAGAATATTAATAATGTCATCTATAATTAACCAATCCCCAGTATCCCAGATTTTGTGGATACTTATTTCCATTAGCATAAGATGCAAGGAATCACATCCCGATTGATCGATTTTTTTATTAGTTCAAGAATATTTGACATATACATGAGTCATTTATTAAATATGGATATACAAATAAAAAAATAATTTTCTATTTGAGATATCAATATTCTCTCAAGAATATCAGTTTTTTTATTAATAGAGCAGTTCTTCAATCTCTCAAAAAGGAAATAAAATATGTTGAGATCATGTTCTTAATAAGAGTTTCATAAATCGAAAGATATCTTCAATCAATTAGATAAATCAATATATAAAGGTAAATAAATGATGGAAAATTCAATGTAAATATTTTTTTTATCATAATTAGATAGGAAATAATCAATATGGAAAGGGAAATATATCAACAAAAATTTCAATTAAATAGCATTACTATTAGGAAATGATACATCGTAATCAATATGGGAATGTAAATAACTGAATACAGTTGACATTTAATTAACTAAATAAGCATTACATTCATACCTAGATAAAGTTATTATAGAAATTTAATGGAAAATTATAAATTAACTAATAATGGAAGAAGTTATTAATAATTTTACATCATGATCCCATGAATCATGAAACCTATACTATGAGTATGTTTCACAAGATAGATGATAATAGATGGGTAGTTATACACTAGAAAACAATTTAACTAAGGCTATCCAAATGATAAATCTCATAAGACAATTTTTGAATCAAGTGGCTATATATAATCATCTTTCACCTATATCATCATTTCCAAATAAATCCACATATATAATATTATCTATTTAATTCATGAATATTGTGCCTTATTGTAGAATATCTGTATTTAGTAAAAAGATTGATCAAAAATTAATTCCCTTGGTAATAAAATAAAATTAAATATATAACAGCATATTTAGAAATTATGTTTTAATAAATAATTATATCCATGATAAATAATTTGGATATTTAGTGGAAATTTAATGTTAAATGATCACAAAAAAGTAAAATTTTCAATTTAAATTTAATGCATATAAAAAAAGATTAAATAATGTGAATTTCAATAACTTCCACGTTAAAATAATCATAAACCATCCAAATAATTTATAAATATGGTATGAATTATATTTTCCCATATTAGAGTATAGAAAAAATAAAATATATTATATCATGTATGAAATTAAATACTATAATTTTTTTATTAAAAACATCATTAGGGTAAATTTTTCATTTCTTTTAGTGAAATTATTTTAAAAACTAAAATTTAATAAAATATTTTGAAAATAATTTTCATAAAAAACAATACGTAAATCTTATAATGTAACCCTCATTATATTTATTCTTCAATAAAATGGTAAATTACATACACACCATACACAGTAAAAAAATTATTCCTTTCACAATTTCCCTAAAATCCAAACGATGGTTTATTTGGAAAATGAAATGATTATTCCTTTCATGTTATTTGTGAAAAATAAAAAATTGTTAAAATTTATTTAAAAATCAATTCTATAATTTATAATTTTATTTTTAAACATTTTCTTTGAAAACCTGGTTTTGATAGAACAACAATTTTTTATCAAAAATAGTGATGATGATATATTTTATTTAAAAAATTTCAATATTTGTTTTGCACCAAATAGTAAAAAATGGTATAATTACATGATAAAATCATGAATAAATAAATTATAATAAAATAAATGTTGTTAATAAAAATATTATAAAATAATTCCCTTTAATCGTAATTCATTCATAATCAATTCCAATTAAAATGATATTGTGAAATAATCCATTACAAATATAATAACACTGATGTGATAATTAACCAATAAGTTGATTTAGTGTGTAAAATTAAAATTCAATTAACAAATTAGATATAAAATATTATATACTAAAAAATTCAATACACACATAATCATAGAATATCAATGACAACAAGGATTCAATATAACCCAATGAAAAGAAATTGAGTTATGAATTTTTTTAACAAATGGTAATTATAAATTCAAATTCACATGTATTGCTGAATTAAAATATAAACATATAATAATATTTATTATTCATGAATCATGATATAAAAATTAAAATGGTTTCGTATATGAACAATATAAATGAAACCGGGTATATAATTAGAAAACTTGTCTCCATAAAGGGGAATTGAGATGAAGCCCCTAACTGTCCGCTTCATTTTGGTTAAACGTGATTTGGAAAACTATATAATGTTTTTGATCATGTTATTATATTATAAATGAACCACAATAAAATATAATTTATAATATATTATCATAATGTAGAATTTTACTACCCGTTTGTAACAAATATTTTATAATTTTCTTTCTCATAGGTGTTAATTTCCTTATTTTATCATGTTTTTTTTGTCATGAGTGTTATTTTTATTGTGAATAGAATTCATATCGATCATCTACAATATAATATTTACTAATTACATTCATTTTTATAATAATTATTGATGTTTGGATATGTAAAATGAATCCCTTCACTTAATAGAGATGGTGGGTTGTGCATATGCACGAGTGATCGTATCATTTCATTAATGGGAGAAAGGATAATTATGTTTTTGGTATATTAATATTTTTAAATTAATATCAGTTAATATATATCACATATATTCATAATATTTATCTTTATTTCCTTCCTTTAAATTAGTATGTAATAAATGATTTGCATCGCTTCGTAAGGCAGTTGTCCAAACATACACATGAGTGGCATTATAAGAACTTTTTAGTGAAATGGAATGTAAAAATTATTATGTGTAATTATAATTCCCAAATTAATATAATATATTAAATTATACATATTAATTAAATCCATCATTACATATAATCATGATATGTGCTAATGGAAAACCAGTTATATTGGTTCACGAGGAGATATTCTACCGTACACACGATCTCTAATTTTGTTTCCCATTTTATGGGAGAGAATTTGGATTAATAAGAATAAATACACAAAATATATCCTAATTATATGATAGGAATATTTATTATTATATTTTAAGTAATAGATAAAAAAGGAATGTGGAAAAATTTGAAAACAAGATCTTTATTAAGACAATTACATTATCATTGAGAATCTTCCTTTAAATATCATCCTTAGAAGCCTTGCTTTGTAATTTTTAGAAGATAATAATATATATAACTCTTATAAGTAACATGGAGAGAGATTTTGGTTGGTTATGGTCTATCCTAATTGATTTATAGCTGTCAATATGTTTAAGTAGGGATTGACCGATTAAAAGAGTGTGAGATGACACACATGGAATATTTTAAAAGAGTAAATTTTAACACCATTATCATATTCTAATGTGATAAAAAAATTCATTGCCCATATTTACAGGAAATATAGATTAAATAAGTTCAATAATGGGGTTTAGAAATTTATTTAGGTCATTTAAACCATAATATTTTTTGTTTAACCCAACTGTAAATATAAATTTTACCTTAACTATGGAATTTTTTTTACTAATTTTACTATTCAAATCTGAAGAAAAATAATTTTACCATATTATATATAACAAATTAATTTTATTTAAAATACTGAATCCATTTTTTGAAATTAAATAAAAATAATTTGAATGATCCAATTTAATGTTAAACATTTAATGGTGTTGAAAAAGAGTGTTTTGAAATTGAAAATTCTTATACTCTTATAATGTTTTAATTTCAAAATTCAATATTAAATTGATTCGAATGTCCGAAATTAGTTATATTATAATAAAATTTAAAAATTCATATATTAAATAATATTTAAAATATATTTTACTTTGTAAATAATTTAAACAAAAAAAGATGTTTCAATTAAAAATCAATATTTTTAACAATTCATAAAAAATTAACCATTTAAGAAAATTATCAGAATTCAACCATGAATAACTTTGAAATATAGATTTCATGAGATTTTTTTATTATTTAATTTTTTTTATAAATGGGTTAAATTTTATTTGTAAATTATATTCAAAAGAATGAGTAAATATCCTTTTATAAAAATATCATTTCTCAAAAAACATTTCATTTTCATTGAAATGATTATTATTTGATGTATAATCGTTAGATAAAAAATAAATTTATTATACATGAATAAACCATTATATCCTCATAATATAGATATTAATATTAATACCGTAAAACAAAATGGGTGGGTTATAATGGTAAAATTTGAGAAAATTATATTCTAATAGAATGTGGTGTTTTGTTTAAAACTAATTTTGTGTGTGTCACAAGCTATTAAAGAGATTGAGTTTGTTTAATATGAAATATATTTTATTCTATTGGGATTTTAAATTCTCATATTTTCATTTTTCATGTGTCATATAATCTATCATGTTATATTTTCTTATTTAAAAAATATGAGATTTATATTCAACAATCCTTAAATAAATATCACCTTCACAATTTAATCTTGATCCTAGTACTAGAGGGCTTGAAATTTGGATATAAATATAATTTTAACCCACTTCATAAAAAGGGATAATAATATTCCACAATAGTATTAGGTATTGTGAACTAAAAATTCATCTATAATAAAATAGTATAGGTTTCAAAAAATCTTTACATTGGTGGAAAGTAAATATATTAAAATGGAAGAAAACTGTAAAAAATAATAGGGATTGAACGAAATAATTAATAAAAAGAAATTTAATAACCAATAAAATGTCAAAGACCTCAATACCATAAATTTTGGATGATTTAAAATAAGATTTGATTAATCAGATATGAAGCCAATATGATTTTTTTCCAACACCCTTTTTCCTAATGTTGTTTAATTCCATTTCTGCCAGGCCAATGAACATAAATATATATGTATATATAATATATTTATATATCATAATAAAAATTTAATCTTTTTGTTTTATGAAGATAAATTTATACTTCATATATTACTCAATGAAATTAATGTCAAATAAAATTATTTTTATATATGAGGCACTGAAATTAACTTTTATTAAATTGTTGAATCCATAAAATAGTGACAAGTCCATCAGTCCATCTAAATTTTTTATCTAACAATGATATGATTTGAAAAATTTATCCATTATAATACATTAATATAAAATCCAAATATTAATACCAGTTGTTCAAAATTAATATTTATTCTCTAAAGTAAAAATAATGAAATATTAACCAGACCATCACATTCTCTAGTGGTGGGAACTATACCATTTCATTATTTAATTTTGAGTTCAATCCACGTGGCCTTTACCTGATTTAACAGGCTATCACCCAACATATGGGCTTTCATTTTTCTTAAAGAACAATAATTTTATTCCTATAAAATTACCAATGTGTACAAACACATAATTACCTTAAAATCAGAGATACAATAAACCCCAACGGTATTCAATCAATTTATACTTATACCCACAAAAGTTATGTACATTTTACCATAAATAAATTTTTAATAAATATTATACCCTACCAATAGGTTTTGTTGCCAAAACTATATACCAAAATATACCTAAACATGGTAGACTCCCATCAAATAATACCTAAAAGGTGTTGTTTATGAATGTGAACTTATGATCAATATTAAACTAAAAAATAATGACGTATTACATAAATATTATATTAATGAAGATATAAATGATTCTATTTTTTTAGACAATCCATAGATAATTCATGATTTATATGAACAGATTACCATTAATAAAAGATAATCAATAATATTCTTCTTTAATAACAATATATAAATAATTCACGAATTTTTATTCAACATATGTCTATTTTTTCTATTTGGGTTAACCTTTAGAAGATTTTATTAACATGTATAATTCCCTTGTTCCAATAATTTAATATAAAAACTCTAAACAAATCCCTTAGATGAATTTTATTTTCTTTCATCATATCTTTTATTTTAATCAGAAATTCATTGGTTTATTTCTTCCGTCCCCCAGACAATACATTTTTCAATTCCTTTAAGACACTTTCCTAAATGTCTCTTTACTCATTCACGGCATTAAATAAAATGATCCTTCAATTATTCATGGTCTCTACCACTAATTTTATTAGATAACTCCTACCATATCTTATTTGGTTGGTAAAAGAGTTGGTCAAGGTACAAGTGGTTAATTATATTTTGAGATAAATGATTATGAATAATCACGATATCTTTACTCTAGTAATCATCCCATATAGTTTCTTATAGTCACCACATCCACATCTAATATCTATAAATGGATTTATATATTAGAAAAAACACATAATATCTACTATAACAATACATTAGGATATTATTTTATCCATATATTAATAATATATTATAAGATTATATTCCCAAATATATTTTTCCTTAAATCACGTTCCTAAGGTTTTGACAAAACATCATCTAATATGAACTATAATGACTCAAACATAGTAACCCAGAGGTGGTGTTTAATTTATTAAATTTCCATAAGAGATGACTGATATCATCCTGAAGTAACAAATAGTTTATTAGTCTTGGTAGAATAGATATATGCTTGATTATTCCATCACAAATCGATACAAACAATACAACATAATTTTCTTTTAGAATTCCATTATTAACTATAATGTATCATTTCATATCAATCATAGTACATATAATGAAACAAATTTTTTCCTAAATGGATATTACATATTTTTAGATGAATATTTAATACTTTACCAAAACACACACATGAGGTTAATACTAGTTTAGTGTCTTTAGAGACTAGGTACAAAAGCATTTAAATTTCTGATATATCTCTAAAATCTACCTTAGATAAATTATTATTTATTACTCTTCACAATCATATCCTATTCTAAAACATTTTTCATAACATGGGGAAATGAAAAAAAAAAAGAAACATTGAGCTTAGATTCTAATTAAGGGTAAATAATGTTGATGAATAAGCACAACATGAATATGAGGGTATGAGAATTTGAGCATGAAATAAGAAAACCATTACCTATCTTATAAAGATAAAAATATTTAGTCATTGAATAAATAATGGTAGTTTATATGAAATGAATCATAAAAAATCGATAAAAATGGATTGTGAGAGAATAAAATTATTATAAGACTTGTAATTTTTCAACACATATAAGAAAATAAAATCATTTCCATAATAGTCAAGCCTTTCTTAAATGGTAATCATAGTGGATTTTTTTCACTATTTTGACAAGATAAGTAGTAATAGTTTTCTCATACGACCATCATAGGAAAAACATCCCCCTTCCCAATCAGTTTTATTCCCCATTCCAAACCAATCTATATGATGATTCATAAATTTTTTCCCATTGCATTGAATGGAGATATAGGTCTCACCCATCATATAATAAAATTCATATGTATTTTTAAAAAATATTAGAAAACATAAATTATATCATAACCTGTTAAATATAATTGGTTTTATAAGAATTTCATAATATCATATCCTATAGAAAACATGCAATTTACATAATCATTTCATCATTTCCTTATTGTATAACCACTGGAAGAAGAATCATGTTTCATAATAATTTTATCATGGTATATTTTATGGATTTGAAAATTGTGTCATACACATATTGTCAAAATAAACCACTATAAAAATAATAAGCATTGTATCCATGTATCGTATCCCTAGTAAAGCATAATAATATCAAAAAATTTAATCTTATATCAAAAATGATATATAAATATCGCATTATAAAATTTGTTGGGGAAAATTATTTTTCATTAAACATAAATTTTTTTAACTAAGAGTCAATAAAACATTTTGGAAATAATTATTTTTTTAAAATAACGTTAAAATTTATAAAGTTCCCTTTAAAAATAATTTAAACAATTTCTTTACGAAAATATACTTTTCAGTTTGAAAAGAAACCTTCTAAAACATAATGAATTTAAAAAATCATTTTACATAAAAATAACCTTGAAAATATATGATGTAAGATTCAATGAAAATAATGGCCATGATGACGAAAAAATACGTTCATGTCATACATGTGAATAATAGATTCAATTATATGTATATATATATATTTGTAAAATCATACATGCATTACTTGTATAAAATCATGAAAAATCCTATCCATACATTTTTTTAAAATATATAAAAATAGAATTTTAATTATGTAATTAATAATTCTTTTGAAAATTTTAAAAATATAATTGAAAACACTATTAGATAACATGATATTGGGAATAAAAATTGTTTTCAACTAAAAAGGTAAATAAATACAATTTTTATGAAAAAAAATGTTTTGAACTTTGGGTACATAAAGAGTGGAAAATAAATTTATAACAAATATTATTAAAAATTTCAATAGTATAAGAAAATTAATCGGTTTCTTAAGATATATCTAATATGATATCATCTATGGGTGAATAATCATTAAAAATCTCAATAAATGACGATACAATAACATGAAACTCTAAACACTTTTGTAAAATTGAGTTTTAAGACAAATGAAATAATAGATGTAGAATTCATAAAATACCATGTTAAAAATTAAATTTAATACATAACATGTTATTTGGGATATATATACACCTCATAAAATAATATAATATCATAAAATAATTTATGTTTCAATGATTGAAAATTGAGAAAAAAAATCACTTACTGATTTGGTTTCTTTTGAACATTAAACCCAATGAAAGATAGATCCTAAAATAGATATAGAAATATAAATAATTATATGTATAATCAAGATAAAATTATCATATATAATTTATACAACCCTTATAAAATAAATAATTTTTGAATATGTAATATGTTTAACATAAGTAAAAATGTGGGACGAAACCCCTTTAACGCTTTAGTAATCTATTATGTCCTATGCCTCAATAAATAAAAATATAAAATGTCCTGAATTGAAATATGTTCATGATATAACATTTAAATGTTTATATACATAAAAATACTAAAAATAAAATTGGGGAATGTTCATATCTTATTGAATAAAAGAGAGACTAGATAACCCATACCTTAATTATCATATTATTTCAAACACCATTGAACCTCTTAGGAAATAAATATATGAAATAAATAATTCAATTATATAAGGATTATTATATATATCATTCATTATATGATATACTTATTAAAATCTGTTAGTCGTTAATTAATAATTCATTATTATAATCATGTTTTTGGTATTAATAGCCCTATTTTAATATATGTTTTTATTTTTTATTTTTGGTCCTCTCAATTTAATCACGGTAGCATAATCTATAGAATAAAAATAACGAAATAATATTCTAATTTACAAATAAATTATAATTGTAATACCAACCATGAATGATTTATTTTATAAATGTGTTCATCAAGACAATATGTTGTACGTACTCTTAAGTAACATTTCAATTTTTCAATGGTCATTTTTGAAAAAATGTAAGTAATATTTCATCATCCCATAGTTATCATAATAACATTAATAACATATTTTTTATTGTATATAAACTTATACATATCATCTATGTTGTGTGGTTATGAAAATTCAGATTCTTGTCACTTCATGACGATGGTTGTCCACACGTACATGAATGACACTATCATCATTCAGTGAGTGAAAAAGGTAGAAAAGAAATTGATATATTAACATTTAATAATAATAAATATGACCTAAATATCATATATATTTCATTTATATAAACTATACTTATTAATTTCACCCTTATTATCTTTCCTATAAAGATTTATTGAAAATAAATCACATCACATGCTGAGGAGGTTGGCCATCATCCACATGAATGAAATTATCAAGTCCCATAAATAATGGAATGTTTAAAATTAATATATGACTTAATGACTCAATATGTATACCTATTTTATAAATTTCATATATATATATTATTCATCATCATACCCAAATGTAAGTTGTAGTAATTGAAAAATGAATATCCTCGATTCGTGAGGCTGGAGTTCACTATACTCATGAATGATGGTTTCATAAACCATTTTATGGAAGTGGGTATTATTGATTTTAATGAAAAATAAATAAAAAATATAATTATATGTAATATAATGATATTATTATTTCACCATGATTTAATATTAATTGACGAATGTGGTGGAAGAAATAAAATTAAAACTCTGATTGAAGAACATTTCCACTTATTCGGGTATACTCCTTATGTTTGAAAAAAATGCTTAATACCAGAAATTTATAACAATAAATAATTATTATAGGATGATATGGAGGATTTTGTAATGTAATTTTAAGATGTTTTATCTATATTAAAAAGGATTCATGTTTTAAAGAAGAGAGCATAGGTGGTGGCCTTTTAAAAGTGAGTGTGTGGCACAATAGTAATTTTTTGAAATGAAATTGGTGTACCCAAATTTTTCTCATTAAAGGCTTAAAATTGGTTTCATACTGATCCTAATACATAAAAAGTTCTAATTATTCCTTCATAATTTTAAACCATACGTTCTTTTCCCCCATTATAAATGCATTTCTACATTGACTGTGGAAATTTATTTTTACTATTTTCACTATTAATTTTGGTGAAAATTAATATTTACCATATTAGATATTAAAAATTATTATGATTTAAATTATTTAGTTGTTTTTTTTTTGAAATTCATCTACAAAAATATGAGAAATTTAATTTAAATCTAATCATGTAGACATGATGAGAACATGTGTTTCAATGATATAATGTTCAAATGTAAAAATAAGATTTTATTTCAAAATTTAAAATGTAAATATCTAAAATAAACTAAATATTAATTATAGAAATATAATTGATCTAATTTTTTCTTAAAAAATCTAAAATATTATTAACATTATTAATAATTTAAGAAAAATGGAATTTTATAATTCAAAGTCAATATTTGTCTCTATTACCAAACAAATTAAACCTTCAAGAAAATTATGAAACTATCAACCCAAGATAAATAAGATATAAGAAATATAAAATAAATTTTTTGTAATAAATATTCTATAAATTCCAATAACTAGTTTTAGACTATCTATGAAAAGAGGGAATACAACTTTTATTTAAGAAAATAATGTTTTTAATTGTAATTTTTTTTTCTCAAATATATTTTATAGAAAACATATAATATGAATGATAAACAACTAATTGAATATATAATATAAAAACTAAATTATAATAACTCGCCATACATTTTTTGTTTAATTTATTGAGTTAAAATATGTTTTAATGTATAAATATAGTTTTCTTCAAAATAATAAATTTTCCTTACATTGAAATTGTTTTCATTTTACATTTTAATTAATTTGTCTCCAAAGAGTCAGTTTTAAATAAATTTATAAACCATATATTTTCATAAATTATTTAATCTAGTTAATACACCACATTCTAATGGGACAAAGATAAATATAAAATATAATATTCTAATAAAATGTCACTTTTCATTTAAACTCATTGTTTCTTATAACAGAAGATATACTTAGTTTTGTGTTTAATTAAAAATAAAAAAATTGTATTTATTTGTAAATTATATTTCAAAAAATCTCAAATTGTAACAATCTACCCCCATAAAATCTAATTTCATCCTCAAACTGTTTCTCACTCATTAAAATTTTCATATTTGAAAATTACTTCATAGAAAACCACGCCAAACATTTGAATAATTAATATTCCCTTAAAAATTATTTATTGGAAAAACTAATGTTTCCAAAAGTGATTTATAATTAGGTTTCCATATAGGATAAAATTGGAGGAAAGTGAATACATGTACATATAATAGAAAAATAACACCAAAATACTAATGAATAGTGATAAAGAATATTATTAGGACAAAGATAAGGACCACACATCCAAAAACAAATGTGGAATGAAAAAGTTCTTTGATATCACAAAAACGATGCTAATAGGAAACTTTTTTATTTTGATATCATTGTACTAATGTGGTTGACATCATTTTGCATCTAGATTTAGGAAATTTTAAAATATACATACTAGATAATATTTTTATTTCATAGAAAAATATTAATCCTTTAATTTTCACTTGATCAATTTCCACTACAAATCATACGACATGTGATTGATTTTTCATTTTTGAAACACCAAATAAGATCCATAAAATATGATAAGTCATTTAATACATGTTTAGGGAAAATAGTGTAAACACTAATCATATAATATGGATAAATGTTAAAATGGGGATATAATATGTTAATTTTTAAAACCATATCCAAAATAAAACATAACTATTCCTTAAATATTTACCCTTATAACCCTTATAAAAGTCAATTTTTTATAGATGATTTCAAAATATATCTAAATCAGGGAAACAATAATCCTCAATATAACATAATGTGAATATTTATTATAACATATTAAATATGTAAATACATTTAACACGTGTTCTATTGAAACATGGTAATAACATAAATTTCCATAATTCCTTATTTAAAAAAAGAATTCTAGCACATTTTGTGAATAAAACCAAAGATTATTGAACATAACCCATTGATCCAAAAAGGTTGTAAACACTATTAATGATATTTTAAATACATTTTTAAACATATTATTTTTATTTATGAGGTCATCAATACTATCCTTTTTATATTGTCTATATCAACAACCTCTTTATCTAAACTGAAAACAATTTTCTCAACCATATGAAAATATTAAGGGTTATCTTCCCTTAATCATATCTTTTCTAAAATATATGAACCCGATATTCAATCACTTTTATAGATCATTTTTATAATTCAAAATAGTCTTGGATATTCCTAATGATGAAAATTTGTTGAACAATACTTATATATTTTATGATTTATATAACATAATTCTTAAATTTCATAAAAAATTCACATCAATAATCCAGCTTCCTTCAGAGTCCATTAACTGGTCTTCATAATCTTATTCCTTAAATATTTTTTCCAATAATATTCCATTGGTTGTCCCTTCATCATCATTAATATAACTACTACTCATACAACAATTCTCATTATCTTCATGATCTTTTCCCCTAGTATATTTATTTTCATTATTCCAATGATTTCAACATTTAAAACAATAATCCTTCGATAATAAAAGTGGGAGACAAATATTCCCATCCACTGTGTTAACCTGGATTTTTTTAGTTACTTCCTTTGTGTCATTATTTACTACACCCAAAACATATTCTAATTCCTTTTAAAAATTCCCTTGAGTGCTTCTTCCCACATTCTAGAAACATAGGAAACAAAATCTTCATTCTTCCATGATATCTACTACCCAAACTCTCAATGAACACTATCTTTATTCTTTTGCAATTTTGGGAGTTGGTTAAGGTAAATATTGTTAAACATGTTCTATGATAACTAATATGGTTCAATAAAAATATTTTTTACTCCAACCATTGTCCCATTTGGATTATTTTCATTAAATTATTCACAACATTCAATGTTAACCTTGTTCCTTCAAATTTCATTCCAACTCTAAAACTACAAAACATATTGTGGGTAACCCTAATCAAAATCAGAAACCTATTAACCATGATAATCACTTTTACGATGTCTAAATCAACACACCATATTTTTTATATATTACACTATAGGTTAATCTTAGGTAATTCATTATAATCAACTATTTAATTCCTTTCTGATAGTTTGTAAAGAGTTATTAAATTTACAAAGAATATCCCAAAGGAGTGTCGAAACAGGTGTGCTATGAAACCAATTTTCATGGACCAGGTGATGATTTGGTCTATCTTAAAGCATTAATTCATACTTTTTACCCATAGAATCCTCTATTCTATAGAACCACCAAATTTATTATCCAGACAAGGATGATATTTTTTGGAAACCACTCAATCTATAATTTTACAAAATTTTGGGACATTTTTGTATAATTTAAATAATCCATAGGCATATATATAGACATATCCCATGACATATCTATAGAAATATCCCCTAGTTATCTTACCAAACCTCTCTTATCCATGTGTCCAGATGATAACTATAACTATCGTATGATAAAGATTAGAGAGACTGTGGTTTTTCGTGCATCGATATTACATATATTTAGATAAACTAACAATATATTAAATCAGACCATTCAAATGGATCATAATAATATAGTTTATTTATAGACTAAGTACGCAATAATAAAATATGGTTAAATATCATCAAAATCACCCACAACAATATTATTGTAGAGAAAATTTTAAAAACATACCCTATATGAAAGGTATTTTCATAACCTAAGGATTGGAACCAGAACAAATTTTCATATTAGATTCATAGTAAGGGTAAATTTTGGAGATACATAAGAAAAACATGACCAAAATGGCATGATAACGTAAAATATCATATGAAACCTATACCCAATATATCAAACAACACAATCATTAGTTATATAAAAAGGTATGAAATTTTAGAATACATGAATCCTAAGAAAATAAAAGAACCAAATCAATGAGATAAAAATATTGGAATAATACATTGAACTGTGGCATAAAAATATGAATATAAAATAATTTTCATATCAATAATGTATCACCAAAAAAGATGTTATATTTGAATGATTTCACTCCCCAAACAATTATAACACTAAAGGTTCACACATAAGACCATCACTATAGAAAAAGTCTTTTTATGAACTAGCTCCATTTCTCATTATAGTCTTGTATATATCATCAGATATAACTCATTACCCAATTTATTTTAGGTAGATATAGGTCCATTCAATCAAAACACTAAAATAATAAGCATATGTTCCACAAGATCAGAAAACATTCATTTTATCATAACCCATGGAATAAAATGGGATTCATAATAATTTGATCAAATCATAACTACTAGAAAATAAAAAAACTTATTAATCCTTTCATCATTTCATCATAATAATATCCCGTAGAAAAGGAACCGAGTTTCAAAATAATTTTAACATGATATATCTATTAAAAATTAAATGGGTTTTACACACATATTTAAATCATAAACCATTACAAAAAATAATAATAACGGTATCTTTAAATGAAGTAGAATTTAACGAATAAGTAGCATTAGGATTTATTATTTATATAGAAAATGATTTCGAAAGATAAGATGGAATATTTATCGAGGAAAATTGATTTTAATTAAAAATAATTTTTTAAAACTGATAATTTATATAACCTTTTTTAAAAACATTTTTTCAAAAACTATTAAAAACATATAACAGATTCTTTAAAAATAATATAAATTTTTTTTATGGAAAATAACATTTCCCATTTTAAAAACACTTTTTAAAATATAAATCATTTTGAAAATAATTTTCTTTGAAAATATCCTTGACAACATCAAAGGGGTCATTAATGAAAAAAACCATCATGGTAATAGGAAATTCCATTCATTCTAAACATAACCAATTTAACATTAAATTAACATTTTTAGTAAAATATAAACAAGAATTTTATAGAAAAAGACATGAAGTTTACAATACAATTTTATAAAATAATTTATACATGACTAGAAAATCGTTTAATATATCATTTGGATAATTTTAATGAATTTTCATAAAACAATTTTTGAAAACATGGTTTTTAGAAAAAAGAGTTTTTCACAGATTAGACAAGTAGAGATGATTTTTATTAAAATAATTCATTTGATCTATTGAGAAAATTAAGGTAGAAAAATTAATTGAAAAAAATTTCTCTCATGAAATAAATAAAGGATAACAAAATTATATGTTTTCTTGAGAGCTATATCATAATATTTCTTTATTAGAAGTATAATCATCAATAGTCCCAATAGATGATGAAATTTAACCGTAAAACATCTTAAAATTGTATACCCTTGAATCATAATTTTCATGAAATTATAATGTTAAAATAATCATATAATATAATCATAAATAAAATTAATGAAATTATAATTAAATTATTGTGTATATACACCTTTATAAATAATATATGTGCCTATCATAACATGTTTCACAAAGTATCAAAACTAGGAAAAAATACATAACTGATTTATAAACTTTTGAATCAAATAACCCCATGAAATATTGATCATAAAATGGATATATTAATATAAATATTTCCTTGTATTAAAATGATTAATAAAGTCATGTCAATTATATAGACCATATAAATGAAAGTGGCAGTGAATATGGCTTTTGTCTCAAAAAATATAAAATGTGAGACAGAAATGCCTTACCACATTAGTCATATTTTGAATCATAATCATAAATAAAGAATAATATATAATTAATTTTGAAATATGACTAATCTAAGGATAATAAAAATATATAATATAAAATTATCTGTATATACATTATACAGAATAAATGAGTGGTGATTTTTCATATGACTCATAAAAATAAACTAGAGATAAGAAATCACATACCTTATGTATCGAATTCTATGTACTTGGTCGATACGAATTTTTACTAAATATATTTTTATTATAAATATTTTAGAGATCCATAAATAAATATATCATTCTATATATGAATCAATTGTTACCATTTATTACTCTTTTATTAACATTTCCTCATTAAAACTATGTTTCTGGTAATAACCACTTTGTTTTTCATATATTTTTTGATTTTTTTCGGAGCCCTTATATTGAAAATGGAACCATTATAAATATTATAATAATAAGTATATAATTATAAAATTTATAAATCAATTACACTTTTAACAGAAATCATTAAATTTGGATTTAAGAAATGATGTTTGTTTTGATCATAGAGACAATAGGCCATACATATGCATGAATAACGTTTCTTTTTTTCAATGATATTTATGGAAAGGAGTTATGAAATAGGTTATCTTTATATAATTTTAATAATATCATAAATAAAATATTACATCTATAAAAATAAGTATACATATAATCATTGGCGTGTGGTGATAAAAATAGAGATTCACATCACTTCGTGAAGGTAGTATGCCACATGTACAAAAATAATGTCATCATCTAACAGTCAGTAAAGAATTACTAAATTAAATGATATATTATATTATAAAAATGATAAATATTTCAGGAATATCATTATTTTAAATTTATATAAGTTATATTAACTAATTTTATCATTATTGCTGACCATGTAAAATGATCGTGAAAATGAATCACAACGCCTCTTGATGTAGTACTGTACTATACACACAAAAAATGGTATCATATCACCTATAGAATGCCTTGTAAAAATGAATATAAGATATAATGACTGACAAGTTATTATTATTTTATAAATATTATATATATGTTTGATCAAAAATATTACCTGATCATGATAGATGATAATGGGAAAACAAATGACACCAGTTTGTGAGGCAACAATTTTCAATAAACATGAATGATGATTTTGTAAACTATTTGATGGTAGTGGAGATGGTTATAGGTAATTACCATAAAATTCCTACTTATAAATAATTTTTAGATAATTGGGATATTAAATAATCATGGATTAATAAAAACATAGGTTTTTTTTGAATAAATAATATAAAAACACATGTGGATGAATATTACCTCTTCTTCAGGTATCCTACATAGTTTTGAACCCAAATATTTCTTAGATAATATTTATTCCGAACATAATACTTCAAGGATTAGAGGATATTATTTATTATTTAATTTTATAATATATTTATCAATAATAAATGGTGAGAAGGTTCGAAAAATTGAGGATATGAGGTTGGATTTTATAAGTGCGGTGAGTGGAAAACATGTAAGTTTTTTTTAAAAGAAAATGATTTAACCAAGAGTTTAATAATCCAAAAATATAAAAAATTGATTATTAAAAATATATTGACATTATTGGGTATAAATATTTCCACAAAATATATTTTTTAATTTTTTATAACATTTAATCCTTATCTTTGTAGTTTAAATGCATATAAAATAATTTTTACCTTAACCACAATAATAATTTTCAAAATTATAACATTCTATTTTTGTCAAAAAAATTTATGAAATTATGTGAAAATAAAAATTATTAATATTATAATAAATATTGAATACATTTTTAAAAAATTTATTTATATAATTTTTAAAATTTAATTTCCGTATATTCTCACTAATGTGACGGGAAAGAAGGCTTTCAAAGGGAAAGAGTTCCAATGTTTACATGGGTTTTTTCGTCAAAATTAAAAATAAAAATGATTCCAATAACATAAATTTCATTAACAGTTAATTAATTTAACTAATTTTAGTTTAATTCCATTTAAAAATATTATTTATCTTTTTCAATATTCTTAAGAAAATTAGTATTCATTTATAATATAGTATTTTTTTTACTTTTCATAAAAAATTAAACATTCCAAAAAAATCTCAAAAATTCAACTTAAGACAATATTATTTTTTCAATTTTATTAAAATGATATTTGTTTTTCAAATATATATTGAAATTTTTATATTTATTTCCATTTTAATGTGAAAAAGAGGAAATTATTTTTAGAAAAATATATTTTTTTACTGTTAAAATTTTATTATTTGATATTGAGTGTCTAAAAAACACATAATATGAATGTTAGAAATTTTGTTGAATAAATAATTTAATAATTTAATTATATTTATTAAAATAATGTGTTTTGTTTAATTTATTTAGGTTAGACATATTTTTGGCATAAAAAAAGTTCTTTAATATTTATTATATTTTGAGATGATTTTGATTCTCATTTATAATTATTTATTTTTCAAAGAACTAAATTTATATTACAGTTTAAAACATAATTTTTAATAAGTTAGTTAATATTATTCATAACCCCCAATCCAAAGAATAAGTGATAACTATTATATATAATATTATAATAATATATTTTGTTTCATTTAAACATAGTGTTGCATGTAACGAAAGGTAAACTCAATGTTTCTTGTAACATAAAATTTCAAAGAGATTAAAATTATATGAAATAAATATTTCACAAAATCTCATGGTTTTAATGTATAGTTCTTGTATTATTTGGAAAGAGATGAAAATATGGGTGAACGGATATGATCATTAAGAATTATGTATAGTAGAACCTATCATTAATCAATAAAAACTATCAACCTATAAGAGTGAATAATTAAACATGAATTCTATTTAAATAATTTTATTATCATGATTACATAAGATAAAACCAATATATATATTTAAAAAACTAAACACACATTATATTTAAATAACATTATTATCATAAAATGATATGGGTTAATCATTATTGTAAAGTTATAAAAATGAATACATATTAAACTTAATCGATAAACATAGATTGATATCAATCTATAAATAATATAATTTGGAAAAGTAATTAGATAATAATAATAAAATTCCTGATGAAGTAAATTATAATTTATTTTATGTTATTATCAGAAGAATCTTGATCCCTCAAACATTAATACCATTCGTAGTAATTTTTAAAACTAATGTGTAAATATACAATAGTAACCCATTCAACCTAGGAAAACCTATTGATTCATCTCATGGGGCTACTAATACTTTGATCTTATAATAATAAATGGGCCCCAAAAATATCTAAATATCCAAAAAAAATTCTCATATATCAAATAATCTATTTAATTCACGAATAATGTTCCTTATCATCAAATATATGTTTTGATTAAACATTGTGGATTTATCAATATTTTGCTAGATAATAAAATAATATTAAATTTTGAACACCTTATGTATAAATATTTCATATTTCAAGTAATAAATATATCCATGATAAATTAAATGTATACATATGGGAAATTTAATGTTCAATTATCACAAGGAAGTGAATGTTTCAAGGGAAATTTAATGTCTTTAAAAATTGAACCAATAATGTATATTTAAATAAATTCCATCGTAAAAATGATGATGACTAATCGATAAATATAATAATGTTTTTATAAATACAATATATACCTACTAGGGTATATTTAATATAATTTTTTATTATTGATGAATAGAAATACCTTAAAAATATCAATAAATAACATATTTTAAAAAGTATTTTTTTATGTTGATTATATTTTTAAAACTAAAATTTGTGAAAATGTCTTTAAAACCCATTTATTTTCATATAAAATTTGTAAAATGTAATTTTATATACTAATCATTAAGTGGTTATGATAGTGGGATATTCTTAATTTTTCATACACATCTGAAAAAATATTCCTTTGAAATTTTAAATAAAACTCAAATAGTATTTTTTTTGGAAAACAATTTCTGATTCCTTTTAATTTTTTTTAAAAAAGAAAAAGAATTAAAAACGACTTTTACAAATCTGTTTGATAAATTGAAATAATATTTTTAATTATTTTGTTAAAACATGGTTTTTTGTGAAAAATTATTTTTTACCAAATAGTGATATTTAGTCAGATTTTATTTAGAAAAATTCTCAATCATAGTCACTACCACAGAGTGGGAATATTGTAATCTCATGAAAAAATAATAATAATCTACTGTATGAGAAAAATTTTAATTGATTTTATTATTTAATTATCATATAATTTTCATCAATCGAAATTAAAGAATATACAATCCTTATTTAAATGGTATCAAGAAACAAATACTTAAAAAGATCATAATTTCTATTTGAGAATAAACCAATGAATAAATTACATATGTAAAATATAAATCCTAATAAAATTTTTTTGTATACATGATAATATATTTATAATTCAATAAAAACATAATTATGTAATATAAATAATTTCATAGATGTAATAAAAACCAATGTAAAGAAAATGAGTAATAAAATACTTTACCCGTTGGTAATTTTCATGTAAAACACATTTTCAATAAATAATTAAAACTGAACCATAAAATAACATGACTTATTAATGAATCAAGATATTACATATCAATGTGGAATTATTTAAACAATATAAATATAGTTGTGTTTGTAATATAGAAAGATGCATGAATGAAGGGAAATTGAGATGAAATATTTTAACATAATATTTTTATGGTTTAATAGTTTTTAACCCCATGTACAATGATTTTAATCATTCAAATAATTTACTTAAAAACTATATTAATATTTAAAATGATCTATATAATAATATTTTTATATTATACCACTTTATTGTAAATAATATTTCATTATTTTAATTATTTCAAGTTTTAATTTCCATTTTTTCTAACATATGTTTTATCATAAAATTTACATTTATTACCAACAAGATATAGATCCAAAATTTTCTTAAGGATGAAAAACTAATATATATCATATATAATAAATATATAAATTTTTATAATAACTCTTGGTGGTTTTATATGTAAAATGAATCACATCACTATGTAGAGACGATATGATGTACGTACGGAAGAGTGACGCAATCATTACCTTATAGAGTAAATGTGTATAGAAGTGGATGGTATGTTGATATTTTAGAATAAATAACTTATCACATATATGAAATATATTCATTATATTCATCCTTTTTTACCATCTATGTATATAATATGTGATAAATGAATCACATCGCATCGCAGAGCAGTATTCTGGGATACACAAAAGTGACATTATTGTATTATTAAAAGGCATGAAAGGTATGAATTAATATTTAATATTCTAATACCATAATTAGGATAATATTATATATATATATATATATATATATTAACCCATTTATTATTTATAATTATGAGATGTGGTGATGGAGAATGAGTTACGTTTGATTGTGAGGAAGTATTCTTCCATACACATGATTACATTTTTCTCCATTTCAATGAGGTGTATAGGAATAAATTTTTAACATAAAAATAATAACATTTCAATATATTTTATATACTGGGTTTTTTATATTTTATTTTTAAATACATAATTGATGGTGGAAAAGAAGAATGAAAATGAAAGACTGTTTTTATACAAATTATCTTGTTATAGGGTAACATCTTCTGGATATAAACTTAAAGACCCTAGTATTGTTTTTTTTAAAAGTGAAACACTAAAATATGTATAAGGATATCAGGGTGATATTTTTTCATTTTTTTCTAATAATTAGATTGAGAGGTATGAATATGTTAATGGAGGATCGACCTTTTATAAGTGGGGTTGATGTGACTAATGTAATTTCTGAAAATAAATAAGCGGCACAGGGTTTTTAAGATGAAAAAGGATAAAAATGGTTCATTATTGGATCTTAGAGGTTATAAAACTGAAATATGGCTATAAAATCGGTTGTTTAAGTGTTTTTTTTTCATTTTGACCCTTCTATTTTTAGTTAAAACCTAGATAAATCAGTTTATAACTTAACTACAAAAATGAATTTTTATTGATTTTACTCAAAAAAATGCTAAACAATTATTTTTACCATATTATATAATATAAATCATGCTGATAAGAAATAAATAATCCATTTTAATGTTAATTTAATGAAGTTTAAAAATCCAATTTATAATTTTACATGGGGACACGATGAAAAAAATGGGTTTCAAAAGAGACAATTCCAATAGATATTGATTTTTTAATGAAGAAATTTAATATTAAATTGAAATAATTAACCCAAAGTAGATAGAATGTAGTATAATATAACTATTACCTATATCAAAAAAATTTAATATATAATTTATCATTGTTTAAAATTTAAATGAGAGGATTGTTTTCATTATAAATTAATATTTATTTACTATTCATCCAAAATTAATATTTTTAGAAAAATCTAAAAACATCAACCAAGGATAATTTAAAGAAGTGGATTTAAAAAAGAACATTATTTTTTAAAATAATTTCTTAAAAAGTGGTAAATTTTAATTTTAATTTTTCTAAAATACAAAACTAAATAACCATTCATGGAAATACAGTTTTTTAGAAAAAAAATTAATTTTCTTTTCAAATGAATAATATTTTAATTTTAACTAGTATATACCAAATTAATTTTCTTATACATAATTAAAGCATATTGTTTCTATAATTTATATAGTACTACTCATACCCTCCAATAGATTAGTAATGTTATTGTGGTAATATTTTAAATTATAATATATTAATAGAGTATCGAATTTTGTTTAAAACAATTGTTGCGTGCTTAAAAATATGTTGAAGAGAATGAATTCATTAATTAATTAATATATCATATCATCTTAGGGTGTTATATTCTTATCAATTCTTGGTGTCATGTGTCATATATTCTGTCAGACTAAAATTTTTTCCATTGTAAAATCTGATGGAGATACGTTATAATTATCTTATATATTCATTACATGAACTTTTATAACCAATCAGGAAAGGTGGTGTTGCAAAAATAAATTCATCATGTAATGGAGATAATAGTTTATATGTACTCACTTTTGATGTATTTACTTTTAAAAAATTGTAAATAAATAAAGATTAATAATAATATTTTTTTTATAGAATCAAAATAACATTATAAATATAATATATAATCATTTTATCCATCTATATGACAATCCATTTGTGGGGGAATAGAAAAATAATTCTTATCATTTACTGGTGTTTGTATTCTACATGTATGAATGACCAATGTTATCATTTCTCATAAGAATGAATAGAGGAAGAAAATGATTCAAATAATAACAAAAAGTCATTTTAGAAAATTACATATGTTTATTTCCTCATTTTAATTTTTTTATGAATAGTCTAGAGGTGGTAGAAGAATAATTGAACTAAAAAGGATTCAGTGAAGGAAATTGTAGCTTCATTGAGAAGCCTCCTTTTTTCTCTAATTACAGACACTTTTATTGGCCTTTTAAGAAGACCCACACCTATAGAACATTTACTTTTAATCATGGAATATTTTTTATTTGGTTTTGTTTGAAATATTTGTTTATAAATGTGTGAATTAGTAAAAGGACAAGTATCCCTTTTATAAATGATTTGTGCGTGAAAATTATAAATACATAAATAGT
The DNA here is from genome assembly GCA_963277665.1 of Viscum album. Classification (NCBI taxonomy): domain Eukaryota; kingdom Viridiplantae; phylum Streptophyta; class Magnoliopsida; order Santalales; family Viscaceae; genus Viscum; species Viscum album. The sequence goes on along the minus strand of OY728131.1, from coordinate 1,762,250,230 downwards.
TAAAATATAATACGTTCATATTTAATTTCCAGTGCAACTAAATATATGATTACTTAATGTATAAATACCATAAAAGAAATAAAATTATACAACAATTGATGTGAAATATTAAATCATATTTATTAGCATTACCCCCAACCCCTCATTTACCCTTTTTATCCTTAACTGAGGTAACATATATATAATATTATTTCTATTCATAATGGACACAATTTAATGTGGCATCACTCAAGAAAATTTACAAGATGATTATAAGTACACTAATTATTTTATAAAATTTAATTTGTATAAGTTATGTAAAGTAATTTTAAAATAGTTTCACAAATGCAATGAAAATAATTTCTATAAAAATGAAGTTTTATACATAATACTAAACTTGTTCTAAATCCATTAGTCATAAAAACCATTAAATAAATTATTTAATATTTTAATTTAAATGTTATCTTTAATGATAAATAAAATTTGACATTAATATTTACTAATGTCATTATTAATATAAAAAAAATATTTCATGATGAATATAGGTTTTTTAGAAACATATCCTTTTACCGAAATATAATTTTATTTTAAATTATAATCAATTTACAATCATTTAATTAATTTTATTTATGTGTAATATATAAAATTTCTATTTATAATATTATGAAATAATTTTTAAATAAAATATATATTATAATAATTTTTCATAAACCAGATATATCAAAACATTTCTTTGTGATCAAAATTAATTCATTATCTGGTAACAAATTATTTTCAAATATTATATACCATATAATGTGATTCATTCTCTAATTTATAATAAATATTTTCATGTTTTTATTGTTTTATTAATTGAATGGTTTTCAAAGAAATGTTATGAAAGAGAAATATATTTCTTATTCTTGTGGTGTTACATGAATTGTGGTGTATTCTTATACATTATCTTTGCAAGATGGATTTTTAGTTCTATTATATAGCCTAAGTGGATACTTCTGGTGGTTTTAAAACTTTTGAGACCCATATATAATGGTGTAATGGTATTTTCTGGAAGACTTTTGGATGAATAACTTATCTTTGTATTATTATATCACTTTTAAATGGTTTTTGTCTTCGACATGGATCTTGATAGGTAGTGACCATAACTCAATCGATTTGGGTACCACTACAATGGGGTGTCTATTAAAGTTGGTTCCCTAAAACCAACTTATTTATAGATATTAATAAATATAAATTCATTGGATGGATATCAATAAAATATTTTTCACATCAATGTTTTTCCTCTATATAACATTGCATGTGATAATGTCCTATATATTAGCTGTCACACAAAAAGGACATAATTATTCCCTGCTATGATGAAACCTGGAAGTGTTATGCCACTATTATTATATATATATTCTATAGCTGGATGATATCATTTAAGGGACAGATATAATAAACTATTTTGGGGTGTAATCACATATGAATTTGAGACCCCTTTTCATGGTGTACGCCCATTGTGATATCAATTAGGATATTAGGAGAACGAGACCTGACAGTAGGTAATCGAAATTTATAAGTGTCATTAGAATTTACTATATACAAGAAGTTTTTATTGGTTATGAGAAATTTATATTATAGTTAATTTATATTATGAATCATGTACATAATGTATTGGAAAAATCAATGATGATAAATCGTCACGGCGAGGTAGGATATATTGGGTGTGTCACGAGTAATACTTCACTAAGAATAATATGAGAAAAAAATTCATTTTCACTCCAGAGTGGAATTTTATACGTATAACCTTTTCATGGAAATTATATAAATTAAATAAATCCATATACATGGTGTTCTATAAGTATTTTTTATCTTTTAGGAAGTCAAAGAATGAATAATTGATCAGATGGGTTGATGGAACTTGCATGCAACCCGCTTGATTAGAGATACCAAAAAATAGGTCATATTACAAGATAAGTGTTTGTATGATCTGATGTGTCATTGCAGTAATAACATATTTATCTATGTGTTACTTGGAATTTTTCTATATAGTATCCTTGGCCTATAGGCTGGTTCACCTATTGCCACTTAAAAAGAGGCCTAGAGGGTCACACATTAAGTGTATCCAGTATCTCAGTTAAATGATATATTATTTAACATGTTGAATATATATTATTCATTATTGTGGATTAATAATCATTCATGGATGCCTAATAAAATTTATTTCGAGACTAGTTATTTGGGAGAATATATTGTGGGTAGAATAATTAATAAATATATATTTTCTATTTAGTGAATATAATATTTATTTATTAACTGGAAATTAATGCATTGATAATTCTTTAAGAAATATATAGTCAATATCCAAAGTTCAATAAATATAGTGTAGGATTTGAAGACCGGGTTAATTTTCTGTTGAGAATAAAAAATAAAAAAATTTATTTGATTAAATAATACTTAATTATCACTCTCATTATACGCGTAATTTTAGTAAATAATAATGATATGTTTATTATTTTCTTGGGGGTTTCGCTATAATTAATAATATAATTAAGAACTAGTAGAAATTATTTATTATTACCATAGTGAATTATATAGTTGGTTATATTACTATATTATTAGATAATCACAATCCAAACAACAGTTAATGTGTCATACACAACGAATTCAAGAAAAGATCTCAATCTATAATAGTTCATTTTTCTCCAAGAATTATCTGAATAAAGAGAGTGATCATCCTACTATAGATCAATGAATGCGATTTGTAAGTGGTTATCAAGGCGATTGATGGTGGAAATTACAAGCGCATAGATCTCCAAAGATAGAACCTAAAGACTCCTTAAGCAACATCCAGAGATACATAGCACACATGTGGATCATTTCTAGGGGGATAATAAACATGGATTTGACAACACAGTGGTGTTACACCTACAAAACTATGGCTGAACACATCAATGAAGAATCAATAACCATGGAGATAAATTGTTAATTTAATTAAATTAATCATAAAAATGTATTGTTCATCTTACTAGGTTTGTGGTTTCTATTCATTTTCATAAATCTTTTATTCAATTTTGTGGACCCTGGAATTCATCCTTGTATTGATCCCATATTTATATTGAGTATTGGAAAAATTAATGTTGTACATCGTTTATCCTACACATCCTCTACACCTAAAACCTAAAAGTGGTATTAGAGGCGGGATATTATTGTTTATAATTATTCAAGTAATTCATTGATGATTTACAATTTTATTGTTTATTTTTTCAAATCATGTTTTGTCGTTATTTTAATACGAATTAAAAGATCAATTTCTTCCTCTATGTATTCCCATAGATATACTAGAAATGATTAATTTTATGATTATAATTATATATAGGATTTATGTTGGAGGTGCCAAAGGTTTTGTCCAAAAATCATAGTAGTACATGTTGTATAGTCACATATACATGACATGTAGTTATGTATATTGAATCATGACTAGTTCTACATTTACTCAATATGTGTGTATTTATGACACGAAGTATAGTTAATTATTAGACCACTTGTTGACCAAGAAAAACTAGTGCATGGCCATCCGGACTAGATGCCATGTAGCCCACTGGACATGGTGTGTAGTCCATTTCAGGTTACTATCAGGCCATGTATCACATACACAATATTGTCAACCAGTGACGATGTAACATGGAGTCAACATGGTCTATATCCCACTAGACATGTTGTGTACTCAAAGATTTCCAATGTTCACCTCACACTCCGAGTCCCTTTGAATGTTCATCGATTGCATAGGGAAGAATGTTCTTGCTATTTAGATCGGATATACACACCATGTACTGTTAACAGTTATGCATATTTAAATTGTATTATATTATATATCCCTTGAGACATGTAATTGTGTGTGGGAATAAAGCTGGGCACACTTTTGACTGGGTTTAATATATATATATATATATATATCTAAGTGTGTGTTTTGTTAACATCTACGTAAAATTCAACATATCCATATCACGTATAAAATGTGTAATAGTTATTATTAATTGGTCAAGCTAAATATCACCAATAATAAAGTGAATACTATTATAACACATGTTGGTATTTTTAGATGGGCATTTACCAAGTTACATCCATTGTAAATATTTTGTACACGGTTAATTTTAAATTATTTTATTAATATATTGAAAATTATAATAGATTATAATCTCATGGAAATTAATAAAATGGATTAAGTTCAAAGGATTGATTAATTAAAGATAATAATTGTCCGATTGAAGAACAAATTGTCTTAATTAAGAAGAATTGTAGAATTTAATTCTTATTATTTTAAATGTGTAATTCGTATCATTAATGTGGATAATCATGAGCTAGACCAGACCTTTGTATGTGATTGGTTTCCCTTTTAATTTATTATTAAATTTAATTTTTTGCATGCATGCCTTATCTCCGCATTAATATATAGTTACTATATGCTCATTGGTTATTTTATGAAAAAGTCCTTTTATTCTTCACCTCTATGTGAGTGAAATCATACGTAATGTATGGAACTCACAATCTTGTAGAGGTGGTTCTTGTTAGGAGATGAGGTGAAACTAATCCAAGGAGATGAAAATGTGGATATTTGGAAATATGTATACACAAACCTACCTGGTTTATTGTGTTTCTCTTATAGGTTCGTAGGTATTTTATAAAACACTATATAAACTACCCATTGGAATAATATCATGATCAAACCCTTTATTTTATTTCTATTAGTTGTATTTTTATTCATTATAGATGTTTTTTCTTGATCACATAATTAATTAATATTGAATAATTCATGATGGAACTAAAATAAAATGGCTTCTGCGTAAATATATTCAAGTACACTGTTAATCACATATGATTTTACCACTTGGAATTAACAAGCATCTGAAAATAAAATAAATATAAATTCAGACATATAGATAAAATCCACCAAAAAATTATAATGTCGGTAAAACCTTCCATTACATCATTTATAATCAAGACATATTTCAAAGAGCATGCCCAGCCAAATATGTGGTGTTATTAATTATCAAGGAGATCTAATGTGAGGGTTTAGGTTGACTCGACTTAGTTTACATAAAGGGTTGACTGGAAAAGAATAACATGGTAAACTAAGAGGCAATCGTATAAGAAATCAAAAATTAAGGATTTCATGATTGGGGAGTCCACCCAAAAGATTAAAGAGATAGTAGTTACTATAGTTGGACATTGGAATGCCTACTAAATACCATTAAAATTGCATGACCAAAAAATATTTGGGGTAATGGGAAGGGAAATATGGATCATTTCCATTATAATGTCTCTGGTATAGGATATTCTAATGCCAATTTTTAGGGCTATATAGTTTTGATATAATAGTGGTAGACTAAGGAATATATCTATTTATTTATATTTATTAATTTTATTAGAATATGTACTAAAACATAGTTCTACATATTTGTAGAAGAGACATTAAAAATGACATCAAACATATTGTTGTGATCCATACTTGAGAAGGAAAACCTTCTCATTTGAAATAATTTCCATGTGTGGAAAAGGCATCAACGGGTCACCCTTCACCATGAGAAGAATACTATATGTGCTGGAAGAACATTTTCCATTTGTTCCTAGAAATGAGGAATGTGACAGAAGTATATCTATTTATGAGAAACATATAAATGATGAAATAGTAGTTAAGTGCCTCATGGAATCAAACATGTCCAATGATCTCTTAAAGCACCTATGTAAATAGATAATAATAACATGATGGCTCACATTATGGATCTCTATCAAGATAAGATGAGACAAGAGAGGTTTGATATATCCAACGCATTGTTCATCACTTATCTTAGATATTTTTTAGTAGTTCAACAACATATAATCTTGCTTATTGGTTACATTGAGAATATAGGCATCTTAGGGATGAAATTTCGGAATGTGTTGTGTATAGATCCCATACTATAATCACTTTCCATGACCATATCTATTTTTATTTTGAATGATAATATGAACAATAATGAGAAGAGTCTATTATAACCTCTTACATTGATTCACCAAGTGGAGAAGGACATGGGGTGTGAAAAACAAGAAATCTTAATGGTAATAGGAAGATGAAGGACAAGGAAAAGGGGATACCATTTAAAAAAAGTATAAATCCCTTAATCAACATCCAACCAAGAAGAAGATGATCCAAATTTAACGAAAGAAAAAGGAGACAACATTATTTTGATCTGGAAATTCATGCCACTAGAAGAGGGAATGCACCCGGTGGAAAGGTTATGCCAATGGTCGGTTTGTTATAAATTTTAATTATTCCATTTCTAAAAATTCGGTATTAGATATAACTTTTAGTTATCACATATATATTCAAATTCGGGAACCAAATAGATTAATGAAAATTTCCATATGAGATGTGGATATACGAACTGCCAATTGTGTAAGGATGTTTGTTCTTTCCTTTGGTGACTACCACCTCACATTTCCAATGGTAATGATTTTGGTTCTACATGGATTTTATTATGAACCTAGTGTTACCAAAAACATAGTATATATATCATGTCTAAAAATAGATTGTATTATTTTTATGTTTGGAAATAAATGTCATTTTCTATATATGTATGAAATATTTTTTGGTATGGTGAATTTAAATAATGATATGTAGGTATTAAATTATGAAAACCAAGTGTGGTAAATTGATAAGGAATCATGTTCACATGTCACATATAACAACCAGATGTGGCATCACCATCCCAGTCACGTAAATGATAAATTTTTTACATTTATTTTTCAAGATAGATATTTAGAATATTCCTAGATAAATCTAATTTATATATGTCTTAGATGTTTATAAGGTAAAATAAAGAAACAGCTATTTGGTGGATAGGGTGAAAGGTCCACATAGCCTCTATGTTTAGTACACATGTGTGTGTGTGGACCAAGTATAGTAAAATATAGATGTGGATATTCTTATGTCATAACTTTTACTAATGACATGAGTAGATATGTCTATATTTAGTTGATGAGGAATTAGTCCAAGTCCTTTGTGAATTTCATGAAATTGAATAATGAATTAGAGAATCATCTTTGTAAGGTGATAAAGAAGCATCAATCAGATCATGGTAGAGAATATCTTTACTAAGAGTTCATATACCTTTTACTAAAGTTTTGGATTCCCTCTCAACTCACTAAACATATAAACCCCAATGGAATGGTGTTGGTGAATGGTGGAAATTTACCTTGTTGAACATGACAAGGTTGATTGTTAGTCATGTAAATATTTTGACATACTTTTGCGTATATTCATTACAAACGGCAGAATATACATCAAACCAAGTAACAAATAAAGATACAAATGGAATTTAGTTAATGTTATAAAGGGAAAATAAACCCAGTTTATTGCATACATGTGTATGGGGTTTCAAGGCATTTGTTAAGACTTTCTTTATAAAAAAACTATCACCCTAGAGTACAAGGTTTATATTTATAGGGTAACCTATGGAAGCATCGAAACACTACCTATAAAAACCCTCCAATAAGAAAGTGATTGTTTCTATGCAATTCATATTACGGGTGAGAGATCACATCCTAATAAAGGATATTGGGACAATAATTCAATTTGGTGATTTTGATGCTCATGATACAGAGGAGTTGTTACATGAACAATCTTGACAGGTCCACATAGAAGAAGTGTTTCATGAAACACGTGTACTTTGTAGGATAGTAAGAGTGTTATGGGAACCAGAGTGATATGTTTTTCTTGTCACTGGGGATGGTGACTCATTATTATTGGAAAACGATGAACCTCTCTATGATGAGGAGAAATTACATAGATCTGAAGTTGAATGATTGCGAGAATCTATGAAATCTAAGATGGATTCCTAGTATAAACCCAATTTTGGGTTAAGGTTGATGTGAATCATTATGTAATTCAGTTATATGTTAATGGGCATTTGAGAGGAAATTGGGAATTTAAGGTAATGAAATACATATAAAGAAATTCTAGTGTCTAAAGGGTTTAATGTACATTAATGAAATGACAATGATGAACTAATTTTTGTAGTTTCAATGTTTAAACCCATCAGAATCATATTTTCCATAGCAGCTTACAAGGACTATGAGATTTGGATTATTGGTGTCAAAACTACATTAATTTATTGGAACTATAAAGAAGATGTAAGTATAAAACATCTAGAAGGGTTTGTGACCCCATTCAAATAAAAATGGAGTTACAAGTTACACAAGTCCATTTATTGATTGAAGCAAGCATCTGGATTACAGAACATCTGATTTGATGAATCAATAAATTAATTTGGTTTCATGGAAAATTAATATTAGTCGTGGTGCTAAAAAGAATTAATTGTAATGCAGAAGTAAATGTAGTAGTATTTTTTAAGACATATTAATTATTGGAAGTAACATAACAGTATTATAGTCAGTTAATGACTTGTCAAACAAGTTCTTCTCCATAAAGGACTGAGAGAAGGTATCCTACATTCTAGTGATCAAGATCATTCAATATAGGTCCTTAAGGATTCTTTTACTATTTCAATGTACATATATTAACATGATACTAAATACATGTAGTATTAATCAATCAAGATAGGATTTGCTATAGTGTTAAGTACTTTACATCATTATATGAAAATGTTTCCGCAGGCAAAAATGTATAAATATAAAAGGAGTATGATCTCATTTGATTTTACAATATGATCTATCATATATTCCATGTTATGTAATAAAATAAATGTTACATATAGACTATTAATTGTAGGTAGATATCATGAAAATCCATTAGAATAACCTTGGACAACTATAAGGACTATCCATAATTATTTGAGAAGAACTAAGGATATGTTTCTGGTGTATGGAGGAGTTGAGGAGCCTGTCATCAGAGGGTATGTTAATGCTGGATTTCAGAGATATAATAACGATGTTCTGTCACAATATGGATATGTTCTCTATCGTAGTAGAGGATTTATGAGCTGGAAACCTCAAAGAAGATAGTTTTTCCTTATTCTACACTAGAGTATGAGTATATACAAGCTTCTGATGGAACCGATTTATCCATTTGGATTCAAAATTATTTCCATGATCTTGAAGTGGTTTCTACTTGTGAAGACTAAATCACCTTGTATTATGATATTACTATAGTGGTGGCTCTTGAAAAAGAGACAATTTTGCATCAATGGATAAAAAACATAAGCATCACATATTGAGAGATTTCTATAAAAGGGGTGAAGCTGCACTGGTCAGAGTATCAATGGAATAGAACATGGTAGACCTCTTCAAAAAAAGGCCTATCTCAGGAGAAGCAGAAATATCATGTGAGAGCTAGAGGACTGAAGATTATTATTAGTTGGATCTAGTGAAAGTGGGAGGCTATTGGAGTTTGTTTAGAACCTCTTTACATGTACTTAATGACAATCATATATTTAGTGGATGGAAATTAATAAACTCGTTGTCACGTAAAGATTATTCTTCTACGTAACCTTTCATGTGATAATATCCCTAGTGTATTTGTCGCAATAAAAGGTAATAACAGTTCATTTCGAATTTGGGAACCCGGAAGTGTTATGAAAGTATCCTTAGATATATTTTCTATATCTAAGTGATATAATTTGACAGAAAAAAATGATACATGCTATCATGTGGGGAGACACATAAGACATTGAGAAACCTTCTAATGGAGTATGACCTTAGTGATATCTAGTATGATATTAATAGAATTAGGCCTGGTAGTAGGAAATCTAAATTTATAACTTTCATTATATGTTTCTATCTATGGATGTGTGTATTGTTCCATAGAACATAAGATTATTAATAATGGCTATTATTATTCACACACTTAGATGTAATGGATAAAATTGTTCCTACAAATTTTCTAAGTGACGTATGATATGTTGGATGTGTCATGAGTAAAACTGCGTTAATGAATAACGTGAGAAAGTATTTTTATTTTTTGTCCCATAATTGAATTTTACATCTCAGGTCCTTTGATGGAAAAGATATAGCCTAATTAAATCCATGTCCTTGGTGTTTTATAGGTATGTTCAACATCCACGAATTCATGGAATGAGAAATGGAGCACATGAGTTGATAGAACTTGCGTGAAACCTGCGTTATTGGAGATATTTAGGAAAGGAGATTATATTACATGGTAAGCATTCATATGAGTTGGTTTGTCATTACATAATTAACTTCATTTTCCCTAGGTTCCTCGACTTGTTGCAAGATGCGAACCTTGGACATTAGGCCGGTTAACCTAATTAAACTGAGAAAGTGTTCGAGAAGTACACACACTAAGTGTGTTAGGTATATCAGTTCAATGATATATTATTTAACAAGATGAAGAATGATAACTCATGGAAGTGTATTAATAATTATTCATGGACTCCAAATAACCATTTTTTTTACAATAGTTATTCGAGAGAAAATACTTTGGGTGGAAAAATATTTATTTATTTATTTTCAATTTAGTGAAAATATTATTTTTATATTTATTAGAGAAAAATGAAGTGATATTTATTTAATAAATAAATAGTCATTATTCAAGGTTCAATAAATAATGAGGAGGATTGGTGGACCATGTTAATGGTCCCATGATAAATAATAATATTGACTATTATTTGATTAAATAAAACTAATGGTAACTCGCAAGATAATCGCATGAAAGAAAATAATATTGTGGCTATTATTATTTTATATAGGGGTTTCTCTATGATTAATAAAATAATTAAGACAATGGTGAAAATTATTTAATATTACCCTAGTGAATTAAATAGCTAGTTATATTTTTCTCTTATTAGCTAAGTGCAAGCCAAGTGATGCCTATGGTGTTGTGTAAAATGAAATGGAGAAAATATCACAATCCTAGAGATTTATTTCCTCACCATGAATTATCTCTTGAAACTGACTGATCCTCCACAACTAAATCAAGGAGAATGCTTTGGAATCCGTTCTCAAGGAGATGGATGCTGGGAATCACAAGCGTAAGGATCTTCCATGCTTGCACAAGAGACCCCTTACGCAACATCTGGAGATATGTGGAACACATGTGAACCACAACATGATGAACCCAAAACATGGATTATAAAATGAAACAATGATATAACTACATATTTGTGATAAAACACATCAATAAATAAAGAATAACCTAGGAGGTAATTATTTCATTAAATTAAATTAATTATAAACAAAATATTTTAATCCCCACTCTTGGTTATGGATTTCAATTACATTTTATAATTCCTTGATTCAATTCTGTGGATACTGGCATTCATCATCATATTGATCCCGGATTGTTTATTGAAAATGTAAAAAATTAATGTTCACAATTTTCCCTCCCATGCTTATAATGTGCCCAAAACCTTTAGTGTCATTGTTAATTTATAGTGTCACCATAGGTTTAAGTAATTCTAGATGTAATTTGACCATATATTTTGTTGGTTTGTTTGATCTACTATAATTATGGAATAATATGGTTGGTTTCTCTATAGTTTTATAAAAAACCTAGACATTAAAACATGTTCCCACCACTTGTGCAATAATCAATTATTTTCCCATATAAGTTTTTAGTTTTTTGGTTCCCCTAAAATTCATTATAGTCAATCTCTTTCCCTAGAATATTTGAAGTCTCTTGGGAAATTTAGGGGCCCTTTAATAGATTTTTTATCCCAATTAAATGGATTAAGCCTATAACTTTAAGATATAATTTTTTGGATGATATAAGGTGATTTTACAATTCAATATTGGTTCATATCATTCCATTTTACACTTTTCTTTATATGAATACTTATTTCATTCAATTTTAAAATGGATTACATTGGAGATTGATGTTGTATTCATGTTGGGATGATATATCTAGGGATTAAGGTTTACATAATGTTGAATTGATTCGATTTATACACTTGTTCTTTTGATCCTTCTTTGGTACAATTGATTGTTTGTTATAAGGGAAATGGAATCATGACTTCTATTTTTTCTTAAATTTGTGGGATTATCTTGCTTCATATTCGACAATTAATTAGTGAGATCATACTAATGAAAATAATAATCTATAAATTAAGGAATATTAAAATATATAATGAGATACATTGATCACATTTTTTTATTCTATTGAGATTCCAATTGCTATTTTCATGATAATATGAAATTTATTTCTATAATTATCATTGTTTCTTTTCACGGATGATATTCATGAAAATTGGTCAAAAATTCATTAATGTTATTAATAAGTGGAAAATTAATGATTCATATGAAATTAAATATCATTATTACTCTAAAATAACTAAATATTAATGTGTTGTATAATGTTACCCTATAGGTGATTTTTGGATATTTTTAGCTTCTGGGTTTTTGGAATTGTTTTTGATAAAATTTAATAATAAGAAAAGAGTTATTCTAGGATAGTGTAGGGAATATTTTTTTCATATGGAATTAAACATTTTGGTTTGTTTTTATCTCTTCCATTATATTCATGAGGTCGTATATTGGGTGTTATATCCTTGGATTCATCTTTATATTTTTATTCTTAAACTGTTATTATTGTTATATATATACTATATATTTTTTCCTTTATAAACATTATTATGGAATGATATGTGTTTTGGATATATGGTGAGGGATATAAAATAAATTTTTAGAGAAGGTATAACTTTATTTATATTCATTGAAGTGAATTTGTTTTTTATATGGATGGAAAAAGTTGACAGATTCACTTATATTTTGATATTTTTATTATTGGGAAGTATATTGTTTGGATGGTTTGGATAAAGAGATTGGAATGACCTTATTTATTATTTTGTTCTTGATGAATAGTTTTATTATTGATAAATTAATGTGGATTCTTATAACTTACTATTGTTATCCTACACACTATAATGGAATTTTCATTATTATATTTCAGCTTTTGTTATGTAATACCAAAATTATGAAATGTTAAATGAAATTATTAATGAACACATGTGATTGGGTATTTTTGATACATATAATGTAAAGATTATATATGAACCATGGGATAGTTTGATAAGTTCAATATGACTAAAAAAAGAAACTTATAATTGAAGCAATGAATTGAAAATAACATACTGGTTTTTGATTTTGTGGAATGGTTAAAAAAATTAATGGTGTTAGTTAATTATTGGTAATTTTTAGTAAATAATGTAAAGGACTAACGATTTTTAACCTTGAGGCCTAGTGGTTATTTTGAGATCTTTTTCTTATATATTATAAGGTTATAGTCTTGTGTCTGGTTGGATGGGGATTTAAATCTAGATTATTCCTACTTCAATACAAATATTTTATTTTTCTATATATTATTCATTATATTATATACTTTCATGAACTATACCTTCCATTTTATGAAGTATGTTGAAGCCCAAATTATATTTCCTCTAGGTGTTTTACCAAACAACGTGGTTCATGAGGGGGAAGATAGTTGATTTATCTCCCTTCCCCTAACCTCCTTTAAATATATAATGATGTATTAGATTATCTAGTATGTAATTTTATATATTATAGGGTATGTGTATACAATAGTTTTTATGGATATTACTTTTACCATACATGTATTCTATATATAGTGGTTATAGTTTCCATAACATTACATGGAAGATATGTCATCGATTGTGGTATAATCAATGAAATATGAGCTATAATAGAATTCAAATATTTACATGGTTTTAGATGTGATGTTATTTTGTTGAGTTATGATTTCATGTAGTGTAGAATTATTTATGGTAGGTTTTGAAAAATATAAATTTTGTATTTGGGTATTTAGAGAGAAACAACAATGGGGATGTTTGTTGAAAGATAAATTTATTATGTATATTATTCCCACATAGAATCACATAATTTTATATATTAATCGTTGATCTATCATTCATGTGTATGGTAAATAATTTTACCAACTTAGGTAACATGTTCATTTCCTTTTATAATCTATTTGGATTTTTTTCTTCTTACTCGTATGCAGAAGTGGTTCAAAGGAGAACTCTATTTACTATACCTATATACTCACCTTATACATGAAAACCATTTTATATGTCAAGATGAGTATTTTTGTGATTTAAATAGGTGTTACTAACTTATATTTTTTGTTCCAAAGCTATTGTATTTTTTGGGAAATGGATATGGTTTTTTCATAGAATTTTCAATTTTTTTTGTATGCCATAAAATTTATGTATTAGGACGATTTAATTATTATTTATTTACTATATTTTGTAATTATATTTTATTCATATCCATAAATTTTTATACATAGGATAATTAAACCAATATTTATGTAATATATACCATATGTTCTTTTCGATAACTCATGTCCTACTGTAGGTGGGATTTGGGGGGCATCCCTATATTCAATATTTGTTTAAGAGTTTTACCGATGATGTGAAAAATATCCAATTTTTTTTCAAGGATTATTAAATATATAATTAATTTTTTTTCATATTATTTCCTTATATATATCAAACAAAATAAATGTCTTTATAAGTTAGGGAAATAAAAACAGAAGAAAATAACTTCTTAGATTTTCATTACAGGGTTAAAATAAGCTATATAAAACATAGATAACAAGTGTTCATAAGATAAAAATCTATGATAGATAAAATTATCAAAGTGTATGGAATTACATAAGGTAATCATACATAATAAAACAAGAATCAGTAGGTATAAATATATACATAAGGTTTTGGGTATAACATATGAAATGATTAATAGAAGTTTGGAAGAATTAGTCAAAAATCAAGGATTATGAGAGAATAATATAGGTAAATTTAGTAGAATAATATTGAAGAAACATTATAACATAACCCATAAAATTTATTAAGTCGATCCACCATGAATCTCATATCATAATCGTATAGTATACCCACCTTCCCAAAACATTGTGGACTTGGGCGGACAACCCATGTCCCATAATATATTGGACATGGGAAAACCACTTTTGTCCCATACTAATATAATTATATAAAACACCAATCAAAATCCATTATAGGTCTATATCCAAGTCAACTATAAAAAAAGATAAATAATGCATATTCATTCCACATGAATATGGAACTATTCATAATCTCATTATACCGTAAATAACTAATGAAAAATAAATAGTTTTTATGATGATTTCCTCAAAACAAAAACATAATCAAAAAATGAATGAATGTGGGTGGTATCATTCGATATTGTCTCCAGTGAATCATAAGAAATATAAAGTATATTGATAAAAATGAGGTAATTATTATATATCATTAGAAAAATAATTCAAAAAAATTGAATAAATGTCAATTTTATTTTTAATAAATTTTATTTCAAAGATAAAAATTTAACATAAAATAATATTAATAATATGATTAAAAACTATGATATAGTTGAAAACTAAAATTTATATATAAATATTAATAAAATGGTTATAAAATAGATCATATTGAAATCATTAAAAATTACCCTTTCACAATTTTTTCAATAATGACATATCTATAAGAGAATAAACATTGGAGAAAATGATATACAATATGAACTAATAGGTCAAAAATAATTCTTAAAACATTCCATTTCATAAATTATTGATTTTTTAAAAAGATTAACTAATAGGTCAAATACTTTAAAATATAACCCTTCAAGAAATAAGAAATACTAAAAGAATCAATATTATTTTAGATTATCAGTAATAATTATTTATATTTATTCATGTTGTAAAAATTATTAAAAAAAACTAGTTCGTGGTAAAACTAACCCAAACAAGAACACGTTATAATGATTGAATGTAAAGTAGTCTATTTTTAATGGTGATAATATCCATTTTATTGAAATTAAGGATGCCATAAATTTTCATATTAATTTCATTAGTAATATTTAAAGGATGTGTTGGATGTACATAAATAGTAATGATTAATTTTAGGGTAACTAATGTGTTATTTACTTGAATCTCCATTTAGAGAGCCTTTTGGAAATGAGAGACTCGGGACATTTCTTTCGATCAGGGGTTCCAAAAAATAGGATAGTATTTTCTTGGAGATAATTTGGGTAGGTATTGATGATTAAAATGTCATAATAATGTTCTCTATGGAGGGTATTAGAGGGGTCCTTTTATTGGTGATAATGGGTGGTATTTCTGAAAACAATCATTCTTTAATATAAAAGGAATTCTATTTTCAAGGATATTGGATCTAATGTTAATTAATATAGGAGATTGAAAAGGAGTAAGTCTATATATATTATATACACACATTTAAATATAAATACTCATTATATTTGATGTTTAATCCTCTCATTTAACCCTTTCACATAATTTCAACTTTTACAATGGTGACAAACATTTACCTTGAAAATTCATTTATATAACTAAAATTAAAATTGAACATATAACAAAAAAATTATAATGATACTTCCATATATCATAACCATTTCATTTTATTTTATATATACACATGATTAAAATGAATTTTAATATCATTATAATGTATATTTTTTAGGTAGATGTATTTTTAATCATAAAATTGATTTTATATTTATTCCTTAAAAAGAATAATAATTAGATAATTGGTACATTTTTAAATGTATATATATATATACATAATTTACTTAAAAAACTTTATTATTAGAGGCCATTTTAATTTAATGAAATGAAAATTCACTATATATAGAAAACAACTCTTTGAAAATTAATTCTTCTCACATTACATGATTATATCCTTATTAATAACTAATTAATAATTGTATAATGAATTTATATATATATATAGTAAATATAATTGTATTTCTTAAATATATTATGAGAAATATAACATCAAAATTAAAATATGGAATATATAAAATAAATAATGTTACTAAACATTTTTTACCTATGAATAATTAAATTTTTATTTCTTATAGTTTCTAAAATATTTCAAGAATATTGATATTTATATTTATTAATAACTAAATTAATTTTATCAAAAAAAAATTTCAAATCATTCTTCAAAAATAATGATTTTGACAAAAATAAATAATTACCAAACAATATTTCTTTAGAATTAATGACACATTCCAAAATCAACTAGATCATATTAATTATTTATAAGAAATATTAAACACCTGAAAATAACCTATTGTGTTACAAACTTTCTAAGCTCATCATTCATATGGTCATGGTCTGTAGAGTATGGAAATATTTTTTTGGTTAAAATTCATGATAACCATTATCAACACATACTTGGATATCCTATGACAAAATCGCAGGGATCTGTAAACAATTCATTTTTTTTTTGTAAAATGTGATTTAGGATTAAGGTTGATTTACATGGTCAACTAAATTTTTTTTAAAAATTATAATCCATAGTGAAATATAAATTACATTATATTTATTTATTAATAATTCATAAAAAATATATTTTTTGTATTGAAAGGCATAATTTGATGAAGTTTAATTTTTAGTTTTTATAACATGTTTACATGAAATATAAAATGTTTATATGAATTGAAATTTTTTAATTAAGATATCACAAATTTGAATATGAAATATATATTAAATTCAAAATAATTGATAATATGGTCTAATTCATATTATAGAAATAGTTAAATATTATTATTATTTGTTTTTCAGATTTTTTGTAAGAAATTTCATAAAAATTAACTTGGAAAATAACGTTTCCACTTTGGAAATAATTTTTTAAGAGAAATGTTACAAGAATAATATAAAAAATTATTTCATTTAAAATAAAACATTTATATATGTTGAGGTTTCATCCAAATAATGAGTGTTCCAAATGATGAAAAATTTCAGTTATATTGAGGACATTAAAATAAATATTCCATTGAAATTTTTTATAAAATCTAAAAAAACTTCCTATATTAAATTTCAAGAAGATTATTTTTAATCACATTTTTATCTAGTCAAACATTAGTAAAAATGAATTTAATAAATAATTCATAGTAGTGTAAAAACATTTTTGAAAACATTTTTTGGAAACATTGGTATGGAAGAAAATAAATTTGCAAACTAATAGAGAAATAAAGTCCCCATTTCATAATAATAATTTTTCAATAAAATTGCTTATAAAAGAAAATAAAATGGTTTTATTACCTGAAAACATCATAAGTATCTAGATGGTAATAAAAGTAAATTTTTTTGTAGATAAAGTTAAAATCGCACCCATTAATGTAAATTTAAGAATAATACAAACTTATTAAATTGAGATTGATGTATAAATCGTAAATACATTAGTATGATTTGAATCATGACCATGTTGAATTAAATAAAAAGTAAACATTTAATACAATCAATATAAATAGATTTATGACATAACAATAAAAAATTTAATTAGATACACCTCATGATAATAAATGTTTTCATAATACCATATATGTACAAATGGAATGGAAATTGTGCTGAAATATCATAAAAATGTCATACTATTGAAGTGGGGACTAATAAATGGACTGACTATGTGTATAAAATTTTTAAACACAAAAAACAATAGTAAATAAAATAAAATATTATAATGATGCAATACCAACATAATGATATAATATCAAAAACAATTATGATATAATATAAACCAATGTAAAGATATTGATTAATGAAATTCATTACCACATAAAAACATTCATGTCAAATCACCTTGGAAAAAAAATTTCAAATTAAAACATTAAAATAATAATGTATGAATTATTCATGATATAAAATTTAAAAGGTTCAGTATATACACCATATAAAATAAATTATGTCTATGCCAATGAAATACTCCTTAATGATGGAAAATTTAGATAGAATCCATGGCCTTTCATTTGACTTCCATTGTATGGGTATGGACATCATGTATACTATATATATAATTATCATTAATCAATTAAATAACTATATTTATTAATATAATTTCATATTTTATTTTCATAAAACAATTTATCACCCATTCATCAACAATTATTTATGAAAAACATTGTTATGGGTGTAAAAAAAATTTCTTTTTCATATATGCTTCGATTTGGTAGTATTAATCCTTGTACATTGACCATGCTTTCATATTATCCAATATTTTAACCATGAAATAAATATCATATGTATTTATTATATAATAATTAATAATAATAATAATAATAATAATCAAGGTCGAAAAATGAGTCATGACCTTTATGGACATTGTAGGCTATAAGTACACATGAATGACATTTTCCTATGATTGAATAATGGCAAGAAATAAAGGTTGATAATATTTCAATGTTATCTAATAATTATTATATCAAATATTTTAATTAAATATATCCTTATTTCCTTTCATTTATAAGTAAAATTAAAATAATATTTCATTGATACGTCGAGGTGGTATTGCAGACATAATTACGAGGAACAATATCATTTTCCAACAGATTGGACGGTTAGAAGGAATATGTGGAATCATAATTAAGTAAATGCAATTTTTTCTTAAATAATACATATATACAAATATAATAAGTCTATTATTATATCTATCTATGAGCGTTGGGGATAGAAAATGAATTAAATTTTTTTGCAAGGTGGCAGTCCACCATACAGATAATAAAAAATTTCCCTTACCATTTGATGGAAGACAAGATGGATATCAGTCATGCAATTAACATAATAGAAAATAATTATATAGTAAATTATTGTTTTGATAATTTATAATATATTTTGATAATTTTTATTAGTTAAATGATTAAATAAAAATAGGAATTATGGTTAAGAACTATACCTCTTCTTTCAGAGAACCTTTTTAGGATTATACATAAAAAAATCCAAGATTAGTTTTTAAATAAAAAATACACTAGGTCATGGTGAGTGATTTTAGGAAGTATTTTTTTTAATTTTATGAAATATTAGTATTTTTATGTGTCAATAGGGTAGGACAAGGTTGTCACGTTATAATAGTGTAGAGGGAATAAATGAATTTTTTTGAAATAATAAATTATACACGGAATTTTCTGAATAAAGAATTATCCAAAAATTAAAATTATGGAACCACGGAATTGAGAGGATTTATAAATTTACATAAAATAGGAAATTGATATGTTATTATAGTATTTTGATATTAATAATCTTATTATAAACCTATTAAACCCATTTTACCATTAACCGTTGTAATTGATTTTTATTATTTTTACTATTCATTATGACAAAAAATAAAGTTGAACTGTAAGAGCATGGTTCTTCCTCTACTGTATAGATCCTTCCTCTATAGTTTATACATATGAAAATGGAGGAAACAGAGGTCAATGGGTGATTTCATGCTTATTACATGACGTTACTAGTAGTTACACTTCGTGTACTACTAGAGACACACCACGTAACGAGGGTTCCCCACATTATTATATAAATACAAAACCATGTAATGACCTGGATGGGTTTTGAATGGAAATAGTGAGTAGTTTTTATTACACACAATTTACTTTCCATTATTTCTATAAAACAGGTAGTATTGTTATGTTTTGGATGATAGACATAACCCCCATTCTGAATTTATGAACTGCACCGCTGATGGTCATTTTTTCCCTGATTCTATATTCCAACTCTGATTTGATCACCATTGGAAGCATTGGAACCTAATATGTATGTTTTGGATTCCTATGATACCATTCTTTGTGATTTTTTACCTTGAAAAATTTATCATACCTTGATCTTTTTTATGTTGTTTTGTAGATCTTATTCCTTTTATCTTGAATTTTGGTCGAAACTAGACAATGAGACTCATGCGAGTATGAGGTAGGTGGACTTATGCCTTTCATGAATTGTCTTGTTCTTAATATGTTATGGAGTTCCAGATTCCCATGTTTAGGGTGTCTCCAGGAAGGTAATTTACCCATATTATTTTATAATTTGTATTATGAAATAGATTAAGTGAATTAAATCATGTTTTAGGTTCCTTAATGTGATTCTAGGCCACCCATTTCTGTGTTTCCCTTGGGTAACCAATGTTTAATTTTATGTCCTAGAATGCCTATGGGAAATCCGTTTTCGCCTTTTTAGGTTTGTTAAAAATGAAATTGCTTAATTGAATGTTTTCCCACGTGAGATAAATAATTTTTATGCTTTGTGATAATTTAATTCCCTTGTTAGGATTGTGATACAAGTTACCCATGTGAGTTTATAATTGTTAATCCTAGTAATGGTTGGATTAAATTAAAGGCTTTTGACATGTTTGATTCCCATGTGGGTTTTTTTTATATCCATATATTAGTTTTAATTGAATTTTTTACTTCTTAAATGATTATATAATGGGTTTTACATTGACACATGATGATATGCTTAAATATCGGGATTACCCTTGATTGATTGATGAAATTCATGAATGAGAGGTTTTACTATTTTAGAGGACGAGGTTTTTCTATGCCTAAAAGAGTGGTTTTGTTATGCCTGTAGTAATGTTTTTTTGTTCCAATGAGTAATGTTTTTTCTATTCCTGATAGCATTGTTTTGAACTGAATATTAAAATTGATTAATTCTAACATGTCTTCCAAGCTAAAGCCCAATTTTGGATTCCGCATTCTGTCATATCCTTTTAGATGGTCTTTTGATACATCAGTTGGTATTAATCTATATAGGGGAATGATGAGGAATGTCCAGATCTGATGATCATTATAATTCATTACAATTCAATTGTCTAAGGAACATAAACTAAAAAATTGAAATCATTACTTGTAGAATAATTTAATTTTCATTACCTCCTTGTTTACTAATTTCACTTTTGTAAACTACCTATTTCATATAATCATTATAGATAGGCACCAATCATAGCGTGGTTGAATACTAGGATTTATTTATCACAACCTTTTTTTGTCATGTTTTTGGGACCAAAAATATTATATGAGTGTAGATATCGATAAGGGAAAGATCCCATCTACAATTACATGATATGTTGTTTATGACTAGCAGAGCATGTGACCAAGTCAAGGCTTGTGATGCATTTGTTATTATATTTTCTTTTCTATACCTTATAATTATATATTATACTTTATTGTAGTTTATGTTTTATTGGATGCCTTCCTAAAACATGTGACATGATGCATCATCTATTGTATGTTATGGCTTCTAGTTATATTTAATATCAGTCCCCCATTGTTTAAATTTCATTAATATGATTTGAAAATAGTTAATAATTTACTTTATCAAGATAAGAACAAATTATGAAAATAAATATAGTTTTTCAGAAAAATATTTCTTTTGCATTCGAATAATTTTTTTATTTATAAATGGTTGATAACAAATTAATGTAATTTTTTGGGGTTTAAACAATATAATTTTCATAATATATTTATTCCTATTAATACCCTCTAATTTATTGGATATATTATAAAGGACTTGTTTAAATAATGTATATCATGGGTTATTTAAACATCGTCTTGAATGTCATATACACTACCAAACATAATTTTGTTGTTTAAAAATATTAGGGTTTTAAATAGCATAAGTTATTAAAAAGGATAAAATTATTTAGAATAATTATATTTTAATGTATTATAGTGTTACATTCTTCCCTCAAATAATAAATTTCATCATTTTTATTATAAATTTCCCTAGGAAAACATGGTTTTGATATTGGAAAAGACCTTTTGTATAAACCCAACAATGTAAAAGTGTTGATAATAACATTTCATTAAAATTGGGAATGATAAATAAAGGTCCATATTTAATAATACATAACTAAGATTCCTAGCCTGAAAAAAATAGTGTTAATTAGGAGGAAATCATAAATAATTATGAAGAGTGATTGAGATCATTGATTAATATAATGTGAAAGTTGAAGAAATAGTTAAAAACCACAAATATATAAACTGATGAGATGTGAAGAAGATAACTTTATTCCTTAGAAATAATGTTAAATGTAATAAAACATTTTATTATCCTTTTCATATAATTCATGGATTATTTTACAATCACGATGGAGAACACCAGAAAATACACGTACACGATGTACTTTTGTTTCAAATGCAATATTTTCTCCTTTGGTTGTACTTCGATCAGCATCCATATCATTTATAACAAAATTATTTGCTTATCCAAGATGAGTTTTTTTTTACCTAAACCACTAAATGTAATGATTAATAGATGATCATATATAATAGGGGAAGTTCCATATATATATCTATAAATTTTTATCAAGATAAATAAAATTTTGTAATGTTATCCAATATAATATATTAATCTCAAACCCTCAACAGTAACGTCCAATGTTAAACGTAATCTATTATAAAAAATTTAATCCTAAAACCAATCATCTTTTGTATCTAAAAATGTAATAGAATTGTTCAAATATAATACTATATGATAAACCTAATATTTAAATAAGTGTCTCCACTTAATAAAACTTCTCTTGAAATATCATTAATCACCGCAAAATCATATAAAATAAAAAAATAATTTAACAACATAATTTATATCCACTAATCCATTAGAGTAAAAAGAATATCATATTGACCAATACATCTTGTAGGACAGCGGTGGGAATTACACCTGTGTTACCCTAATTTTGTCCGTTCATGCCCTGCGACCTTGTTGGATACGATGTGTTGTCACCTAACATGTTTTTTTAATATTTCTAAAATTGAGTTGTTATATATTAAATATTTTCGATAAAATATGATTAACATAATATAAAATAATGTTGATCATAAAATGATTTTTTGACAAATATGTTTTTCTTTAAATCATATATTTTCCCCCAAAATCCTATATTATTAATTAACTATTATTTTCTGTAACTTCAATGATTTAATTATCCAAAATTTTAATCAACACAGTTAAAAATAAATTATCAAAATATAAAGGAATTATCTGTCAAGTAATTTTTTAACTAAAACCCATTCTAACACAATGGGTTATACTACCTTAATTGTCTTACAAAAGATTCTTAATCATCTTGAACATACATAACCTAAATCCTTAAAATGGTGTATAAGACTTTTATCTTTTGAAGAACCTTCAACTAGATCACCATTGAATGTACTCATAACTATTAAATTAATCATATATGAATACATATATTCTTCCAAATATTAACAAAATCTTTATATGGTTTATGATTTTTATAGCCAAAATATCATAGATAAAAATGAATCTATAAAATAATTATTGGATCTCATTACAAAAAATCTTCAACCATTTCTATTTATTATTTTTATAACATAGGTACATCCTTATCATATGAGTTAACTGTTAATAGGGTAATTTACCTAGATAATTCTTAGTTTCACGATATTAAAAAAAACAATCAATTAATGGATTTTTAGGATGATATTTATTTATCTCCTTCGAAATTATAAAATTTCCACCACAATTCATTGTACTATTCCATTATTTTCCACACATAATTTTTTCCTATTTCATTGTGAAATTCTCTTGGGTTTCCCATTACATAATTTTGACCCAATGGAAATTGTGCATTTTTCCTATATGGTCTCTACCACCTAAGATTACAAAGAACTCTATAATTCTCTAATACTGTTAGTTTGGGAGTTGGTTAAAATGTAGGTTTGTAAAAATATATTGTTAGAAAATTATAGGAAAAATCACTATATATTTTACACTAGTCATCATCCCATTTAGATGTATGTAATTACCATATTTTCATACATATTAAATGTTAACATGATTTATTCAAATTCTATCCACTGACAAAAACTAAAAACGACAGTGTGAGAAAATATAATCATAGAGGGAAACTACATAAAAATTTCAAGGATATATAAATTTTGAAATGTTTATTTCAATTTAAGGCATCATAGGTTTAAACTATGTCTTACTTTATCATCACTTATCTAAATTCGTTATGACTTTCTATAAAGAGAATGTTAATTAACCAACTCGTATTTCGACGGAGTTTCAATTAAATTGAATAGAACGGACCATTATCGTGAACTAGGTTATTTTCAATTTGAATCACTATACACCCTTTTGGAGTTATTACCCATAATTATAATTGTCCAAGAGCCACATCCACTTGTAGTACATAGAATTGAATGTATTCCTTTAAAATCCATATATTATCAACCTTACCAAAACATTGAGATGTTGTATTGTTATTAGAAATATCCTCAAAGTCATTCATATGGTTATGTTCTGTAATCTATGTTTTACCAAATCTATTTACTATGGTTTCAGTTAATGTAATCTCATACAAACTATAACGTCTTCGATCCTAGTATCATAATGTAGGTGATTACTTCATTACATTTTTTCTAGACAAAAGAGATTACATACCAATTTAACTAATAGACTATTAGACTTTTAAAACAAGATATATATATATTAAATTTACATTAAATTTTAATATATATAATACTACATTAAATTTTCTTTGGGAACCCCATTATCCATTTTATCATATATTTATATATAAATCATAGTAAATTTCATGGAATTCTAGGGAATGAAAACATAAGAAGGGGTGAGCTCTAATTCTCTATAAGGGCATGTATACATTGGAAGGAATCATGAATATAAAACACAAATCCAAAACTGATATCCAATAAAATTATAATTACAAGTGACATCCTGATCCCAAATGACCAGCACAAAATCCTAACAAATATAAACTCAACCAAAAATTTTCTATCCATTTTTTATTTCAAAACCACCATCTCTTAAGGCCACATTCCAAATTCCAAACCCACATTTCAAAATAAATTCAATTTCTATAATCATTTCTCCTTTTTAAAAATTACGTTATAAAAACATGGTCATGTCATAAATTCCAGGTACCAACCCAAGTAATATCAAATAAACATTGCACTTTTCATCTCCTCTATCATCTATATTAACCAACACATACATCCTATGAATTCCTTCACATGTGAAAAAATTCATAATGAGTACAAAAGTTTTCATTGAAATGATTTCTCTACCAATTACAAACAATCACCAGGTTTTTAGACCCATTGATTTCAGTTATAAAATCTATTTCCCAAATTTAGAACTATTTAATTGAAATCATTCTCATTTCAAAAAAACATTTTTCATTTTCAAAAGTGCACATACACCAACTAGAACCAAGATGATGCTCAACTTGCATCAATCCATTGAATTGAGGGACTAGTAGTCATGCTCTACCTTGCTACAATGTAGCTGACCATACCCCTTATAACTATCAACATCTAGGAAGAGAATTAACCATGTAAACATGATCCATATGGGTCACTACTCCATGAGAAATCATAATGTAACCTTATCTTTTATCCATTGTCATCCTTCAAAAAAACAAACCAGAATGAGACAAAGACTCAATTCCTAGGCTACCCATGGAGACACAAGGTTTTGAAGGATAGAGGGGTAATGATGCCCTACCCATACCTAACTCCTGAGTACTGATAGTCTTAATATCTATCTACCAGAAACCATAAATAACAAGGTCCTATTCTGATACCATTTTCTCACAAACCAACTCAGGTCGACCCTGAATAGTTCAACCAAGTCAGTTCGCGACATGTCCCAAGGGGCATTTCCGATCCCTTGGGATGGAAAATAGTGTTGGGCATCAAAAGATCACCATTATGAATGATTTTACTGATGAATTGAAGATAAAAAGATAAAAAATGGTGATAAAAATAAAACTAGCTTCAGAAAGAAAATAAACCACACATACCTCCACCTGACCTTCTAGGTGACAGCCAAACCAAAGGGTGACCATGCTCCAATAATGAGCAACCCAAACAAAATAACATTGGAAAAGGGGAGAAGCAAGTGAAATGATACAATAGTAATGACCATTAAAAATTCTAAGTAGGGTTTCAGATAAACTACAGAATCCAACCACTCCTTTCTTGAAACAATCCATTATCAAAAGTTATAAATACAAATATAACTGTATGGTTTTCACATTTTAAAAAAAGAAACATGCTATATCTATTTTAAAATCCATTCAAAGCTGCATTCTATTTCAAAAAAAATAATTTTTCATTTTATATAGAAAAACCAAAACAGAAGATACCAATGTTGGGCTAAAATAATATAGGTAAACAAGTAATGTGGGAAATAAACTAGTAGAACAAAAAGGAAGCACACAATATAAATAATCTAGTAACTATTCTTCATCCTTAATATACCTAGAATAACAATAGATTTACTCAGGTTCAAATAACTTAATACAATATGGTGAAGCTCTTGTGTCTATAACCAACAAGCCGCCCTAAAACTGACCAAAACCAGTGTAAAAGCATTCCTGGACTAATAACCAATCTAGGGGGTACCAACTCGTCTAATAAGGGTTAATCATAAATCGTCATTCGAACGTCTAAAAGACTCCTTGGAACCCATGGTGGTTATATCACTATGTATGTAGGATTCCCTCTCATGCGTGATTCCTCTCATCGTACTTTCCTACCCGAAACACGGACACTCTATACTATAACCCATAAATGCACACCCTTGATAGAGGTTCCCCAAAATATATATATATATACGTACTTACATATGTCATATCATCCATGTTGCCAACCGGGACATCATTCCATAAGATTATAAATACCATTTCATATTGTTTTACCAAATATTATAGTTTTTAAATGTGAACATATTAAATAGAACACCATATTTTCAAAGGATTAACACAAGAATTACACTAAAGTTGTAAGTGAAAAATGGATCATTAACTTGACATGTCCAAAAGTATTACCCAAATCATCACACAAAAATCACTATTTCATTTATAATGACGAATGGACATATGGTCAAAAATTTAATTTTAATCAATTTTAGAAACCACACAATCAACCCAACGTCATCTAGAAATAATGAATCACTTTTACAAAAATACTATTCCATTTCCAACAAAACCCAAATGCACACTGTAACACTTTTCACTCATGATTTGTATTTCAAACATCATATGATAAATCATTCTCTCATTTAGTCACACATTTCAAAAGGACCAAACAAAGTATTAAAACGTGATCTCACCAATTTCACACGTGAATACCATTTTATTATCAAATGTATACCCAAATGGTTAAGAACAACTTCTTTTGAGAAATTCAAAAACTATATCATACCACATTAAAACAAAATAAACTATTTTCACCAATACAAAAATATCATTCACCATTAAATAGATAAAGATGAAAAATTATTAAAAAAATTTATGATGCAACTCATGGGCTAAAATACCAAAACCTTCAAAAATCATCTTTTATGACTAAATGAACCTTGACGCCACACTAATACACAGTTTGTATTATTAAGAGAGTTAAATACAATAATTTCCTAGTTTATAAAAACACTAATAGGGGACAAACAATAGGTTTTCATAAAATAATTCACTCTATATCACATAACATTATACAAGGATGAATCATAAATATTAAACATCCTTGAAATCTATGTTCTCACCAATTAAATTAAATAATGATCATGTTAGATTAAATTGATAGGAAAAATATCCGTCAAGTAAAGTTTATATAGAATTCTACCTACACATAATGAGCTCATTATTTCAAAATATATTTTTTATAATTTTAACAAACACAAAAACAAAATATTGAGGTATCTACAATACTTATAGAGGTTTGAATGGTATTTACAAAGTAATTTAAAACACAAAAGTTCCATGGATCATGCGGGAAGGAAAAATTCAGAAGTCGCCTACATCAAAGGCTTGAAAAATTTATGTTGCTTTTGGGAAAGGAATAACTGATCCACACGGTCCTTTCGAACATTATAAAACAATGAGAAAATTAAATCATCGAAAATAGGGTTATGATAAAATGAAGGAAAAGCGCCAAAATTAGTATAAAAACACACCAATAGAGGGCTTCACAACCATAAAAAGGTTGGATGAAGCACAGGAGGTTGAAGGTGGCCTGTCCATATTGTAGGAGGCCCGAGGTATCCTGGTTGGAGTGATGAGGCCGGATGCAGCCTTGCCAAAGTGTGGAGGCTGGGTCAAGGATGTTTGGAGTGCTGGGCGAGGGTTGGAGCGGCTGGGCATGGCTAGGGCTGGGGGGTGAGGGTGAGGGGTTACCTAGTGAGGGTTGGAAGTGAGGGACAAGGATGGGCTCATAGAAAGGGAGAGATGTGATAGTGAGGGATAGGGTACATGGAGAGCGTGAGAGGCAGTCGTCTAGAGCATGAGGGAAAGACCAGCAGTTGGTGGTTGGGTGTGACCTCCAAGTGTGAGAGGCAGAGGCGTGTGGGCGTGGCTCACACAAGGTAAAGATAGGGGGTGTATGTAGTCTATGGTTTTGTTTTATTTTTTTCATTTTATAATAATAATAATATTATTATTATTATTAATGAGAAATTTCATGACACAAGGGCCAACTGCATGGTTACCGCCAACCGTAATATGACCGCGCACCGGTTTGAAACCCAGTAAAATAGATAAAAAAATAATTAAAACCAGGGATCAGCACGGACCTTGGAGGGAGAACTCGGATCCAAGATATAATATTATAAATATAAATTTAATAATCATTTTGTGCCATATGAAAAATGATTTTTGATCTAAGTGATAAATAAGGTAAAATATTTTTAAAAAAATTCTCATTAAATATATTGACCAAAGATAATAAAATGGTATGATAACATTGAAAATAATGAAAAACCACTAGTAAATAAAATTTATGGGGTTTATAATAAAATTTTAAAATAACAACATTTAATTTAAATCCAATTATAAATAATCAAGATTAAAATGATATTAAAGCATAAACCTTATCTGTTTTTGTAAATAATTAATCACAAACCCCATGAATGAAATAAACTCAAAAGAAAAATTATGTAACATGTATATAAATTGTTTCCTGATATCAAATATCAATGGTTTATTATATACAACGTAGGAAAATAAATATGATCATAATACGAAATATGTTCTAATGGATTGGAAATTGAGATAAAATATCTTACAAATATCATTCTATTGAGGTGGTGATTAATCAATGGATTATATTCTATTTATATGAAGCACACAAAAATAATTTTTTTTTAAAAAAAATCTAAAATAATAAATATTAACCACACATAAAAAATATAATATAACATATAATGAAGAATTAGTATAACCTAATGAAAATAAATTGATTTCTGAAATTTATTACCAAATGGTAACATTAATCTCAAGTACACTTGGATTAAATAACTAAAATTAAAGCATAAAATACCATTAATTATGATGGATTACTTACATTGCTTATAAATGTTCTATTATATTCACCATAGAAAAGAAATTAGGTACACAATAATAAAATAATGCACAATGACAGAAAATTGAGATGGAATCCCTTATTGTAGTTATTACATCCTTTGTATATGTTAAAAACCCATATATAATAAATATATATCAATTATAAATATATTAAATAAACACACTCATATATATCATACCATATATTTTTTTCATATTAATTTTAATCCACTATTTATTAACAATTCTTTATCAAAAAAATCGCTTGACAAATCTTTTTTTTACATTTGTTTTTGTTTTGAAGTTTCAATCCTTCTACAGTGATAATGACTCCATATGCTTACGGTTTATAGACATAATATTAATATAATAATTTTTAATTATATAATTATTTATAATATTCTATAATATTTTAGGGTAAAATGTGTTAAACCATTCTTGGAGACGATATATCGTACGTACACATAATGATTCTTTTTATTTTTAAAAAATTGAAGGAAAGAAATGTATATATATTTAAACATTAGAAAATAATTATAAAATCATATATTATATAAATATTTATTTATTTTATCCTTATTACAATTCATTCCAAAAAAAATGATAATTGTATGACAGCACTGCGTGGAGGTAATAGTCTATACGTACAAATGTGAGACGTTATTATTTTCCAATATATTTGATGGTAAGAATTTATATTTGGTATTATAACTAAATAAGTGTAAATTAAGTCATAAATATTATGTATACACAATAAAACCATATTTATATCCATCCATGAAAGGTGGATACAAAAAAAAATTATATCAGTTCTCAATGTAGTAGTTCGCTGTACACATGATCGATAGTTTAATTTTATATTTAAAATCATGTGTTGATGGATACATGTAGTAAAATTAAAATATAAACATTTTGGTATATTGGAGATAAATTAGATTTTTATATCACTTATTTTATTTATATTTTAAGTTGTTAATGGAATAAATAAAATGAAGATGTATGGTTTGAATCCATACAACTTCTTCGGAGAAGCTCTTTTGGCGTACACATGGATCCTAGTTGTATTTTTATATATATAAACAGACACTCAATGTAATATTTTTTTATAAAATAATGGTATCTGGGTAGGTCAAAGCTGATCCAAATATCTTTGGAATTATGAATATGATAGTATAGTGGGTGGACATTTATAAGAGCGAAAGAGGACACAAATGGATTATTTGAAAAGAATGAATTATACACACGTTTTTTACATTCTAAAAGGCTCAAAAATGGTAAAATATACAACCATGGAAGACAAGAAGATGAAATGATGACATTAAATAGTATATTTCAAATTTTATAGTTTATCTGATCCTTAATCTTTTCATTACACCCTCAATAAACATGTTTTAACTTTAGGGACATTAATTTTTTATTAATGATTTATCTTTTCATTATGAAAAAACATAAGTCAAAATAAATATGTAGTAATTGTTACTATCATTAAAAATATTTAATAAAATTTTCCATATCTAATTTTTATAATTGGATGAATTTAATTTTAATGGTAATCCCATAGATGTGATGGAAAAATAAATTTTCCTTAGGAAATGTTTTCAAATGTATTAATTTATTTTATACAAAAACTAATAATATAATTGACTAAAATTATATATGATGGATTATTAATGATATAATTACACTAATTTTACATTTAAATATTTTTTTAAATATTATTGAAAATTTTAAATTCTTTAAATGAAATGGATTTTACAAAAATACTTTTTATTTTTCACTACTCATAGTAATGAATAATATTTTTAGAAAATTATCTATAATTTACTATATGATAATTTATAAGACTATATTTAAGTAAATTTTTTTAATTTTTTGAAATAATTTTTATAATGTTTTTTTATTTATATTTTAAAAAGGATCACAAAACCTAAAAAAATCGTTTATTCATAAAAATTGTGTTTTAATCGTAAAATGGGATTAATTTTATACCATTCACCAAAAATATTAGATGAATTATAATAAATATTAATGAAAATATAATATATTAATTCCCATGAAAATAATGTTCTCATTTGAAAATATTTAGGTTTCATATATAATATTTTTTTAAAATAGGTCACATTATTTTAATGAGAAATAAATCGTAATGTCTCGAGGTGTTACAATGAGGAATATGGTTGTGGAAAGCGTAATTTTTTGATTTTACAATAGTGTGATTAAATATTTTAATATGATATTTTTCATATATCTATTTATTCAATGAATATATTTTAATGGATTTGAAATAATGTATGTAGTATAGAATGCTAATAAAAAAATAATGATGACCCTAGTCCCTATTAATAAGGTATTTTTGGGGATAATGACCCCCCCCCCAAATATCATTATTCACATTTTAGAAGCATAATATATAGAATAGTTTTTATTGAACATTTGAGTCCCCATAATAGATTAAATAATATGATTAATATTTTGGGATGTGTTTGTGACAGTGAATAAATTATAGAAAATACTAAAATGTTGAAGATTTAATATGAATTGAAATTTATGGGTATTTTAAGCGGTGAAATTTAAAACTAAATTTATTATCATCATATATAATGAGTGATATAATTTCAAGATGAAACCTGTCTAATAATATAAATTTAAATAGATTAATGTGCATAAACACATGAAATTTCTAAGTGGGAGTTTTCCTTTGGTCATTCATATGAATGAGATGTGGTTATTGACTACAATAACATCCTAGATATTCATTCATTATGATTACTATACAAATGAATTTTTTTATTAACATTTTTTAAATTTGTATATGTTTGATTTAAAATTTCTGGAGATGATTATCTAATTAATGGACTGGTGTCTGATTATAGATTTATTCATGACATTTTAGTGTGGAAAAAGCACATGAACAATAACTTGAGATTCATCTTAAAGAGGATTCAATAAAAGGATGGTGTTTTGGGGTATTTGAGTATAGATAAGTTACCTGATAGAGTTTGTTAATTATTTTAATAATATATTTTGTTATAGATTAAAAATATTTCATAGATTAATAAATGAAATTATGGAATAATTGTGATTAATAATACCCCATAGAAAATAATGATATTAAATTATGGAGTTGTGGAATTTCTATGAGTAACACCTACCCTCAAAATTGGATGATCCTATATCCCCAAATAGGTGTATGAATTAATAGTGAGTGTGTTTATCCTTTAACATATGATTAATTAGTAAATATTTGTGGCTATGATTATAGTATTTGGTACATTTTTACTATGATTCAAAAAATATTATTTTCTATATGAGGTGAATTTATTTTGTTCGGTTTTAAGGATTCATAATATTGTGGTCATTGTTTTATAGTTGATGTTTGAAAGTATTGATGGAATTGAGTGGTTCCATTTTGTGATACGTCAACATTAGGGAAAAAAACCCATTAATTTATTTATAAAGATTCACAAATCAATATATTGTTTCATTAGATTCATGGGATGTACTACATGAAATTATTATACTCAACCCTACACCAAAACATGTATAGTGGAATAAAATGATAATATAGATGATTTAATCATGCAAGGGAATGGGATGATTATATGTTTTGTAGAGTTTGTCCATTTTTTATCCATAATGTTTATGATTATCTATAATCTCAATAGGAATATTTTTTCACTATATATTTAATTCACTATCATTATGCCACTAATATCCTCAATTGTTACTTTACATGGATTTATATTGATTATATTGTGGGTTCTTTGAAATTATATATATAAATAAATATATATCATATTATATATTTTATTTCCTTATCATCTTTTAGCTTCCTTTTTATAAGCAGATATACCAGTTATCTTTATATTTTTATTGTGAATAATGCCTCATATTATTCATGGTTCTCTCTTGATGCTACCCACTAGCCCATGTATCATTTAAGGGGGGTAAAATTGGTAGTATTGGATTCACCTCCATCCCAGGAGGGGTCTTGGTATGTTAGGGTCATTTCAACCTATTATTAGGTGAATATTATTCTAGTAGTGGTGTTTGTAATATGTATTTTTTTTAAAACATTACATTGTGCTTGATGAATTTATGTTCAATATATTAGGCCATGAAACCTAGTGAATGTTATATAAGAAAATTAACTCTTATATCAAGGCTATGATTGACTTTTTATTGAATTGGGTAGTTATATATTTGATGAAGATGTATATTTTTTTGGTAATGTCATTATATAATTATAACTACATGATTCATTATTAATTTGGTTTATTGTACAGTGCGATTTAATTTTATGATAGAAAAAAAGATGAAAATTTTGTATATATATAATAAATTTACGATATCTTTCATATTTAAATAAATTATTTATTATAAATTAGTTTGTTAATTATAATAAATTTTTTGAAAGATTCTATTTAATGATACAATTACTAAAGAAACCCATATATACATGTATTTTAGTACCACATGTTACCGTTATCAATGATTATGATAATCAATTTGGGGATGTATGAATGCGTTAGATAAATATTTTTCAGTTTTTTAAAGTATCACATGTTGGAGGATGATATTGATTATGGGATAAAAATATGTGTGGGTTTTAGTGGTAGTTTAAACCTTTTTTATAAGGGATCCTGATTCCTATGTATTAAAAATTTGGTCAGTGGATGCTAGAAGAACATTATATATTGAGTGGATGTGTCCAAATTTTTGTGTATATTTAGATGTAAAATTATAAAATTAGGTGATTAGTATGTGGTTTATGAGTACATATATATAATTAGATGCGTGATAGTGACTGAGAGTGCGTTTCAAATAATTTTTATAAGGCTTACGGTATTTGAAAATTCTAGATGGGCATTATAGGGTATTCCTCAAAATTATACTAACTATAAAATATTTCACTTGATATTATGTGAAATGATATTTTGAGGAACTAATGGGTAAAAAATATTCAATGAATATGGAATTTAGAATGGAATTTTACATCTTCACTATTGAACATATTTTGAGGTTATTGGGTAAGAGATCATGATGGAGATATATTAATCTAATTCATAATCAAGGGTTGACCTTATACCAATCATTATTATTGTTTACTCATATATATTCACAATACATTATCATATATTTTTATATCATAAGAAAATATTGAGATTAAGGTGAACTAGTTATTAAGAATTAACAATCATATGAGGCTATTGAATATTTGACTATCTATGGTATGTCACACGTTTACCCTATGATATTTTCAGATAAA
Organism: Viscum album; assembly: GCA_963277665.1. Taxonomy (NCBI): domain Eukaryota; kingdom Viridiplantae; phylum Streptophyta; class Magnoliopsida; order Santalales; family Viscaceae; genus Viscum; species Viscum album. Next base: position 1,762,214,902 of record OY728131.1, on the reverse strand, counting down.
AAGAGATTTAGTACGCATGTGATATTCCCACCACGGAACATCTCATGTTAAACAGTTCATATATCTAGACTTTATAGGCCGAACACATATGAATTATTAAAATATGTGAAAATTTTAATGATAAAAATTCTCCCTGGAAGACTATGAATGTGCTATATTATATATATTTTGAGATAGCACCTGATATTATCTATTTAGAGTATTTTTTCATTACACATTTCTAACATGAATATTTTAACATGATTTCTATTATATATGAGATGAATGTTTTTTTGGAGGAAATGAGTTGTGTTATGAAGTATGAGAATCTTATAGGGGATATTCAATGGATAAATGTTTTTGAATGTGTATATGTGTTATATATATATATATAACAATGAGGTTAACATATATTTTGTAAGGAGAAATTCAATTTAAATATGATTGTTATTAAGGTAATTTTTTATGGATGAACTCATTTTACTAAAGGGTAGTATACATCATGGATGATATAATTAATGATTTCAGAACCAATACTCATTGAGAACTATCTTTTTTAGGATATTCCATTTTTAGCTAATAAGAAATAGTTTATATGATAATGAGATTATCTTGGGTAGCACTTTTTGTCTATTTTTATTACATATGAATTTAATTTATAGATTTTGCATAGATAATAAATATTAAATGTGTATCATAGATGAGATATTAAAATTTTGGTATTATTTATAAAAAAAATTATTTATGGTTTTTTTGAATTAATTTTTGTTAAATACATTAATTATAATGTGTAATTAAAACACCCAACTGAAAAAATATAATTTAAGAATAAATATTTGTGATTTTTTATATTTATACATATATATATTGTGATGACCCAGACCCCTCTTGGTCCCTTCCTTTGCCAAAATCCGGATCCTTAAGGGGTGCCGATCGGTGAGACCGATCGGTGCGACCGATCGGTGAGACCGATCAGTGTGACCGATCGCCGGAACCGGCCGACGTCACCCGACCTTGCCAAGTTGTTCCAGTAATGCTCCTTTTTCGCAAATAGGGTTTTAAACCCTATTCTGCCTTGTTTAAAAGAAAAGAAAATGTCTTAATGACCCAAAACACGCACAAAAGTTTTAATTAGATACTGGATCGACTCATGAGTCGGTTTAAACCACCCAGCACCTTTAATGACGAGTCAAGCCGCGTGGTCAACCCACGACTTCCACGTCTTACGCGGTTCAACGTTTTTACCTCAACTGTCCCCGGCTCTTATAAATTAAGGGTTAGGCCGTGGTTTCCCCCTTCTTCTATCGTGGCTCTTCTGGTGCATTGGGACCGCCGCATCGTTATCTGTAAAGTTTCGCGCCCCTGGCCTAAACATCGATCATCTATCAACAAGTAGGGAATTTCTCTCGTCTCTCACCTTTGTGTATCATGCGGGGTGGGCGTTATTTTTTTGTTCCTATGGAATTGGTTGAACCGAACCTTAATGAAGATAATAAACGATGTTCTAAAGAAAGAAGGGGAAGGGGTTGTGATCGTTGTTTATGCTTTATCTTGTGATCATCCTTTTTAGTTGTGCTGGTTTATGTTTTCTGAAAATTGAGGCCGTTGGTGGTCGTTGTATGTGCACTAATGAATCCCCTCATGATGTTTTAAATGGGTTGCTGACGTTGTGAACTATGGGTTGCTGAAATTGTGAACTCCTTCTGTGAAATTGGTTAATCACATATGCCTGGATAAATAAGTTGAAAGCACCATGACCAACCCTTCTGTGATAACTCCTGGTTAGAACACACGGAATTTGAAATCATGGAGTGTGTTAAGTCGTTTAAATCTGAAAATCCCTGACTCATGTTCGTAGTGGTAGTTGGTTGTTTTCCTTTCGGGCCGATTGCTGGAAATGTGGGAGGGGATGGGATCCCCTGTTCTTTTATACTCTCGGTGGTTGTGTGAATTTGGGGATGGGATTCCCTGTTGGTATGGTTTCGTTGGTTGTGAGTTTTTATCACAAATTGGGGAGAGATCCTTTGTTGGCAGAACCAGGTGTGAGTGTTTTGGTTGATCCATGCTTTTGACGCTTCCTTTGGTTATGCTAATGGTAGTTGCCCAGTAGTGCTTAAAATCAATTGAACATTTTTTTAACCGAACGTGAAACAAGAATGGGACAAATGGGTTTTGTGGGCAAGGGTCGTGAACTGTAACTCGGACGCAGTGGTGTTGTGTTCTGTAGGTTGGCTAGGAAAACCTAAGCTTTGGGTGAGTGTTTGTTACCTATATCTATACTTGTAGCTTTGTGTTTCTTATTCGCGTCCCACCCAAGTTGAGCACTTAGTGCCAAACACCCCCATTTATGGGGGAAGGGTGTTTTTCCCAACACTATCCTTAGTGGCTGGTTATTAGCTCCTTTCTGCTCCCTTTCCTGGATAGCCCAAGTACCTTCGGGCAGGCTGTGATGGCCTGAAGTCCATTATTAGCCCAAGAACCATCGGGCGGGGTGTTGTGGTGGTTGGCCAGGTGTGTGCGGCAGGTGGTTTCCCAAGTGTCTTCGGGATGAGGCCCAGGTGTCTTCGGGCGTGGCGGTGGTTATTCTGGCCTAGGTGTTTGCAGGCATGGTTACATGTGACAGTTGTGGCCCAGGTGTGTGCGGGCGGGATTAAGTAGTGGTACTACGTGCGGTTGAGGCCCAGGTGTGTGCAGGCGGGATTTCGGCAGTGGGACTGCGTATGGTTGTGGCCCAGGTGTGTGCGGGAAGGTGTGGTAGTGGGACTGCGGTGAGAATGGCGGGATTGGTCCGACGCGTAGGATGTCTCAATAACAAGTGGGAAATTGGCGCGGGGTACCCAAACATCGATGTTCTCTTATTATATATATTACTTGACTTGCGTTATTTGGGTAGTGAGCCTTGGTGAGGCCTGGGATGGATAGTTTGCCTTGTTAGGTGTTTGGTTTACTCTTTTTCTCACGGGACTTTAGTACGTTCCCCTACTTGTGCACGAGAGTCTTGGTTTTCCCTACTGAGTGTACTTGTATACTCACCCTACGTATATAAAACTGCTTTCAGGTTTCCAGGAGGACTTCAGGGATCACGCAGGACCTTACTAGCTCGGACTTTTGGAGCAGTTGCAGTTGTTTTTCATTTTCTTTTTGGTACTTACCTTGTAGTCACCGTTTTGCACTTTGTGGCTTTCACTTTTGAAACATGCATGTGGGAATGGTTTACTTTTGGCTTACTTTTCTTTCAACCTTGGTGTTGTTGGGTTTTTCTTCTCCTTATCTTTCGATCCTATAAAATAACAAGGGTAATGCCTTCCATTTGCGAGAATTTTCTACACCCTTGGTGCTAGTCGCCACTCTGGGACCTATTGAAGGCGGGTTTCGGGGGTCATTATCTCTCCTTCAACTTAAAGAAGAAAGGGCATGGCAATCTGCTGACCCTTCCCTCCTTTTGGTGAAGGCGGGTCGTGACAGAATGGTATCAGAGCTGATGGTTGAGAGATAGGACGGAGTATGGAGTTAGGCACAGTGAGGATTGCATGGGATGGTAAGGCAACGATGTTGGGTGACCTTGGAGCGTGAATTAGGCCAGGAAGACCGTCTAGGACACGAGATTTTAGGGCCCCCGTGATCCGATGCAAGGACTCTGGACCTACCGAAACACCAAGTGAGGCCAGACTGATTGCAGGGTAGAGACCCTAGGAAAGGTATATGCATCATAATGACTTGTGTTCTTGTGTTTCTGGGATGTCTTGGGAATTAAGAATAAATTAAATCTTAAGAAGTTTTAAGAACGATATTCTGCACTACTTGGGCTTAGGCATTCCCTGTTTACCTTGCAGCTATGGCACCTGGAAGGCGACCACGTGTGGTACAGGCGATCGAGGCCCCTGAGACTACTTTCGCCAATCGGCAGAGAGCTGATCGAGAGGAAGAGGACGACCAGTGGCAGAAGACTCTTCGAGCCTTCTAGCGACAGGCCCTCGAGAAGTATGAGGGCAGCACCTCCGATATGATGACGGAAGGCTGGCTAGAGGAGCTAGTTATAGCCTTCGGCCTGATTCGGGCCCCGACCGAGTACTGGGTTCCTCTGGCTGTTAGCCAGATGCGAGGAGCGGCACGTCCGTGGTGGATGCTTCACCTAGGGAATAGGAAAGTGTCTGAGGTTACTTGGGCGGATTTCGAGAAGGAGTTCTGGGCGGAGTTCCTCTCCTCGACAATGAGGGCGGAGAAGAGGCAGGAGCTACTCTCCCTCCAGCAGGGGAGCATGTCCGTGAGGGAACTTGGAATTAAGTTGAAGGACCTCCTACGTTTTGCTCCGGACCTTGTTCCCGATGAGGAGTCTCGGGCAAGACGTTTGGAGGAGGCTCTCCGACCCTCCCTCTAGTATGCTGTTACCCCCTTTACCCTTCCGACATACTTAGAGGTCCAGATGAAGGCCGAAGTGGTGGAAAGGATGCATGCTCTGGGCGGAGTGTCACGAGAAGGGATCCAGCTGGGACCATCGAAGGGGAAAGCCGTCAGCACCAGGCCTCCAGCATCGGGACCCTCCAGGTTCCGACCCACAGGGAGCAGACCGCAGTAGTTTCAGTTTCGATCCCCTGGCCCACGTTCCTTCCCTTCAGGCTCGGGACCACGGCGTTTCATCTGCGGGAGCCCTGGACATCTCCGGAGTCAGTGCCCCGATCGGGTGCAGTACAGCAGTGGCAGTCATCCCCAGCATCCGCCGCAGCAGCAGTTTCCAGCAAGACCCTTCCGGCAGCAGCAGCAGGGACAGTGAGCTCCCGCTCCTCCGCAGGCAGACATAGGAGGAGGAGGCCGACCTCAGGGCGCTCCCCAGGGACCTGGACCAGGGCGTGGTCGGGGAGGTGGCCGACAGCTGAGGGGCAGGGGAGCTGGGCGTGGACAGTTACACGCAGCAAAGGCAACAGTTCCAACATGTCCAGAGGTTGTTCGAGGTACGATCAATGTGTTTAGCACTCTTGATTATGCTTTGTTCGATACCGGAGCTTCGCACTCCTTTGTTGCACCCAGTCTAGCCCGTGCCTTAGGTCTAGATGCCGAGAGACTTCCAGTGCCCCTGGTGTTGAGCACACCAGTTGGAGGTCAGACTGACTTGTTGTTCGTTTGTCGGGGATGTAGACTGATGTTAGGGCCACATCAGTCGGTTAGGGATCTCCTTCTGCTACAGATTCAGCCGTACGATGTCATCCTAGGCATCGACTGGCTATTTTCTGTGTGCGCCGTCATCGACTGTTTCCAAAGAAGGGTGGCGTTCTCCGGTTTGTACGGCCAACGTGTTACCTTCACCGGGGAGCGGAGCTGTCCGAAGGGAAACAGGAGGGAGGATCCTCTCCTCTCCTTGTTGACCGAACTGACGGTAGAGTCAGTAGATGCGGAAATGGTGGAAGTGCCAGAGGTCATCCGTGAGTTTATGGACGTCTTTCCTGAGGAGGTGAAGACTCTACCCCCACGACGTGATATTGATTTCGGGATAGACCTGCAGCCCGGCTCTCGACCAATCTCGATGGCTCCTTACCGGATGGCACCTTCGGAGCTACGGGAGTTGCGGATACAGATTGATGACCTGATGAAGATGGGTTATGTTCGTCCAAGTGCATCACCGTGGGGTGCTCCGGTCTTGTTTGCAAAGAAGGCAGATGGAGGTCTTAGGCTGTGCATCGACTACAGAAGGTTGAATCAGGTGACGATCAAGAATCGCTACCCTATCCCAAGGATAGATGATCTTTTTGACCAGCTGAAAGGGGCAGGATGGTTCTAGAAGATCGACCTGCGGTCCGGATACCACCAGCTGAGGGTGAAGGATAGCGACGTCCCGAAGACGGCATTCAGGTGCAGGTATGGGCACTTCGAGTTCGTGGTCATGCCCTTTGGTGTTACGAACGCCCCAGCCGTGTTCATGGGGCTTATGAACTCCATCTTTCGGGAGTACCTGGATCGGTTTGTGGTGGTATTCATCGACGATATCCTGATCTATTCAAGGTCAGAAGAGGACCATGCAGAGCACCTGAGGACAGTTTTGGAGGTCCTCCGACAGCACCAGCTCTACGGGAAGTTGTCAAAGTGCAAGTTCTGGACACGAGAAGTGCACTTCCTCGGGCACGTAGTGTGTGAGCAGGGGGTAGAAGTTGACCCATCAATGGTTGAGGTAGTTGTTTCTTGGGCAGCACCCAAGAATGTGGCGGAAGTCCGGAGTTTCCTCGGACTGGCAAGTTACTACAGGAGATTCGTACCCAACTTCTCCCGAGTAGCAGCCCCTTTGACAGCTTTGACCGAGAAGGACCAGGTTTTCGTGTGGAGCGAGCAATGCGAGTCGTCCTTCAGCTACCTAAAAGAAAAGCTGGTTAGTGCCCCAGTGTTGAGATTACCAGAAGAAGGGATGGCCTATGAGGTATTTTTTGATGCTTCAGGACAGGGCCTGGGATGCGTGTTGATGCAGCAACAAGGGGTGATCTCTTACGGGTCCAAGCAGCTACGCCCCCATGAGCGTAACTACGCCACCCATGACCTGGAGCTTGCAGCGGTCGTTTTTGCGCTAAAGTTATGGCGGCACTACCTCATCGGGGAATGCTTTGTGGTCTTCACCGATCACAAAAGATTAAAGTATATCTTCTCCCAGCGGGATTTGAACTTGCGACAACATAGATGGGTGGAGTTCCTCCAGGACTACGACTTTGAAATCTCTTATACTGAGGGCAAGGGCAATGTGGTGGCCGATGCCTTGAGTAGGAGGACGCAGAAGGATGTGGTCCGAGAGTCGGAAAATGCCTGGAAGTCAATGGAGGAGTTGGATGCCTTACACCTGGATGCGAAGATGGATAGTGACAGAGGCTGCCTATATCAGATGACAGTGCAGTCATCTCTGTTTCGACAAGTGGAGGAGTCTATGTGGGGAGACCCCGAGTGCGAAGTGATGCGTGATCGGGTTGACCAGGGCGATGCTCCAAGAGAGTGGACAGAGGACGGTCAGCACCGGATGCTTTTCCAGAAAAGGTTGTTTGTTCCAAGAGTGATGCGTGGAAAGGTTCTCAGTGAGTTCCACAACTCACCCCTAGCGGTCCACCCAGGAGTTACCAAGATGTACCAGGGGCTGAAGAGGCAGGCATCCTTGTCCCGGAGGTGGTACAGAACACGACAGAGAAGATTCAGCTCATACGGGAAAGGATGAAGGCGTCCCAGGACCGACAGAAGTCATATGCTAATACCAGGAGAAGGCCCTTGGAGTTTGAGGTTGGGGACCACGTGTTCTTGAAGGTCTCCCCACGGCGTGGGCAACGGAGGTTCGGAAAGGGGGGTAATCTTTCCCCCAGATTCTTCGGACCCTTCGAAGTGTTGCGGCGGGTCGACAAAGTGGCTTATCTGCTAGCGTTACCTCTGCCGCTGCTAAGGATACATGATGTCTTTCATGTGTCCCAGCTCCGTCGTTATCTGCACAATGATTCACACGTCCTTGATTGGGGTGAACTGGACATCTAGGACGACGTAACCTTTGTGGAAAAACCAGTGATGATTGAGGATCGCAAGGAGAAGGTGCTTCGTGGGTGAGCTATTCCCTTGGTTCGTGTGTTGTGGAGGCATGGCGGGCTCGAAGAGAGTATGTGGGAAAGGGAAGCACAGATGCGTGCCCAATACCCTGAGTTGTTTTGAGCTTTGCGCCTTTTGTACCTACTGTGGTAGAACGTTTGACTTTTGGCTATGAAATGTATTGGTTTATTTCCTCTGTTGTGTGTGAAAAGCCCCGGCTAAAGGGAAGAGGGAAGCCGACCCCTAATCAAGACGCATTAAGGTGGATGCGATTAAACCCATGCGGGCGAGTCAGTGCCGCCCAAAGCGGATAATATCTTGACATGGGGGAGAGAAACTCCCCAATCCCACATGACTGGGCGGTTTGGCGTGGTATGTTGCTTGGTTCTTGACAGGGGAGTGTTTTTAGTTAGCAGAGGTTCACTCCTAAGAGGTATCTTTCGAAGATGGTTGTTCGGACCCTCTCTTTCCTTCTGGTTTGTTGTGATTCTCGAGGACGAGAATCGTTTAAGAGGTATCTGATGTGATGACCCAGACCCCCCTTGGTCCCTTCCTTTGCCAAAATCCGGATCCTTAAGGGGTGCCGATAGGTGAGACCGATCGGTGAGACCGATCGGTGAGACGGATCAGTGAGACCGATCAGTGTGACCGATCGGCGGAACCGGCCGACGTCACCCGACCTTGCCAAGTTGTTCCAGTAACACTCTTTTTTCGCAAATAGGGTTTTAAACCCTATTCTGCCTCGTTTAAAAGAAAAGAAAATGTCTTAAAGACCCGAAACGCGCACAAGAGTTTTAATTAGATACTGAATCGACTCATGATTCGGTTTAAACCACCCAACACCTTTAATGATGAGTCAAGCTGCGTGGTCAACCCACGACTTCCACGTCTTACGTGGTTAAACGTTTTTACCTCAACCGTCCCCAGCTCTAATAAATTAAGGGTTAGGCCGTGGTTTCCCCCTTCTTCGATCGTGGCTCTTCTGGTGCATCGGGACCGCCGCATCGTTATCTGTAAAGTTCCGCGCCCCCGGCCTAAACATCGATCATCTATCAAAAAGTAGGGAATTTATCTCGTCTCTCACCTTTGTGTATCAAGCGGGGTGGACGTTATTTTTTTGTTCCTATGGAATTGGTTGAACCGAACCTTAATAAAGATAATAAACGATGTTCTAAAGAAAGAAGGGGAAGGGGTTGTGATCGTTGTTTATGCTTTATCTTGTGATCATCCTTTTAAGTTGTGCTGGTTTATGTTTTCTGAAAATTGAGGCCGTTGGTGGTCGTTGTATGTGCACTAATGAATCCCCTCGTGATGTTTTAAATGGGTTGTTGAAGTTGTGAACTATGGGTTGCTGAAATTGTGAACTCCTGCTGTGAAATTGGTTAATCACATATGCCCGACTGAATAAGTTGAAAGCACCAGGACCAACCCTTCTGTGATAACTCCCGGTTAGAACACATGGAATTTGAAATCATGGAGTGTGTTAAGTCGTTTAAATCTGAAAATCCCTGACTCGTGTTGGTAGTGGTAGTTGGTTGTTTTCCTTTCGGGCCGATTACTGGAAATGTGGGAGGGGATGGGATCCCCTGTTCTTTTATACTCTCGGTGGTTGTGTGAATTTGGGGATGGGATTCCCTGTTGGTATGGTTTCGGTGGTTGTGAGTTTTTATCAAAAATTGGGGAGAGATCCTCTGTTGGCAGAACCGGGTGTGAGTGTTTTGGTTGATCCATGATTTTGACGCTTCCTTTGGTTATGCTTATGGTAGTTGCCTAGTAGTGCTTAAAATCAATTGAACATTTTTTTAACCGAACGTGAAACAAGAATGGGACAAATGGGTTTTGTGGGCAAGGGTCGTGAACTGTAACTCGGACGTAGTGGTGTTGTGTTCTGTAGGTTGGCTAGGAAAACCTAAGCTTTGGGTGAGTGTTTGTTACCTATATCTATACTTGTAGCTTTGTGTTTCTTATTCGCGCCCCACCCAAGTTGAGCACTTAGTGCCGAACACCCCCATTTATGGGGGAAGGGTTTTTTTCCCAACACTATCCTTAGTGGCTGGTTATTAGCTCCTTTTCTACTCCCTTTCCCGGATAGCCCAAGTACCTTCGGGCAGGCTGTGATGGCCTGAAGTCCATTATTAGCCCAAGAACCATCGGGCGGGGTGTTGTGGTGGTTGGCCAGGTGTGTGCGGCAGGTGGTTTCCCAAGTGTCTTCGGGATGAGGCCCAGGTGTCTTCGGGCGTGGCAGTGGTTGTTCTGGCCTAGGTGTTTGTAGGCATGGTTACATGTGACAGTTGTGGCCCAGGTGTGTGCGGGCGGGATTCTGCAGTGGGACTGCGTGCGGTTGAGGCCCAGGTGTGTGCGGGCGGGATTTTGGCAGTGGGACTGCGTATGGTTGTGGCCCAGGTTTGTGCGGGCGGGTGTGGCAGTGGGACTGCGGTGAGAATGGCGGGATTGGTCCGATGCGTAGGATGTCTCAATAACCAGTGGGAATGTGGCGCGGGGTACCCAAACATAGATGTGCTCTTATTATATATATTACTTGACTTGCGTTATTTGGGTAGTGAGCCTTGGTGAGGCCTGGGATGGATAGTTTGCCTTGTTAGGTGTTTGGTTTACTCTTTTTCTCACGGGACTTTAGTACATTCCCCTACTTGTGCATGAGAGTCTTGGTTTTCCCTACTGAGTGTTCTTGTATACTCACCCTACGTATATAAAACTGCTTTCAGGCTTCCAGGAGGACTTCGGGGATCACGCAGGACCTTACTAGCTCGGAATTTTGAAGCAGTTGCTGTTGTTTTTCTTTTTCTTTTTGGTACTTACCTTGTAGTCACCTTTTTGCACTTTGTGGCTTTCACTTTTGAAACATGCATGTGGGAATGGTTTACTTTTGGCTTACTTTTCTTTCTAACTTGGTGTTGTTGGGTTTTTCTTCTTCTTATCTTTCGATCCTATAAAATAATAAGGGTAATGCCTTCCATTTGCGAGAATTTTCTACACCGTTGGTGCTAGTCGCCACTCCTGGACCTACTAAAGGCGGGTTTCGTGGGTCATTATCTCTCCTTCAACTTAAAGAAGGAAGGGCCTGGCAATCTTCTGACCCTTCCCTCCTTCTGGTGAAGGCGGGTCGTGACATATATGGTTTTCATAACGCCCAATGATTTTCTTCCTAAAATGGACAGAATACATATTAGTTTATAATTTATGTTACAGTGGTTTTAAATATTAGTATTGTTTTTTTATAGGAAATGATGAAATATGGTAAAAAAATATGAATTTGTAGACTCATCATGAATGAAAAAATAAATTTAGTTTCATCATGATGTTCAAAAATTATTTTTTCATTTATATATGGTTTTATTTTATCCATATTCTACTTCTTATTGGATTATATGGTTCCTTATTATACTAACAACCAATTCATAAATATAAATACAAGAATGTTTGTGTGTAATGGGATTGTAGTGGCTAATTTTTTTCCTTTCTAATATCATTTTTTGAAATATAATTTCATTGAATTAGTGAAAAAGAACAAATAGTGATCTATTTTAGAGACTAATTATGAAACAGGTGTTGAAATGTGTTACAAATAAAATATTCTATGAACAAAATATTGAAAATTCCAGCCTAGATATAACTATAATAATAATTAAGTGAATTTTCATGATTTTATGAGGGATTATTAAGGATTTCAGACTATTACACTTCTAGAAAAACAAGGGAATATTCAACTATACATGTAACTCAAATAATTGTGGAAAAAATAATCTAAATAAATACATTGTTTAAAATTTTGGTTTAATGGATGATCCATAGATAATATTGTTAGAGGTAGAACCATTGGTGGGTATTGTGTTGATATTTTATTACTCTAAGGGTGAGGGTGTTTGGGGGTAAGGGAAAATATTGTGTGGATGGGTTTAGTAAAGGAAAATAAATTCCTATTTAATATGGATTTCAAAAAATCTATAGATAATAGGTAACTATGAAGCAATCATGATGTCTTTTGTTTTCAATTGGAGAATATTTTCCCTCACATGTATTCCCATCCTCATGATAAGGTTATGGGAAATGTGTAGATACCTCTTAAAATATCGTTGTAATATTTTATAATTTAGTCATGGAAGAAATAAATTTTGAAGAGAGATAATGGGGGAGTTTAAAGTGGAAGAGTAATTAATTTAAATGTTCTTGGAAATGGGAAAAATAATGAAATTATGTTCACCCAAGCCTGATGATAGTGTCACATATATTCCTTATATGGGGTGGGGATGAAACATTATTAGAAGTTTGAGATTTTTGAGACCCAACATGACCACTTTTAATTAAAGAATTTTTTAATGGATTATATAATTATGGAGAGACTTACAAGGTCCCATTATAATAATATATTCAATGTATTATATGTTAGTTAAATTTCAGGATATCTTTTTAGAAGAATAATAATGTTTCATAATTAAATTTTATCATATTATTTTTTAGGAAGGTTAATTAAAAATAAATATATACCATCTAACAATATATTACATTAATATTTTAAGAAATTAGAAATTATGATGAGGAATACAATTATAATGACACGTAATTAAAACTAAGAGTAACTACATAAGTAATTTTACTGGGATAAACATAATGGATGTAATCAAAACATATAAATCCGTGCATAAAATATGACTTAACACTAATTTCATTGAATTTAAATATGGGGATGTTTTACTGAAAAAAGACAATAAAATTATATAGGAAAATAAAAAACATAATGTTTTACTATTGCGAAAAAAAATGATGACAAATATTAAATTTTTATGATGATGATAATTTAGAATTTTTTTAACAAAAATTTAATTACATGTAGTTTTAAATTTAAATATTAAAATCGCTACAAATATTATAAAATATAGATTCTGATATTTTGTCAATGACAGTAATTGTATTTCAAATAATCCATCTATTTTCTATAGGGATAAATTTATATTAGATATTTAATATATTTATAAAGTGTATAAAACATTTGAAACTTGGTGGTGATATTATAAATGACTTGGAATATTATATATATATTCCATTTAATTTTAGTTAAAAAGGAATTAGTGAATTTAATTAATTTAAATTAATTTTCCAGATAAATTAATTTCAATATGGGTTATAAAATAAGCTATTCACATTTAATAAATTGAAGTCAAATTTCGTTTTTATTTAAAGGAATTTTTTAATTTACTAATTCATGTTTGTGTTTTTAATTATTTCTATATTATCTAACTAATTTAATTTTACAATTTATTTATCAATAATTATATATGAAAATATAAAAATCATAAAAGGTGTAAAATCAAATATATAATGATGAATAATTAATTAATTTAGTCAAAAATAACTTTTTAAAAAAATGTAATATTTAATAAAATCATATTCATATATTAAATATTTCTATTTCATTTATATATATATAATCAATATCCAATAAGTTTGAATACCCATTTTATATGAGTTGATCAAAACATGATATTTATTTTGAACAATATTTTGAAAATAATGTTTAAAATCAATGTAGATTGATTCATTCTAATTCATTTGAACTTGAGATTTATAATGGTTCATGTATTATTGGTTGAAACTAATTGTGTGGGTGAAAACTGATTATACTTATCGTTAAACTATTATAATCAATGGATTTTATAATATATTACGATATATATATTTTCTAAAGTATATTATTGGATATTAATTCTCTTCTAATTTCATTAATATACGTGTTTTTAAATATGTCAATTATTTTACTAATTTCATAGTGAAAATTTTAACAATACTATGATAAATTTTTCAAAAGGTAAAATATTAGACATTAAATCTCTTTTTTCACTTTTGAGATCCACCCAATAATTTTACATTACTATATTATTTTAGTATAGAGTTAGTAAGGATATATAAATTCTATAAATCTATATAGGAATTAAAAGTTACTTCTTCCCTAGATAATTTCAAATTTCTGATGGAGTTTTAGGGGAAAAAGCTTGAAATAATGAAATACTAGTTGATTAAATGAAACCTTCTTCTTAGCATTTCAATTTTTAATACATAGTATGTCATATGGTTTTCATATTAATTAATTATATATATATACATTTAAATGAGTGTTACTCAGACCACTCGACTCAATAGCGATAATAGAATGAAAAAATGTAATTTTATTCGATGATTGGGTGATACATTCTTTTTCATCAATTAGAATTTATTTAAGGATGAAATAAACTGATATATAATGAGAATTAGATACGTAAATTCCCTATTATATTTCTAAAATTAAATCCTCATCAAAAAAATAAGATAATACAATCATTTACAACATTATACCACTTATGATGATATGTCCTAGAAAATTGAGACAAAAAAATTGGGCTAAATTTTTTTATCATTAATAAAATAAATTATAATATTTAAAACATAGGAAATTTTTTCTACATTATAAATAATGTTCTTCATGGCCACCAATCTATCTTTTAGATATATGAAAAACATTCCTTAAAATAAATGTAACCAATAATGTAATGTGACTATTAATATTTATTTTTTATTTGAATCAAGATTATAATGAATATATGAAAATTATTCTTGTAAAGTCAAATTTTTTTGATATTTCAACAATGAAATATATTGAAAATATATCACCCTATAAAATAAATTTATGAAGAAAATAAAACATAAAATTTTCACAACTAGATAGTGAGTCACCTTATAAAGTGTTATAATGATTTAGGGTACTTCTAAGGAAGATCACTCGTTATAGAATTTATCATTTCATTCATATAAATTTATAATACTACAATTACATTCAATCATAGGAGTGGGTGTTTATACACTCTCGGATGGTGCTTGCATAATGAAAATACCAATATTTCCCAAAGACTACATAATGAAATTATAAAAAACACATATCAATTACACAATTGGTGGGGCTCATGATGGATAGCTATAAATCAAGTGAAAGATATTAATAACCTGATGTATCAAGTTATGAATTATTCAATAAATATATAATCCTATACTCTACTTTAACTAATAACCCAAACACCTCTATGATGACCGAAAATATAATGTGATGTATATATAATAATATTATCTCCCAGGGTACTATGATCTACTTGAGGATTAAAACAATTAGATGATGAATTTTTGCTATAAATAACCACTAAATTCATTAAATATGTAGTTAACTATTAATTGAGGTCATTGAATTATAATTTCAGATAGAAAAAATATGGTCAAGGAAACAATTTCATTCATAATCAATACACAACATGTTATACATTTTATAAAAAATTTCAATATCTCTTTAGAAACTATATAAACCATTAACACCAAATAATAATAAGTCTGAAAAATAATAACTAGGATAACAACCATCATGAATAAATATATTGTTAGAATATTCTGTCTCTAGAATCAATCAAAAATAATCATCAAATGATAAACCATAAAACAGTTATGAGTGATCAAGATTCTTGTATTTTGAATTTCAAACAACAAATTAGAAAGTTTCCATGTCAGTTTTCAAATATATTATTTAACACACTATAGGTAATCTAAATAAAAATCATCAGAGGAGGTTGTGAAATTGAACATGTTTAGTAGAAGAGACATGGAAACTATTGATATAAAATTCTAATATGTTCATTAAATATATTAATTTCATCATAATAAAAATGAACTAATATAAATAAGATAAATATTTTGAAATTAATAAAACAGAAAGCATAAAATAAAAATAAAATTTGAATAAATGAAGATGAAAATTTTTTCACTATATATATATCTTATCATATACATAGTTATGAGATGGAAAAAAGATGGAGGAAGTAATTTTTATGATGTTATTAGGATATTTTTTTAAAATATACATCAATATTCAATTCACAATACTAATATCATAAACACAAAACTATAAAAAATAAATAAATAATCAATTGAATAATAGTACCCATTTGGTGGAATAGAGAGTGACATATTGGAGTTAGGAGTTCATGGATATTGTTCAAATTATGATATATATATATTTAAGATAATAATTAACTTTTATATTACTTATAAAATCATATCCTAACATTTTTCTAGAACACTTTTGTATGAGATTTAGATAGAAATTTAATTCCCTTTAATGTATTGAAAATATATGATTTTATGATTTGAATCTAATAAATGTAACTTTTTTACTCATTACAAGATCAATGGATTTAAATTTTATTATTCAATAATATATTCCTATAATTTTTAAAAAATGAGTACTCAATGTGAAATTTCCTATATCGGGGATAGAGGAATAAGAAGAGTTAATTGTCATATCTGGAATGTTCATCAATAATACATTATTAGACAGTAGTTTTTAGACTAACTGGGTTTTTTTCAATGTGAGATTGAAATAAGTTACATTTAGACATTCAGGTGAAATAAAACTTTTTAATGAATAATAGGATTGATCTAACATCATTAAAAAATATAACATTTATGATATGAATGATATGAAAACAATATAATTTTAATATTTTATATACGTAATTGATGGCATTATAGACCACAAATTGGAAAAAAATTTAGGGAAGATGAATAACATGAAGAAAATAAGATGAATCACCTATCAAGGGAATTATATTCAGTGTTTGTCCATATAATTTCAAAACACTTAATATTGAGTTTAAACTACTAATAAACATACTATGATATTTTTTTTGTGAATATCATTCATTACCAATCATAGTAAACATAAATTTGATTTTAAAAAATATATTTAATGTGTCAAGAGTGAAGAATATTAATATAATATTGATCATTCTTTAATGTCAATAGAAATAATCTTTCTTTATAAGATAATAAATTTATATTGTTTTAGAGAAGAAAACTAAATTGACAACCCCAATGAAAATTGACCCATCTCATGAAATCTGTTTTAAAGACCAAAGTGATCAATCTTATTAATGAAGGTACCATATAGACCTGACCCAAACCAAAGGGGGACATTCTAGGACTCCCTAGGAATTTCTCCAATAGTCCAAGGGCTGGTGACTATCATTAAATAGGTGTATCTCTAACATGGGAGTCTATATCCTATGTACATGTACACAGACACGTATATCCGAGCCCATACACTACTGAAATTTCAAAATCAAAATAACTAAAATCCATGAATAAATATAAATCAAACTAAAAGAGTATTATGTGATGTAAAGGATAATAAATATGGAAAAATAAAATACCACCATAAGGATTCTAGAAAAAATTATACTTGAATGTAAAATGAGGGGATATTTTCATGATACCGCACGAATACACCGCAGTCTTTCTTGTCTCGCTAAGAACTATTTTTTATTGTTCTATGTGGGAATCGGTAAAAAGACTGATGTTTTGTTAAATACATGACATGTTCTATAAAATACCATTTAGGGGTGAGTATAACAATACCTAGTAGGACACCCCAAAACCACAAAGCATAATACAAAGGAATAATAGTAATCTATACAAATGTATATTTCTAAACTAAAAAAAAGATGAAATATCAAGATATATAAAAAAATACACATAGTCTCAAGGTAAAGTTAAAAATATTATCCCAACCAAGGATCACAACTCAAAATATTCACAGAGAATAAGAATTAGAGAACACATCAATAAGCTTGATAGCACTGATGTTGTCCGTTCTAGTGTAGTCTTAATTGGTTCTCATCCTAGAATGTATATGTTGTATGCTTGAAGATATATTACAAATAGATGAGTATAACTCCTAAGACCATGGGGTACATCAACTGATCAATTAAGAAAAACATTATAAAAATAAAATCAGTAACCAGGTTGTGTTGGTCATGATAATACCTATTACTCTACCTAGGGTAAGAAGATGAATAAAGGATCTCACTCTAGGTGTCGTGCAGAAGGATTATAACATTTTTCTTCGCAAAAGGTCCAATTTAAAGGATCCCATTCCAAGGTGTGAAAGGATATTTCATAATAACCCTTAGGGAAATGGTATGTGGAATGCACAATTATGATATTATTCCACTATACAGTGGACAAGGTCTCCAATCCATATTTTAGGGATTAGACAACCTGTAGTAGAATCACTCACTGTGTCCATTGGAACCTGAGTGCGGAATTTTTAAATGGGTCGTTTCCATGTCTATATAATAATAACGATTTTATTCCTCCTTTGTGTTTCGTCCCATGTACTAGTAAATGTAATATCCCATGTATGCATCGACTGTCCATGTCAATGTACTGGTATATGGTGTTCCAAGGGACTTGTGCCTCATGTTTTTTCATGTACTCTCTAAGGAACATGCCAAGCCATCGAGTAGGCGTTACACATTTTGTTATCTATAACTCCCCCCAGAAACTGTAGTTTCCATTGAGGGGGGCCATATAAAACATAGCTCTGAATTACATGTAGTTTAGATAGGGGTTTTTTAGAAACTATAGTTCTTCCATCCTTGATCAATTACCCCATCGTATCCTCTAAATTTGGAAACCATATCACCAAAACCCATTGATTTACTCTAGCCAATCCATTCCATGGTCATTTGATGGAATCGAACTATAAAAACTTTTTGAGAAATTCCTGACGTGGGTTGAGGTTACTGTTCACATGCCCCAATCAAACATGGGGGACTCCAATCAGGTATGATCCATATGAAATCATGAACATCACAAGATCATTGTTCCATACAGAGTCCAGATCTATGATATCATTTCATTGTGCCCATAAATGGGTGAACAATTATCGATTACTTAGTTTTTGGGTGAACCACTTGGAAAATGAAACTCCAATGATGATCAAAGGAATGAGCAGGGAAATGACCAATGATAAAAATGAGTAATAAACCCTAAAAAAGTTCGTTTCAACCTTGATAATTCACATTACGAATTGAATTGATGAACAAAATTATAAAAATTTAATTGAAACTATAATATCCCACAAATAATTTCATCTCCAAAAAATGTATGATATGTGGATCAATCTATTTGTTGATTTCTATATGCCCATCATGGAAATAGACAATAGGGAATGAATCCAAACCAAACAAAATCCCTCCATAATACTGAGCGATCACTAGAAGAGAAAGACCTTGTTGCATCATCGTTGATGGGATCTACAAATCCCATTTCACACTGATCACCAATCTATGATCCCATTGATTTTCACCAAGGATATATCCTCCAATACGCTTTCCAAGGGTTCTCTAAAATCTCCTAGTTTATGTAGAAAACCAGGGCATTCCATTATAACCATATTTTAATATAATAATTTATGCCACTTTATCAATGTATTAATAAAATTATTTTACATAATAATATTATTTATTTGATTCATACAATGTTTTTTCCAAAAAACAACATTCTGACAAATGTTGAGTCATAACTAGGGTAATACCCATGTTCTAAACTCAATGGTCCCCTCATATTTCAAAAATTACACCCAAATTAAAAATCATTCATTTTTTTCAAGAAAATTTCATGCACATTATATTTCATATATTTTATATATTTAAAAATTTTATTGTCAGTGCACCAGGACTCAGAATCTTGAGATTCCTATATACCTATCATAAAAAATAATCCATTCAAAATATAAAAATAATAATTTAAAAATCTATTTCACTATGTTCTCCCCACCTTTGTAATTTATTTACCAAAAATGTAAAACAATGGATATAAAATGAGATGTGGGTATTGAATTTGAATGTGAGAATCCCACTCCCATGTTATCTCATACATATTCATTTTTATCCCCTGAGCACACGCAATGAAAACACTCTCCAATGAAGGATCATATCCTTCTGATCCTCAATCTCTACTTAGTACATAGTTAAGGTAGATCTATCCTTATTGTCTATCTCTTCCAAGTTGATAAATTGTGATGGGATATGTACATAACTCTTCAACTATGACAAGTGGATGAAGTACTATACCCAACATAATTATGGTAGTAGATCTATGTGATATGAAACCTCACCATCTATACATTGTATATGGACAATGACAATGAATCTAAGAGATATCCTGCCACCTTGTCCAAATATATGTAATCCACAACAAGGTAAAACCCATTAGAACACATATTTCCCCCGTCAAACTGCAAAGGCCTCTACTGGATTTCTACATAAGACTTATGATTGCTTTGTGATGACCTCATCCATTATTGAATGATCTGCAACATCTCAGTGGTAGCTCATACCAACTCTTGGCCCATATGTGCTGACTCTCCTAGGTCAATCCATAAATGTGGGGACCTATATAGTCAATAACAAAAATCCTTAAATGATTACATAGTAATGGTGGGATGGTAATTTTTTTTTGGTAAACAATACCAAAGTTAGGTGATACTCATGTCTATGGAAAAAGTACAACATGAAAACTCACAGTATGTCCTCTATGACCTAAGTGTTATGCTCTGTCTATCCATCATTAGGGGGTGAAATTACATTCTCAATCATAAATGACTCCCAAAAGCCTTTTATAATTTCTTATATAACTAATATGGGAAGATATATTCACTGTTGGAAATGAATGTTTATGGGACTCCATGTAGTAATACAATATACCACACGTATATGTATCCCAAGTACTCTACTATGCTATGCACATAGACAGATAAACTGTGGGAAAACATGGGGAGTGTTTCTATGATTACCCATATGGATTCATGCTCTTTGGATGTATTTTGTAGGCCAATCATGATATTGATTGATATGTCATCCCAATTCCATCGTATATTTTCAAGGGGTTAGGGTAAATCCATAATAAAATGGTTATCAACCTCCACTTACTGAAAATCACGGAATCTAGAGGAAACTACTCAAATACCTACTTAATTCTTGGACGTGAAAACTAATGTAAGTGGTAGGGGTACATCATTCCCACACCTAGATGAAACACCAAATGAAATTTATATAAATCTATCATAGCCTCCACCAGTAACTTCACCGATATCGGCATGCATCCTCTAAAAATATAAACATTCTCCACACCTCCAAAAAATAAATTTTTGAGCATGTCCTATTGGAATTTTAGTCTGTAGGGTATCATAATAAACATCCCCAATATGTTCCATCCTAAATCATTATAGAATATGAGATGTAACAACTACCAAATAAACATATGATGGTCCATTTCCATCCACAATGGATAACAACAATGAGACCGACTGCTCGAACACTTCATTTATAAACATTGAACGATATCTCAACAGAGTGTATCTCCTACCATATTCTCCTTACCATTGGTATAAACAATGTTGAATCCATATTCCTAGAGGAACTCTACCTATCACCTTTATCTCATGATAATATCCTTATGAATGATGATTATCATGAGGGTATTGTGATTAGAATATATCATAAAAAACTCACCATGTAGGTATTGTCACCACATCTATATTGTGGTGACTGCTGCGTCTAACTCATTATCATGGGTCATGAAGTTATTCTCTAATGGAATCAACTTAAATGAACCATAGGTAATCAGCCCATGCATCTAAACCAAAAAATAATCAATACAACTTCATGATTCATCAAAGAACACTATGTACTCATCACCCTCATACGACAATAACAATGTGGGAGCTCTGAACAATATCTACCCCCACTCCTGAAAAACATGTTAGAACCTCTCTATCCTTGTGAACATATTCTTTTAGGGTCAAATTAATCATGGATAGAGATACCCTGTAAAATAAGGTATGAATCTTGGGTAATATCCTTACAACTGAAGGAACATAAATACATCCTCCATGCTCTTTGGTGGATCTCAAGCTTATATTTCCTGAACCATGGATATGTCAAATTCCACTCAATCATTTAATATAACATATCCTAGAAAGTGGACCACAGGAATACCAAGCTAATACTTTGAGAGACTTCCATAATGATGGTTCTATAAAAGTACGTACAAACCCATCATCATGTTTGTTTCATGATCCTCATAAAACAATGAATACAATAGGATATCATCAATTAAAACCACCATGAACCGGTCTAATAATAGATGAGTTATCTGGTTCATGATTCACATGAACACTATTGGGGAATTCCTAATGAAAAATGACATCACCGAGTAATCATGGTGACCATTTAGGAATATAAAATCCACCTTCATTATATTCAAAAACTATACTCACAACTAGTGAGAGAATGACCAATGGTGATATATCGAGAACCATCGTGACTCCCTCAAGTGATTAATGATTTCATAGATCCTTAGTAGGGAACAATTATTCTTCAAGGTCACCTCTTTCATGATCAAATAGTCAACACATAGAATCTCACTCCCTTCTACTATATTGTTAAACAAAACTGGGTATTCCCAATATAAAACATATGGCCTTACAAATCCCTTCTTACTCAAGACCACCAGATACAACATCATCTCACAAAGCACTATATGATCCATCTAATATGGATAAAAATATATCAGTTCCATCCTGAGGAGTAGATCTATATATATTTCTATCTATTGTTGTGGAGTAAAATCTAGATCATCCTCGGGGAGAAATACTCATACTATAGTACTTGATCAAGAAACAAGAATATAATAACAACCACACCAATGTGGTTCTCTATAGAAAATTAAAGAGTAAAAAACCACACCCTCATATTCATGAGTCCATCCTACATAGCTAGGGTTTCCATTTCACCCACATTGGAAATGTTTGTCCAATCATTAAGGAAAAACCACATCCCCCCTAAAATAGTTAATCTCGGAATGATCTATAGATAACCATTCCACTCCTAAGATAATGTCGTAAACAATAATTACTACTAAAATGGAAACTAACAATAAACATTCACTTCTAAGAGTCCTGTCGCACTATCATCAGAAGTGTGTGGTCACTGAATCATCACTAGTGAGATTATCTAATAGAAAGTCTTGAGCTGAGTGTTCAATTGGATTCTATAAAACTCAAAATAGATATGTGGAAATAATGGAATTTCAATAACATGTTACTATTAACAAAAAATACAAGGTATAAATTATGCAGATCTACCGAGTATCATTCTTGGAGCCTTTTGGTCAAAATTTATGATTGTCTATAACTATCCAGGCTACTTTCTTCTATATCCATGTGAATAGAGTGGATCACCTAGGGTTTGTGGTGATAACATGTCGATGTTTCTACCACCTACAGCTACTCTCCCCACTCCACATCCACATTATACTCTCTACGGACATATTTACACCAGCCTCTTACACTTTATAGAAGTAAAATACACGATCATTCATTCAGCCAAAAGGCAGGTTAGTGAATCTCATGCAATATGTGTTATGCCATCACATGAGTAACATCATCTCTCCTTATGCTGACTGGACCCATCTTCTATCCCCTGAATAGTCTTCCCTCTCTCATAGGGCCTCTTTCTCTATTTATCTTTCATGTCCATGTCTTTAAAAATGAGGTCTAATACCTATAGTAAAAGTCTCCGATCTTGTGTCCCCACTACCAGAAACCACTATTTGTGTCCTATCATCCAAGAAATTGTCATCCACCGAAGCACAGTTTATCTCCCAAGAATAGGTAGAAAGAAATATAGGTATAAAACTTCATCAGATGTCTATACACAGTTTATTTGAAGTCATGAGCCCGAAATAACGATTCAAAAATCTGATCCTTCAGTTACATAGAGAGATAAAAGAACATCAAAGTATACACATCTATTTTTGTGATGCCTTTATAGAGTTGTTTATGCTCTTGGGGACACACATCAATCAACATTGATGGAGAAAACTCCTCTCTGAAATGGTTATCTAACTCTGACCACAATAGAGTCTCCCCATTATAAGACTAGGTCTCTAACCCCCACCATTTTCTTCTTGATCCATGGTGAAGGCTATCTACTAGGACAATCAAATTACCTACCGGTGTCCAGACCAGAATGTAGACTCATTCCACCACCTCAATCAAGTCCTTATATACCTGTGGGTCAGGCTCACCTCTGAACATGTGTGTTCCCTACTATTTAAACTCATAAATTTTGCTCATCATATGCACCTCATTAACAGGTAGTGCTAGTAACGTATACTAATATATAGGTGGTGGTATTACTGGTGTGCCACCCAGAGGTAAGATCAATATAATTATTCAATGTATCGACACCTCATAATTTCTGAGATCATCCTCTATATCCTGACATTGAAATGTAGGTGGATTTTGTCACAAAGGCATCCTGAAATAAAATAAGATTTACTCAAGCAAATGAAAATGTCTAGAGAGAAGACTCAAGAAGGACATGGAGTCCACAACCCATTACTATATAATGCATGTACAGTTTTTTCCTACAACTAATGTTCTCATGTACCGAGTCAATAAAAAGGTGATCGGAGTCCAATTGTATGGATATATCAGGCCACACACCAACACTGAAGTCTCTGGCCTAAAATCAGAGCTTAAAAACACAACGTTGGACCTATAAAAAAATATCATAGAATCTGGTCCTGAGGTAGAACATACTAACTGTGATAGAACACTACCATTACCCATCCCAAAGGGCCATTTTTGTGACTCCCCAAGGACCCAGTAATTTGATAGGTGTTGGTGACTAGATCTAATTTGGAATATCACATACATGGGAGGCCTTATACTAAGTACATGTATAAATACACACAACCCCAAGACCGTACAATGAAAAAAATGTAAAAAAATTAAATAACCATACATTCATACATCCAAATAAAATAACCATTATACGATAAGAACTAATGGAATGTTACTAAGGAAAATTTTATCATGCCAAAAACAGTTCGAAAGAATTTTTAACCTGAATGTATAGAGAGGGACTATTATCGAGATAGTGTAGAAACAAAAATATAACAGTCTACCCCTTCCTCATTTCCTTGATAAGGTGTTGAGATTTTACATGGCCCTAGGTGGTGTTCCCAAATACCTGAATGCATGAAATAAAATCCATGGTCTTTAATAATAATAAGGGAAATATTTTACCATAGAATAAAACTTACAATCCTAACAAGGCTTAACCATCCATATCTACATGATTAATTTCCACACGGGAAACTAAACAATACCATACTAAAAGACAACTAAACAGCCATACTCGTCCATAACCATTTGCAAAAACTAATAAAATTACATCAAAAAAAATTCCAAGATTAGAGTACAAAGAGGAAGACTCAACGAAAAAACCCAAAGGAAACCATGAGACACTCCTTGTATCCCCCCAAAGCATTATTCCCCCACACGCCCCAATACAGTAAAAACATCACCATGAAATGCAAGTAAAATGAGATGCCTTACCATTACATGTGTTCCAGAAAATGATATCTCAAAAAGAACGAATGATCTAAAGTAGGTGATGAGTACAAATACTTAGTAGGTTTTCCCCATATGACCTACCTACACACAAAACTAGGATAGAACCATTAGAACATTTATATAAATAAATTTATATAAATCAACAAATAATGCAACGATTTCTAGCAATCCAAACACACCCTTACAAAGCCATTTTAACCAAAACCCACACAATACACGGGGAATCCATCCAACAAGATATAATCCATTTTACGATCACACATTAGAGCAAAGATTCCATTTTTCTTATCCAAAATAATAATATAACAAATAGGCACAAAGATTCACACACTCAACCTGTTGTAACAATCCTGGTGGAACTTCATATTTAATTCCATTTACTACATTCCAAATCAAGTGGTTCTTACCACCAAATATTCCTTGATGGTGTCCCTTACATCCTCTATCCATGCCATTTTAATAGTTTTTCTCCCACGTCACATCTCATTATTCCTACATAATCATAAAATTCTCAATCCCAAAAAAGAACATATACCTACTAAATCCACACCAATATGGAACATTTAATTCCCATTCATCAAATCCCATAATCCATTTACAACCAATGTTTAAATTTAAATAATGACCCATTATAAATGAAAAAAAATACAAACCATATCTATAAAAAACATATGAAATGAATTTAAAATACACAATTTAAAATCCAACAATAATAAAGAACAGTTCAATAAAATCTCCAATTTTAAAAAAATCAACAAAATATCACAAAGTCGATTTCCATCAAGTTCTTCATATCATAATCACAAATTAAATTTTAGAAAAACAAATTTATTGAAATAAATTTTTCCAGTTTGATATAAATAGATATGGGAGAGGAGACACCTACCTTTGGGTTTCGATGAAATCAACCAACTCCCAACTGCATCACAAATTTGTGTGAAATCTCCACGAAAACCCCCTAAGATCTCTTTAAATAAAATAAACCATCCCTACTATCATCATTTTAGGAAACAAAAACACTATATCTACATGAAACATGTGTAGATCTAGAAAACTGAAAGATAGGGAGAACTATACCTAAGGAAAGCCATAAAATAACCATGAGATAAGGCATACCAGAAGATAATTTCTTTCACCGCACCTTGAAAACCCTTTGAATCAATTCTAAAATTAGTGGGGGAGACCATATACCCCTTGAGAAATAAAAGTATTGTGTAAGGTTCATATGGGAGAAGATAAGGGATTTTATGGAAAATCCTGAGTAACCTTGTAATTTAAAACCCAATTTTTATTATCGTGCACGGTTTGGAAAAATGTGTTCTAACCCTATGCATGAAACTGCCCCAATAAGAAACCCACATATTTTCCCACACTGTTAGATAAATTTTTTGAAAGGTGTGTGAATCCCACTACAACCACTTTCATGTCTACAAAGATATCCAACATGGTATCCCTAAAATATGATTCCCTATAAAATCCACAAAATCATTCCAAATCCCCCCCAAACTCTCATAAACATTACCTAATTAATTTAACCCCAAAAAAATTTCATAAAAAACTTTTATGTACCTCAAAACTGGGGGGTGTTACATTCCCGCATTATTTAACTTTCTATGCTCAGAGTGTAGAGACCATCGCTTCATCGAAAGAGCCCGAGACACTGCTTGACCATCTCTTTCTCACTCTCCCATGTCTTCTCATGAATCTGAGCATGTTTACAAAATATAAAATCTAACCAATGATTTTACCACAAATGATTTTATCATACCTATACAAAATCTCCGTGGTCACATTCACCAAAGAAGCATCCAATTCTGTCTCATCATGATCCCATCGAATCACATAATAAGGATCTGGCTGATTCTTTTTCAACTGGAAAACATGGAATACATTTTATTCTACCCTAACCATGGTGGGAAAGAAAACTGATAAGCCACCTCTACAAACCGCTGATGTATCTGAAAAGGACCAATATTACATATATATGACTTATCCTTCTTTCCCAACCAATGACATCCCATGGTCAGAGTGATTCTAAAAAACACATGATCACTCATGTTGAATGTCAAAAATCGTCGATGATGACCCACATAAAATTTATAATGACTATGGACATCCCCATTATTTTCCAAATAAATGGAATTTTATTTGTTATCTCACGGAAAAGGCTCATCCCAACCATCTAAACATTGCTTGTTTCCAACCAAAAAAGTGGAGAGAAAAATAGACACCAAATCAATGCTTTAGATGGATCCAGATGTATAGAGACTATAAAACTTTTATTGAAGGAGAAATCCCCTCACGAAAAGTGTTCATCCCACGACCTACCCAAATTCATCGCACAATCCTAAAACATATCATCCCTAGTTCATATTGTTCTCTCAGATCTCCCATTTGTTTGAGGATGATATGTCGTGCACGTTTTTCATACCATCCCACCAAAATTTCCATTGGAGCGTGTTATACAATTTTTGTTTTCTAGGATGGATATACCCTATGGAATGATGATAATACCAATGAATTTCCAAATAAAAATCCACCAGTACGACCATCCAATTCAAAAAATTGAAAAATAAATTATCATTCAGTTCCAATCCCTCAATGGTCTTAGTATCATTGAGTTTGAAGCTCATCTTCATACACTTTAAATCAAGAAATCTATGCCTTTTTTCCAAGACAATCATTTAATGAATCAACTAAACCCGAAATAAATCTTTTCTATCACCCCAATTCTAATATTCCGACAGCATATTTACTATATCCAATATCAACTACCACTAATCAGATGCATGTTTTACCACATGATCATAAAACAACCTACATAATGCATCAACCACCAAATATCCTTTACCTGGTGTGTACATTAGGTCAAAATCAATCATCTGAAGATACTACATCCATCTCATTTTCCACTAACTCAAATCTCATTGTTAAAATATATTCTTAACTATCTTATGATAGGTAATGATGAATGTTTTCACCAAATAGATAACGACACCAAATTTTCAAAGTATTGAACATTACATCCAACTCTATTTCACGCATTGGGTAGTTCTTCTCATGAAAACTCATTTTTCATGATTGAAAAGAAACCACATGATCTTCATTCATGAAACAAAACCCTAAACAAGATCTAAATGAATCATAGTACACCACATACCCATTCCTTGGTTATGGGAGATCGAACATTGGGGTTGATGTAAGGAAACCCTGATGATTATTAAAATATATTTTCCACTACTCATTCCATTGAAATAGAATACTTTACATTGTCAAAGCTTTCTTTGGTGATGTTAATCAGGAGAAATCATGAAAAAACAATGATAACAACAACCTAGACTAAGGAAGCTCCATATCTTGAACAAATTCATTTGCAGCTTCTGCAAAATAACAATCTCTATCTTTTCTGAATCAACTGAAACAACATTATAAAAATAAAATTGCCAAGGAAATGATCCTAATGCATACAAAAGTCACACATTGAATATTTTGAATATAAAATATGATCTCTTAAGGTCCCCATCACTATTTAAAAGTGCAACTCATGATCCACCATTTCCCAAGAATACACCAATATATCATCAACAAATAACACTACAAAATCTAGTTATTTCTGAAATATTCAATTCATTAATTCAATAAAAATTATTGCTTCATTCATCCTATAAAATAGAATAGCCTCATACTAATAATGGACATATCTACCTATGAATGATTTTTTTGGAAATTCATCCTTTATCACACACAATTGATGATACCTTGATCATAAGTCAATCTTGGAGAACCGTTGAGATCCCATAAACTAGTCAAACAAGTCATGAATGTGAAGAAGTGGATATATATTCTTTATCATAACATTGTTAATCATACGGTCATAGACACACATCCTTATAGTTATAGCTGTATTTCTATCAATCAAATTTTACACTACCAATAAATACATACTAGGATAGATGAACCCTTTATTTTTAAATCTTCCAATGACACTTTTAATTCCATCAATTTGTTTGGGTCCATCTAATAAGATGAAAGTGAGATAAGGGTTTTCAACCAAATGAGATTAATCATAATCACCACATATCTCATGAATGGTAACCCCGAGGATTCTTTAGGAATGAAATCCAGAAAATGATCAACAGCCACTATAAAAATGTTCTTCTCAACTCCTTTCATTGATTCCAATGACAAAGTCACCATGGAATTTGAGATCTTGCCATCGGCTGGTGCCAACAATGTTGTTGCACCCCTATTTTCATTACTCACACCGAACTACTAGTTCTATCCATTCTATTCCCATGATTTTATCATAAGAATCCATATCAAGCATAGAGAATTCCCACATCAACTCAACCCCATACATAACTATATAACATGATCTATATAGAAAGGATCGACACTATATTTTATCTAGAGAGTATTTATGTTTGGAACGTAAAGGTTTCATTCCCATAGTTAAACCAATCAGTCTATCAATACAATAAGTAATTAAAGAATTCAAAGAACCAGTAACAGACAATACATTCATCATGTTAGAGTTTAAAATAACTGTAACTCACATGGTTTATGGTCTCGATTGATCATCCATCACAACCTACTCATATACAAATAGCTTCTTTCATACCACACTCTTCTCATTATTTCTCTGCTGTGGAGCAATTGTATTCCTTGAATCATCCCAAAAGACATAACTCTAATAATGAGGGGTATGATAATACCCCCTCATAGTCAAGTCATAAGTTTTCTGTGACAGTTGATGAGTGTCACAAACACCCATACGTAGATCATTACAACAATACCACTGAGGATTCTCCATCTACATAACATTATGACATGCATGAAGTTTTTCCATACAAACGAACAAGATATGGCCTGTAGAACCATAATAAAACATCCAAGCATACTTTGAGTCTTGGGAGAAAGATTAATTGATCCTACCATCTGCATTTGAGCCATTATCCCACCCTAAAAATAACAGTACCACATCCGCTTTATCCAACAGGTAGGGTTCCCAGTATTTTTCTTGGGTACCCACAAGCATTCCCCACCCATAGCCCCCAAATTATCTCGTTTAGGCATCGTTCCTCTATTCACATTTTCCATTGTATCATGTATAAATGACACCGCTGTTTTATAATGCATTTCTGGCCTCACCCATACTTAAAAAATATTATCCTTCATCGAAGTACAACAAACCTCTTCGAGGGAAAAGTGAAACTATGTTCATAAACATTTTCACATATTCCATTACTAATAGGTTCCCTTGATTTAGACTAATAAAATATATTGTGCACTGAATTTTGAACATAAGGGGGTGAAATTATTTATTAAACAATTCCTCAAATCCTCCCATGTCTTTAATTGGTCCGTTCATGATTTGATCGCTAACACCCACCACTGATGGGGAAGATCATCCAACAAATACATTTTTATCTTCACTTTGAGTTCTGCCAGTGTTCCTATGATTTTAAATGTTATATTTATTCTGTTTATCCATGATTAGACCTTTTCTAGTTCCAAATAAACCCTTAATATGGGTGTATACTTCTATTGAAGATGAACCACATGATCTGCAAACTTTGGCTCATCCACTTTATTCCCACTTTCCACAGCATAGATAGCATTCCCAATACTCTGCAGTAGATGTTGATTCACTTGGGGCTTAGGTGTAACCACCTTTTAGGCATCCTCCAATATTTTGTCTCTATAACACCTAAACTATTCTATTTTTATTAATAAAAAAACAACCATAAGTCTAACTACCTTATCAAGTAAAGGCATAAAATTTCAAATAAAATTTCAATGAAACAGTTACATTTTGGATTTCAACAAGTTTATATATCCCACGTTTAACCACTTGAAAAATATTCAATGTTTTGAAAATAGACCAATTCATTAAAATACCACAACCATCGACATTCCAAATCATCACATTTGAAACTTTTTTTTATTTTTCATCTGTCCATATATTCATGTTACAACATAAATCGGTGTTCCAAAAAAAATATGAAATCCTTGATGGAAGTCATTTATACCATGCATTCCATTATCATCTCATTGGCTAAACCCACAACAATTAGATCATTCTCATATAAGTGTCTCAAAATCAATTATGTACCCAAATCATAGTTAACATAAATATCAGTATAAAAGGGTTATCGGTGTTATCTTACATTAACATTTCATGTTTCAAAAATACTACTTCTTTCTAACAACCCCACTCTAGGAATAGACCAAAAAGGAATGCCAACACCAAGACTGAGAATCAACATTAATGAACCGAACAAGCATGAAGATCATGGAATATTCAAACTAATTCCACATGTATTTCCCAACCCCTTACTTGTTGACTTGAAAAGGTGGTGATATTTTACATGGCCTTAGGCGACGATCCTAAGGTGAAAAAGTCTAGAAATTAAATCTAATGGATTGAATAGAAATTGGTGAAAAATTACCATTGTAATAAATCTAATCAACTAAACTAGTCTTATCCAACCACAACTACATGATTCATGTCAACAAGGAAAAACAAAACATTACTTACTAAAAGGAAACCATCCAACCAAACTCATCCAAAAACATTCCCCAAAACCAATACAACTACATCACAAAAAGGTCCCAAAATCAAAGTTCAATATAGAAGACACAATAAAAAACCCCAAAGGAAAAAACGACATGCACCATGGATCCTCAAAATTATTGATTTTATAGGCCGCACAATACCATCCAATATTCATGATGAACTGCTAACAAAATGAGATGATTTTCTCTTACCTGTGTACTGAAAAACATCATCTGAAAAAGAACTAAAGTGGAAAAGAAATGATCATTAAAGATAATCAATTAGTTTTCCCCAAATTACATCAATATACCCACCACTATGATAGAAACATTAAATCATTTAAATAAATAAATTTAAATAAAACATCAAATGATGAAACCATTTCAAGCGAGATAAACACACACTTACCAAGAAACTTTTACCCTAAATCAATCAATATATGGGAATATCAAAAAAACAATACATAATACATTTTACCATCATAAATTAGCACAAAAATTTCTTATTTCTCAACCACATGGATAATAAAAATCATAGAAATAAATTTTCACACATTCAACCCGGTGTAATAATTACGATAGAACATCTCATCCAAGCCCGTTTACTACTTTCCAAATCCAGTGGTTCATCCCGCCCAATTTTTCTTGATGGTGTCCTTCTATAAACTAACCATTACCTTTTTATAGCGGTAATCCACTCCCACTTCTCATTATTCCAACATAATTATAAAATGATCAATCCAACGTAAGCACGTACACCTACAAATGCAACTACATTATGAATCATCTATTTCACAACCAAAAATTCCCTTCATTCATTAACCATGAAAATTACTATTTCAATAATAAACCAATTTTATTGAAAAAAATTTTACAGGCAATTTCCATCAACCAAACCAAGTAAAGAATTTTGAAATCGAAATTTTAAAATCCAACTATAATAAAGAACATTTTATTGAAATCACCAGTTTTACCCAAATCCAAAAAACATCATTGAGGGGATTTTCATCAAGATTTTCACATAATAATCACATTATAATTTCATGAAACCCCATTTTATTGAATCCACGGATTCGAGTTCATTCAAAATAAAGCCAAGAGAGAAGCCACATACCTTATGATTTCGGTGAAATCAACCAACTCACAATTGTGCCACAAATACATGTAAAATATCTAACAAAACCACCTTAAATATCATTTAATAATGATAAAAAAATATCATCATTTTGGGGATCAAAAAACTTGGATCTAAACGAAATGGCTGTAGATCTTGAAAACCAAGAGAGAGTGAGAATTAGATCTTAGGAAAACAAAGAAATAACCAAGAGAGAATCTTTACCAGAATAATATTTCCATCACCACACCTTGAAAACCTATCAAATCACATCAAATACTAGTTGGAGTGCCCTTTTAAACATTGGGAAACAAAAATACCATGCAGGGTTAATATGGCAGAAGAGAGGAGATGTTTAGGGAAAAAATCTGGAGTGAGCCTATAAATAGAACCCCATTTTAAATTATATCGCATGGTCAGATCACACAGTTAAGAAAACTATGTGCAAGATACTACTTAAATAGTTACCCCTCATGGTTTCCTCACGTGGTTAGAAAAACTGAGTTCAAACCTTTCAAGGCCCACTTTCTTCACTTGAATGGTTACCTTGAGATCCGACATGGTTTCTCCAAAATGTGTTAAAACCATTCTCTCCCTGAACATCCTCCAAACCATTCAAAAACACTCCCATACAGTACCTAATTACATTAACCATATAAAAGTAATAAAAATAGATAAATTACTAAAACTATTGTTTCCACAAAAACTCAGTATATCCTATTTCACTAGGAACCATCTAGTCCTAGTCTCTCTAGGACTTTGTAAAATGGTCGATCATCTACACAAGACATGTCACATGGTGGAAAATCCCATGCAGTAATGAGTGTAACAATAACCATTATGAAACCCCAATACCCAAAATCAAATAATAATGTTATAATAGTTAGCTCTAAATTGAAATATATCATTAGAGAATATGAAAATACATATCCATATAAAACAAAAAAATACACAATGATTCAAGGTAAATTTGAAAATTTAATGCTTTGTAAAGAACCCAACATTACATTTCATCAAATCAATCATCCTTGAGAACAAATTTCCCAAGTCTAATAGTACTAATGATTTCCTTAAAATAGGTAGTTCTCATCAGGTATCATAAAATAATGTATACACTAAAAGATTAGAGAGATATAATTATCAAATGAGGATCACACATAGGGCACTAGGGTATAAAAATAATTCAAAAATAATATTCAAAGAAGAGGATCAGTGGTTTCATAATGATGGTCATGGTAATATCGAGAACTCCTCATTGTTTAAAGAAGATAAATAGATGATCCAACACCAAGCCTCACAGAATAATTCCAATAACTCTACCAAAGAAGTATTACAAAGGGAATTTTATATCATGTGTTAGAGGAGATTCTATACTAACCCTCACTGAAAGGATATAGGGGACACAACCTACGAAATAATTTGATTGATTTATAGGAAAATGGATCCATCACTGAATTAAAAGAGTAAAAATAATGTATTATGGTCACACCCAAAATCCATTTGACCCTGGGTCTTTCTCATGTAAACGGCCCATGTTAGTGTTCATGTAAAAGTACGTAGTGTACTACCATCCATATACCTCATTCCATGTACTAGTACATATCCTAGCTCATGTACGCATGTACTAGTCGTTTCTGTGTAGGGGTACACGGTGTACCTCTTGACGTGTACCTCACGCCCGGTCATTGTACCCTCTGGTTCAAACACTAATACGTCATAGGGACGTCACACTGCATGTGATAGCGTCCAACGTTGTGATATCTCATTCTCCATCCAAAAACCATATCCACTATAGAGGGGGGTACACAGCGTTCATCTCAGATGTACAGATTGTGTATATAAGGGATTGAAGAAACCTTGGTTCTTCCTCTTGTAAATGTATATACCATATTCACCTCAAAATGCAACCTATATATTATCAACAACGATGGATATACTATAATTATACCTCACTATGGCCCTTCATCATAATTCAGAATTCCTAACCATTCGAGAAATTCCAAACATAAATATTTCTCTCCCCACTCGAATAGGGGGACCCAAATCTAGTGCAATCCACATTCCACCACCATCATTACAAATTTTTTGATCCATTATGAGTCTAGATCTATGATATCATATCATTGAAACTAATAATGTCGGTGAAATGATTGATTCCTTAGTATTTGTGTCAACCCACCAGGGGAATGAAACACCGATGATGAATGGAGAAAATGTCGAGATATTCACATTCAAAAAAACATGGAATAAAAAATTTAAAATCATTATGATGGACTCAATGAATTTCATTTAGAATGATTGTCACGACCCGCCCTCGGGGTCCGTGTCGTGACTACCCCAAGCCCGCCTTCCAAAGGCCAGGGGCTGGCGACTAGCACCAAGGCGTAAATCCCGGTAAAAAGGGAAGGCATTGCCTTTGTAAGTAAACAAACACCACAGAGTAAGCAAGCGGAAAGTAAACACTAAGTAAAAGAAGAGTACAACTGAAAGTGCGGAAAAGTAAATGGGCCAGTATACAAACCCAAACTGAAAGTAAAGTACAACTCGAAAGGGAAAACAGCAGCTGAAAAGTAAAAGCCGCTACACCGAGCTGTCCACTGGAAATCCCACCTGAAGGGTGGGTACAGATAGCTCCACTGCTCCACGGGTTCCGCCGTCCGCTCCGAGCACGTCCCGCCCAGTGGTCCACCTCCAGGTACCGTCCTGCTCTGCAAGCCTCAGCTAAGATCAACGTTGTCCGTCGTCTGCAACCAAAACAACGTAGTGCGGGCAAAGCTCGTGTAGGGGTGAGTATAAGCTACTCAGTAGGGACCCCGAGACCCCTGAAGGTCTCTCAAATCCACAAAGGATAAACCAAGAAAAAAGGTACAATCACGAAGTAACAACCGACACTGCTTAGGTATATGCCCATACATATACCTAAGTCATCAATTTCAAATACGCTCCAACCTCCGAGCCCAAGTACAACTCAGTCCACACAAGAAATTAAACGTATTCCACACAGGAAAGAAAAACGTAATCCACACAGGATAGCATAACACAATCCACACAGGAAGCAACAGGATTCAGCTCACTCAGGATTTTCATTATCAAAACTTAACTACTGAAGAGCCCCATCTCTGAAGTGTACAGTGTCCTGTCACGACTCTGAGATACTGCTCACTAACCTAAGACTGCTGAAGTATTCCTCCTGTCGAGTACCGCGGGTCTGCTGCCAACTACCGGGCGCTCCGTCCGCTGAGGGTCTGCTGCCAAATAACGGGCGCTCACCCAAATAGCCTACAGAGGTACTCCTCTAGTCGAGTACCGCGGGTTTGCTGCCAACTACCAGGCGCTCCGTCCGTCGTGGGTCTGCCTCCAAATACCGGGCGCTCCGTCCACTGGGCTAGTCGACTCACTCCAAGTCGAGTCGGTCGAGCAGTCTTCAGGTCTCAGCCGGCTACACGGTCTCCGTACTCCGTATGCTCGTCTCCAGAATCGCGGGTCTGCCGCTACAACCAAGCGCAGTACCTCTATCGAGTAAAATAGAAGGTTCAGCTCACATAGGTATACTTCTTCGGATGACGATAAAGATGATCACTGAACCATCTAAGTCGTCGGACCCACGAAGGATCGATAGGTACTAACCCCCGCAGTGACCTACACAGGATCGGACCCACACAGGATCGGGCCCACGCAAGACCTGTAGCGCTGATCCACGTAGGATCGCTGAGTGCAGTAGTCGTCGCAGTCCACTGCGGATCTCTGCACAGTCGTCGCCGTAGTCCACTGAGGATCTCTGCATGGTCGTCGTCGGAGTCCACGGAGGATCTCTGCACAATCGTCGCTGTCGGAGAAGCAGTCGCAGCCAGCACTACGGTTCCCGCACACAGCAAGCTCGTTCGGAGGGTCCACTCCACGAGCCGAGAGGCTGATACATCAACTGTCACAAAGTCCAGAGTTGATGTATCCAAAAGTTCTGTATCGTCAACAGGAACTCAACGCAACAGACGGCGCGTCGATCGGACGCCCGGTCTGAGAGTTATTGGCATTTTCGTCCCTGGGGCCCGGTTGGTTTTTAAGGCAAAACCAACCCGACCGTACTCCACCTGCGTCCAAACCTCGGGCGGAGTATTCCAAAAGATCCGTCTCACTAAGAGAAACACAACACGGCTGACGACACGTCAATCGGACGTCCGTAGCTCAAGATATGAGTGTTTCCGCTCCGAAGGCCCGGTTGGATTCGTGAACGAACCAAGCCTGCCGAACTCAAAGTAATCTGAAACCTTGAGTGCGATATAACGAAATGCCCGTCTCGATCCAAGGATCGCGTTGTCGTAGACGGTTCGTCAATCGGAGGTTCGTGGCTCAAGTTATGGCCAAAAGACCGTAACTGATTCGAAACGGGGGGGGGGGGGTCCGGGTCCAGGTCGACCCGGCCCGACCCCCCTGGGTCGGCCCGAACCGGGTCGACCCGACCCGGCCCGGCCGGCCGACTGGGCGGCGGCGCGGTGGCGCGGCGGCACGGCGGCGCGGCGGCCGGGCGTCGCACGGAGGCAGCGCACAGGTGGAATCAAGCCCCCGCTTGATTGAAGATGCGGATTGGCGTTATGCCGCGCCCTTTGAAAAAAAAAACGGCCCCCCAAGTGGGGGCCGGCTTGAAGAAACCGGGGGGCCTCCTGCCCCCCCCCCCCCCCCTCAAGGAAACCGCCCCCCTCTTAAATGAGGGGGGTTTTAGAGCTGGCCGGGGGAATTTATTTCCCCCGGCCTTTGACCTTCCGGCCGGCCAACTGCCGGCCGGTTTTCTCCAACGGGACCGGAAAAACCCGGTCCCCTTTTTGGCTTCCGAAGCCGGCGGCCCGGCGTGCCGCCGGTCTTTCCATCTCACCGTGGCCCGGAACCGGCCGCGGTGTTCGTCGTCCGGCGCGGTGCGACGGCACCGCGCCCCTCCACCGCACCTTTGATTCCATTTGACTCGGCGCGACGGCGTCGCGTTCTTGATGATCCTTCCACGGCGCGGCGCGACGGCGCCGCGCAATTTAATCGGGCGAATATCCGCGTGATGCGACGGCACCACGCCACCTTGATTCATCTGCAATATAAAACATCAAGAACGAAGGAGGGGGTTTGGCCGTGTTCATGCGGTTCGGCCCCCTCACGTTAAACAATAACACTTATTTAAAATCCTTACGTTAGTCTTGCAAGAACCACGAACAAGGATAAATAAATAAACAAATAACAACAACCCCTACCTTGAAAGATTGACGTCGCACGTTGGTTATCGCGGAGAAAGGCGTCGCGGCGTCGGACGTAGATTCCGTGGATGTCGTGGTGCGTCCGAGGAGGAAACTACGTCTCTTCACTTGTCGCTATGACGAAGAAGGGAGGTACGTTGTCGTTGGCGATGATCACCACGGTCGGCGACTTCTCCCTTGTCGAGGAGGAAGATGAAGACGGAAGAACCCGGGATGCCGAGTCTCGAAGGTCGTGGGATCGATGTTCTTTGTCGGAGAAGAACCGTTCTTCACGTTCTTCGTCGAAGACGAAGAAGATCTTCAAGTCTCTCAACGATTCTCCCAATCCTCTCAAGTAACAAAGGAACTAATCCAAAAATAAATTAAGCTTACTCTTAATTTATTAACACAACCCAATCTTTGAAATTAAAGAGTTTGAATTTCAAAAACTCAAAAATTAAACTCACTTATTTATTATACATGAGTTGTATAATTAAATAAATGTTAAGTTGACAAGCCTTTAAGAGGGAGAGAGGGGAGTTAGGGAATTTGAAAAGGTGGGGCTCGTGTGGGCCCCTCCTCACCTTAATCCTATCTTAGGTAGTTAAACCACCCAACTTCCAACAAAATATTATAACCACTTTTAAGATATAATATAAATATTGTATAACAAATTTATTTTACTCTTCATTTCATCCAGAAAATTAAACATCTCTTCCTAGGAAAACGCAACTTCGGAAAAGGTCCCCTTAAGCGAATATCGGCACTGCGAGTTCATCGGTGACCTCGGATTTCAATTCCGAGCACCAGATCAAAAGTTAGAAATTCCCGCTCGTTCATTCACTGAACGTACCCGAGCCAAACTTCGGAAATTGATTCCGGGCACTCCGGGCCTCGGAATCAGGTGCCGTCAGAAACCGCACTCTTGTAAAATTCCAAAGAAAATTAAGAAAGAAATTTCCCTTGAATTTTACTGGTCTTTACATTACTCCCACCTCAGGGCTTTACGTCCCCGTAAAGATACATCAAAAACAAGGGAAACAAATGAGGATACTGAGCACGCATCTGAGCCTCCCGCTCCCATGTGCTCTCCGGGAGATTCCCGTGCTGCCATCTGATGCGCACAAGAGGAATCGATCGCCCACGCAGGACCCGCTCTTGTCGATCCTCTATCTCCACTGGGACCTCCATAAAAGTCGCCCCATCGTCAACATCAAGCTCCCCATGGTCAATGATGTGTGTCAGGTCGTGCACGTATCTCCTCAGCTGGGATACGTGGAAGACGTCGTGCACCCGGTGCAACTGAGGTGGCAGAGCCAGGCGATAAGCCACCTCGCCAACCCTGCTGAGGACCTGGAAGGGTCCGATGAAGCGCGGAGATAACTTTCCGCCTCGGCCAAATCTCCGAATACCACGTCGAGGTGAGACCCGCAAGAAGACGTGGTCGCCATCCTGGAACTCTAGTGGCCTCCGCCTCCTGTCAGCGTATGACTTCTGCCGGCTCTGTGCTATCCTCATCCGCTCCTGGATGACCTGGACCTTCTCTGTCGTGGCCTGGACCATCTCCGGTCCCACCAGAGCTGCAAGATTTCTTCTTTGCCGATAAGAGAAATCTGGTCCCATCTCCTGGATGAACCACATTCTTTTCCTAATACAGTCAATCCTAACATGGATGAAACTAATCCATACCAAGGATGACGTCGTAAGGCCTCGACGCTACTACTAAGAGATTCAACCGTTACTCTCACCTCCAAGGGTTGAGTCACACTGTCGGCATCAGTGTGTGGTAACTGGGTCTCCTCCAGTAGATGTCTCACAAGTGAGGGTCAAGTCAACAGCCAAAACTGGAACCTCTTAGTAACATCACGAAAGAGGACAAGAACGAAAATATCACAAAGGTATGCGTTTTTTTTATTATTGCAGCTCATAATACAAGACGCTACACAAAAGCAACAAGGAACCAGAAGTACAAAGGACGTATCCACTAGTTCTGCTCCTGTCCATCGGCTCCCAGAGCTCCATGATCGAAGGCCTCGGCTGCCTGAAGCTGAGGTCTCGCATGTTCAACTACTCCCTGTGGTCGGGGTGGACCTCCTGGTGGTGGTGGTGGCAGAGCCTCAAAGCGTCGCCCACCACCGGCTGCTCGACCATCTCCTCTGCCTTGTCCGCCTCATCCCTGCGGACCGCCACGGTCGAACCTCTGCCTCTGCCTGGGAGGTTCTTCACTTAACTGCTGATCATCAGCATGGCGGGTCGGACAGTCACGAGCCATGTGACCAATCCCGCCACAGGAGTAACACTGCCCACTCTCGGCACGCCTGGCTCTGACTCCACCCCGGCTTCCCCGCACAACTGAGCCTGAGTCGTGCAGTCGGCCACTGGTAGGTCTGGTCTACTTGGAACCTTGAGTCATTCGTCGGCTACCTGTTGCCGAAGACTCCGCTATCTGCCGCCCTACGGTGGGTCGCTGCGCTGGTGTAGACTCAGCAAGGAAGCTCTCAATCAGAAGGGCCTGCTCCAGTACTCCTGTCTTAGTCGGTATGCTGAGGGAGATCAGTGATGCCCTGATCTCGTGTCTCAAACCCTGCTCGAAGGTCCGGGCCCGGAAGAATGGGTCTTGTACCATGTCGGTCGAGTAACGCGAGAGATCAGTAAATCTC
The DNA here is from genome assembly GCA_963277665.1 of Viscum album. Taxonomy (NCBI): domain Eukaryota; kingdom Viridiplantae; phylum Streptophyta; class Magnoliopsida; order Santalales; family Viscaceae; genus Viscum; species Viscum album. Next base: position 1,762,174,540 of record OY728131.1, on the reverse strand, counting down.
GCCGAGTACTGAGCGACCGTCATGCTGCCCTGCCGTAGCTGAAGAAGCTCCTGGATACGCACCGCACGAAGGGTGGCTGGGACGAACTCCGAGCGGAAGAGGCTCTCAAAGTCCGTCCAAAGTAGAGATGCCTCATCGTGCACCTGGAGCATCAAGCTCCACCATCGTCCTGCTGCTGCGTGTAGTAGGCTCGCAGCGAGGTTCACCATGAGGTCTGCTGGTGTCCTCACTAGCCTAAACACTCGTACCACTGCCTCCAGCCAGTCCTCTGCTGCCTGGGGATCCGTCTCCCCGTGAAACCTGGGTGGTCACTGGCGCTGAAACTCATGCAGTGCGCTGAGGCAACGTGCATCGTCAGCGGCTGGCGCTGGAAGCATCGGGGGCTCGGCGGGTAGTACTACCGCCGGTGCCACTGCTGACAAAAGGGCCCTGCACCGAAGCCTCGTCGCTCGGTCGGCTGTTGTCATGCTCGACTCTCAGAACTCTAGCTGGCTGCCGTCGTGGGGCCATCCTGAAAAGGAAACAGGTGCGCCACGGTCAGAACAGTATACCTGGTGAGCTGATTTAAGTAATCACAAAGAAAACTTTGAAACACACACGCAATCAATGTTTTCGTGCATTAAGTCAGAAATCAGATGTCAGAGTCCTAGTGTACGGAAACGTCGCCTGCCGCACCAACACTGGACTCCCTGGACTGATAACCACACTCAATACGCTAAACATTATTGCTTCACATAGAAAAGATCAGAGTTCGCGGTAGAACCGAACTCCTCTGATACCAATTTGTCACGACCCGCCCTCGGGGTCCGTGCCGTGACTACCCCAAGCCCGCCTTCCATAGGCCAGGGGCTGGCGACTAGCACCAAGGCGTAAATCCCGGTAAAAAGGGAAGGCATTGCCTTTGTAAGTAAACAAACACCACAGAGCAAGAAAGCGGAAAGTAAACACTATGTAAAAGCAGAGTACAACTGAAAGTGCGGAAAAGTAAATGGGCCAGTATACAAACCCAAACTGAATGTAAAGTACAACTCGAAAGGGAAAACAGCAACTGAAAAGTAATAGCCGCTACACCGAGCTGTCCACTGGAAATCCCACCTAAAGGGTGGGTACAGATAGCTCCACTGCTCCACGGGTTCCGCCGTCCGCTCCGAGCACGTCCCGCCCAGTGGTCCACCTCCAGGTACCGTCCTGCTCTACAAGCCTCAGCTAAGATCAACGCTGTCCATCGTCTGCAACCAACACAATGTAGTGCGGGCAAAGCCCGTGCAGGGGTGAGTATAAGCTACTCAGTGGGGACCCCGAGACCCCTGAAGGTCTCTCAAATCCACAAAGGATAAACCACGAAGAAAGGTACAATCACGAAGTAACAACCGACACTGCTTAGGTATATGCCCATACATATACCTAAGTCATCAATTTCAAATATGCTCCAACCTCCGAGCCCAAGTACAACTCAGTCCACACAGGAAAGTAAACGTATTCCACACAGGAAAGCAAAACGTAATCCACACAGGATAGCATAACACAATCCACACAGGAAGCAACAGGATTCAGCTCACTCTGGATTTTCATTATCAAAACGTAACTACTGAAGAGCCCCATATCTAAAGTGTACAGTGTCCTGTCACGACTCTGAGATACTGCTCACTAACCTAAGACTACTGAAGTATTCCTCCTGTCGAGTACCGCGGGTCTGCTGCCAACTACCGGGCGCTCCGTCCGCTGAGGATCTGCTGCCAAATACCGGGCGCTCACCCAAATAGCCTACAGAGGTACTCCTTCAGTCGAGTACCGCGGGTTTGCTGCCAACTACCAGGAGCTCCGTCCGTCGTGGGTCTGCCGCCAAATACCGGGCACTCCGTCCACTGGGCTAGTCGACTCACTCCAAGTCGAGTCGGTCGAGCAGTCTTCAGGTCTCAGCCGGCTACACGGTCTCCGTACTCCGTATGCTCATCTCCAGAATCGCGGGTCTGCCGCTACAACCAAGCGCACTACCTCTATCGAGTAAAATAGAAGGTTCGGCTCACACAGGTATACTTCTTCGGATGACGATAAAGATGATCACTGAACCATCTAAGTCGTCGGACCCACGAAGGATCGATAGGTACTAACCCCCGCAGTGACCTACACAGGATCAGACCCACACAGGATCGGGCCCACGCAGGACCTGTAGCACTGATCCACGTAGGATCGCTGAGTGCAGTAGTCGTCGCAGTCCACTGCGGATCTCTGCACAGTCGTCGCCGCAGTCCACTGAGGATCTCTGCATGGTCGTCGTCGGAGTCCACGGAGGATCTCTGCACAATCGTCGCTGTCAGAGAAGCAGTCGCAGCCAGCACTAGGGTTCCCGCACACAGCAAGCTCATTCGGAGGGTCCGCTCCACGAGCCGAGAGGCTGATACATCAACTGTCACAAAGTCCAGAGTTGATGTATCCAAAAGTTCTGTATCGTCAATAGGAACTCAACACAACAGACGGCGCGTCGATAGGACGCCCGGTCTGAGAGTTATTGGCATTTTCGTCCCCGAGGCCCGGTTGGTTTTTAAGGCAAAACCAACCCGACCATACTCCACCTGCGTCCAAACCTCGGGCGGAGTATGCCAAAAGATCTTTCTCACTAAGAGGAACACAACACGGCTGACGACACGTCAATCGGACGTCCGTAGCTCAAGATATGAGCGTTTCCGCTCCGAAGGCCCGGTTGGTTTCGTGAACGATCCAAGCTGGCCGAACTCAAAGTAATCTGAAACATTGAGTGTAATATACTGAAACGACCGTCTCGATCCAAGGATCACGTTGTCGCAGACGGTTCGTCAGTCGGAGGTCCTTGGATCATGTTATGGCCAAAAGACCGTAACTGATTCGAAACGGGGGGGTCCGGGTCCGGGTCGACCCGGCCCGGACGTCCGGGCGGCGGTGGTGCGGCGGCGCGGCGGCACGGCGGCGCGGCGGCCTGGCGCCGCACGGAGGCAGCGCGCGGGGGGAATCAAGCCCCCGCTTGATTGAAGAGGCGGCGCGGCCTTATGCCGCGCCCTTTGAAAAAAAACGGCCCCCCACGTGGGGGTCGGCTTGAAGAAACCGGGGGGCCTCCTTCCCCCCCTCAAGGAAACCGCCCCCCTCTTAAATGAGGGGGGTTTTAGAGCTGGCCGGGGGAATTTATTTCCCCCGGCCTTTGACCTTCCGCCCGGCCAACTGCCGGCCGGTTTTCCCCAACGGGACCAGAAAAACCCGGTCCCCTTTTCGGCTTCCGACGCCGGTGGCCCGGCGTGCCGCCGGTCTTTCCGTCTCACCGTGGCCCGGAACCGGCCGCGGTGTTCGTCGTCCGGCGCGGTGCGACATCACCGCGCCCCTCCCCCGCGCCTTTGATTCCATTCGACGCGGCGCGACGGCGTCGCGTTCTTGATGATCCTTCCACGGCGCGGCGCGACGGCGCCGCACAATTTAATCGGGCGAATATCCGCGTGGTGCGACGACACCACGCCACCTTGATTCATCCGCAATATAAAACATCAAGAACGAAGGAGGGGGTTCGGTCGTGTTCATGCGGTCCGGCCCCCTCACGTTAAAAAATAACACTTATTTAAAATCCTTACGTTAGTCATGCAAGAACCACGAACAAGGATAAATAAATAAACAAATAACAACAACCCCTACCTTGAAAGATTGACGTCACACGTCCGTTATCGCGGAGAAAGGCGTCGCGGTGTCGGACGTAGATTCTGTGGACGTCGGGGTGCGTCCGAGGAGGAAATGACGTCTCTTTACTTGTCGCTATGACGAAGAAGGGAGGTACGTTGTCGTTGGCGATGATCACCACGGTCGGCGACTTCTCCCTTGTCGAGGAGGAAGATGAAGACGGAAGAACCCGGGACGCCGCGTCTCGAAGGTCGTGGGATCAATGTTCTTTGTCGGAGAAGAACCGTTCTTCACGTTTTTCGTCGAAGACGAAGAAGATCTTCAAGTCTCTCAACGATTCTCCCAATCCTCTCAAGTAACAAAGGAACTAACCCAAAAATAAATTAAGCTTACCCTTAATTTATTAACACAACCCAACCTTTGAAATTCAAGAGTTTGAATTTCAAAAACTCAAAAATTAAACTCACTTATTTATTATACATGAGTTGTATAATTAAATAAATGTTAAGTTGACAATCCTTTAAGAGGGAGAGAGGGGAGTTAGGGAATTTGAAAAGGTGGGGCTCGTGTGGGCCCCTCCTCACCTTAATCCTCTCTTAAGTAGTTAAACCACCCAACTTCCAACAGAAGATTATAACCACTTTTAAGATATAAAATAAATACTGTATAACAAATTTATTTTACTCTTCATTTCATCTAGAAAATTAAACATCTCTTCCTAGGCAAACACAACTTCGGAAAAGGTCCCCTTAAGCGAATATCGGCGCTGCGAGTTCATCGGTGCCCTCGGATTTCAATTCCGAGCACCGGATCAAAAGTTAGAAATTCCCGCTCGTTCGTTCACTGAACGTACCCGAGCTAAACTTCGGAAATTGATTCCGGGCTCTCCGGGCCTCGGAATCAGGTGCCGTCAGAAACCGCACTCTTGTAAAATTCCAAAGAAAATTAAGAAAAAAATTTCCCTTGAATTTTACGGGTCATTACAATGATAATGTGGAATTTGACAATAAGAAATAAATTATTCAGATTAAACACATCAATAATCCCATTTTGTAAAATCCATGATTCACATATCAATTTTTTGGTTGATTAAGTTGCGATCATCAAAGAAATTGAAATTGAGGATATAATAAAAATAAAAAAACATCCTATTGAGTTGTATTGGACACTTAGGAAGAATGATCCCACATCATCATCATTGGTGGTATCTCTAAATATCATTGCACATAGATCATAGATCTATGGTCTGGTTGATGTATTCTTGATTGATATGCTATAACACTATCTACAAGGGTTCTTCAATATATCAGGTGTTATATTGATAAACCTTGAATTGAGAAATAACCAAATTATAAAATAATAATTTATGTCAATGGATAATATGACTAATTAAATAGTTTTACTTTATAATTTTTTTAAAGCCTAGAATGACTTTTCCCCAGATGTTCAACATCAAAAACTGTTATGACATGCCTGGGGGAAAAACAACATTATAAACTCAATATTTTCATGATATTGATGAAACATACCCCTATATAGACATTTTACAACTTTTTCTTGAAAACAACATGTGTGTTATATTTGATATTTACAGTATATTTTGAACATTTATTTAGAGCACACCGGGCCACATAATCACACGCCACCCCAGCATCTAGTTTAAAAAATATTCCATATTAATCGAAAAATAATAAATGGAAATTTCTATTCACTACACACATATCCTATCATTGATAGTAAATGTGAAAAACATTTTTTTAGTAGTTAAAAATACAATTTAAATGAAGATGATCAAGAATAAAAACACAATAATTATTATTATACACACATTCGGTTGATAGAGTGTATAAGCTATTTATGAGAACAAGAATTATATAAAAATCATCCTTTAAAAAAATCCTTCCAATAATCCTATACTAGGATTTTTTGGGGAAAAAATTACTATTATTTTATGAATTTATAACAATTTATAATTAGTAGACCAAATAAATATTAAATGTTTTCTATTTATGTTGATCTTTGACCAATTTAACGATGACATTTAGATTATGAGATTAAACTGAAATGTTTCAAAGGTATATTTTATATATCTTTTATGGGATATATGTGATGTTCCATGGAATTTTAAGGGATTAATTTTATTATTTGAAAAAAAATTATGCATTCTAGAGGAAATTTTACAAGGTTCTTGAAAAATATAAATTAAATTGTATAAATTTAATTTTTTAAAAATATAACTTTTTAGTGATTAAAGGAATCACAATATCCCACCATATTTTTTTTGGAATTCATTGTTTTGATACCATCAAAGATAAAAAGTTTAATATGTTTCATGTGACCATATTAGTAATAGGTAGTAAATGTTTTCATGTAATTCAAGTATATAAAAAATAATTTTATGATATTTTCATAGATTTCATTGCTACTCAAATATTTATTTTCCATGTAAGATCCATTTATATTTTTTAATTCTTTCATTTATGGAATAAATACATTTTTGATTAATAAAGTATTTTCCCTATCTTTATTTCGTAATGGAATTCCAAATTCTTAAAGTATTATTTGAGAAACCCCACCTATAGAAAAATGCTGGAAAATTTTGAAATTTGTGCTACAAATTTTCAACATCCTAATGAGGTATCTCTATAGAAACATCTTATGTAAAATAGTCATAATCTCACAATCTATAAAAAAAATCATAGGTGGATGAAATAAATATACTCACACAAACATGTAACAATCAAGGTATTTCAATTAATTAAACTCAATAAATTTCTATAATATTAATATCGATACATATTATTAACAATATCATTGAATGGTTAAAAGATTTTAATAATAAACATGTTGTTGAAATCTTTCTATTTATATAAGATTATAGTTGATATATACATTTCCATCACCAAAATATCTATGAATATGATCTCTATTATCTTCTGATCATTGGGTCATCCGTCTATACAATTTATAAAACCAAAAACTCCATATACATAACTCTCTATCCCTAGTGAACATTTGAACCTATTCATACACAACCCTCTAAATAATCCTTGGATTTTATTAAAAAGTAAAATGGAGTTTCTCTTATGTAGATTCATCCATCCACATATCAATTATATGTATATTTTAGTCATCAGTCTTTCCCACACATTGAGTTCCCTAGTTTTATATGTCATACCATTATATGGTTACACTAATATATTTTTGCGAACCTCCATTTAGGAATATATAATTAACAAAGATGAATATTTTCATTCACGGAAGACTAATAATTTATCAGTTGAGAATTATATTCTTAAATTAAATACCAGGTCCATTGGATATCTTCTATAATTACCGCATTCCTTACATACACAACTATATGTAGTGAATTTGTCATAATTTATTATTAGTCACTCAATTACCACTATAGAAAAATACTATCTTAGAAATTTTTTGACTATAACCATTGTTATAATATCATCTAGTTTTCAATATCCTTCTATATAATGTCTATTTATAATTTTACATTTCATGAACTTCTAGATGAAGAGATATTGAAGATATTTTTTTATTTAAATTTAACAATAGATTCAGTGTAAGATGCATCAAACTATGAATATCACAGAATACCACCCATTTATTTTCTTCTTTTTATGATCATCCAACAAACACAGTAACCATAAAATCTACATCCCTACCAAAATACCTAAATGTAAACTGTTTATAAGGTTGATAATAAATCTAATTTTTTTGTTATTGACATCCAAAATAATTTAGTTCCTCTGAGATGACTGAGAACCATACTCCTCGATTTGGAGATAAAATCACAAACTATAAATGCTATCGTTGACACCAAGTTATATTTCCCAGTTTAAGCATTCATGTATTAAACTACAATTTATGATTTTAGACATGAAATATCATAAGTAACTTCACAATACCAGGAATATAAGGTCTAATTCTTTTAGGGATATCAATATAAGAACCATATTTTATGATATTTTTAAACATTTATCTATAAATGAAAAATACTAGACTCCCTTACTCATTATTCAAAGTGTATACTCATTATCATAATATAGTGAAAGTTAATATATGAAATGTGTGACCTGAAATTCTCAATAGAGAAAAAAATTCAACATATCATCCATGGTGAGATCATAAATAATTTAAAAAACATGATCATAAGGGAAATAAATTATTAAAGGAGTATGAAAGAATAAGAGTCACCATCAATGCATGACATAATTACATATAATCTAAAATTTTCTAAAATTACCATTTGAAAAGAGTGAATAATCCTGAGATAATAATATTAAGAAATTATATTACTAAATAAGAATATAACATAGAATAATAGAGTAATAAAAACTATAGGAAATCATAAACTAGGGAGAAGACATTCCTACCAGATTCCCATAGCATAGTGTGATTGGGATAACAAACCATTTACCCACATGAGTTTGGGATAAAAACCCATATACACTATCAAGATTGGTATAACAACCAATATACCATCTTGAGATGAGCTAAAAACCAATTTTATCTCTTAGGGGTAGAATAATAACCGATTAACCATCTTCGGCTACCATAGTCTCCCATATAGCCTCATGGGATTAGACTAAAAACATATATACCCTATTGGTATTAGGCTGCTACTGGTATACCATTTTTCATCTCATTGGATATGAATCATGAAAAAATTCATTAGTTGGTGGCATAACGCCAAAAAATTCATCAATAATAATCATCCATATATTTTTCAAATAGAAAATGAAAATTTATATATTTCCAACATCACTAAATTAAACTATAGAAATATGATGAGATTCTAGAAAACAGACATAGAATAATTCATAATTCATCAAAAATAAAAATGTTTCTGTGGATATAATATCTTATCCCCAATGTAACATAAGAATAATAATGTATGTTTTCATAGATGAACAATAACATTTCATGAAAATTGGGTAATTTAAATTAAAAATATATGAAAATATGTTTTTTTTAAAAATTATGATTTTTGATTTTATGTAACACAATTTTAATTTAGGGAATGTAAAATTTATATATATTAATTTTCATAATAGTTAAATAATGGTTCATGATAGAAAATGTTAAAAATATATCTTATAATTTTATTTAACTTTAGTATAAAAACAAGAAGTTATAGGTTTCTTTAGAATGCATGTTTTGAGGGGATGAAAAGAAGTCCATTTTCCAAAATAATTTATAAGGAAATATTAATAATAGATCCCTAGAAATTATATAATGGGTTTTTAAAGAAAATATTAATTGGATTATAAAATATATAATCCTGAAAATAAAATTATATTTCTTATTTTTTAAACTTTACTAAAATAATGCATCCTAAAATAGTATTTAAAAGTCATTTTAAAAATATTATATGAGAATATATAATGGTCAAATTAACAATTATATAATTATTTCTCCACATAATAAAGATAAAATTTTAATTATGACAATAAATGACAATTATCAAAGGATCATTCATGTTCTTGACAGTTATACTCAACAACATTATACTATTTTTGGAAACATAACCTCATTATTGAAGGATCATTCAATTAAAATGATATTTTCAATAATAAAAAGAGAACAATAAATATAAAAAATCATGGGGTTGAAGAAAACATGAATATACGAAATAAATAGAAGGTTAAACAGTACAACTAAATCAAAGGTGTTTGAGTTAACAAACCCCGTAAAAATATGGTAGTAATTCATTCACGATGATTGAAAGGTGGGATTCATGAAAGGAAATATCAATACCATCAAGGAAATATTAATAATAATAATATAATCTATTTAGTTAGTATTTAATAAATATAAATCATTTATAGGTGCATAACATGAAAACATGCCTCAGTGAACAAAAATTGAGATGAAAACCCATACAAGAATCATTCTTTTGATGTAAGAATCATTGTAATGTAAATTTATGGGGAGAAATTTAATTCCAAAAAAATATAAAAATTAAGGATAAATAGAAATAGGGCTGAAAATAAAAAAAATTAATAATAAAGTTCAATATGTAATATCATGACTCAATGAATGAAAATGAGTTTTAAAAAACTATTGCCTTTTATTCCCACTTAGTTGAACAAACATTAATTTCAGGTATAAAAAACATATCCCTATTAATAAATTTTTTCTTAAAGTTATGTATATCTACTGCCTTTTGTATTATTAAATTAAACCCAATTATTATTAATTCACTAATTATTTAATTTTTATTTTCATCAAAATATTTTATCAATTTTTATGTTTTTTCACAGGCTTCCTAATGTCAATATCGATATATATTCTTAAATATAAATATCTGCATTACTGTAGAATTTATTTTCAAAAAATAGATATTTAATAATTAATATATTGTTAATATTTAATTATAAGAATGTTTTAGTTATGGCTATTGGAAATTAAATCGGTGTCGTGCATGTTGTGGAAATTTTTAATGAATTTGGGTAGTATATTAATAATAAGTAAAATATTAATATAAAAATTAGACAAAATAAAAAAATATTATATTATTATTTATTTCTGTAAATAATATTTCTAATGTTTCTATATTCATCTATTACATTAATTTATATCAATTTTCATTCGTGAGGTTATTTCATCCCAAATAAGAACCTATTAAAGCCAATTAGTGAGTGTAGTTTATAAAGTAATTATTTGGGAACAAAATCATTATTATAGAGGAACAATTGTATTATTTATATGTTTCAATATTGTTTAATCATACATTGAGTAGGTTATATAAGTAATAAAATACTATAGAAAAGGTAAATGAAATACATAACCTTCTATATGCGGTAATCCACATATATAAACAAATAAAGTTTTGAATTTCTATAGAACATGATGATGAGTGAAAATTCTATATATTTGGAGAATATTAATAATATTTATAAAAAAATACATGTCTTAAAAATAACATTTTATAACCTTACAGGTAATCATGTAATGAGAAATTAAATATATCACTTTATAGAGGTAGTATTCAACCCATACACATAAATGTGGTTCTAATTTTTCATAGGTAAAGTTATTAAGGGTAGGTAAATTTTCATCCTTAATTTAAATAAAATATCACTATATAAATAATACATATATCGAAATTTGGTAATGGGTATGATAGTTTTGGATGATGAAGATATATATGTAAAATATTTGTGAGTGATTAGAACTTACATATAGAATCTGAACATTCTATTAATGTACTTCTTAGAAAAAGACGACTAATGAAAACATCAAATGATAAGATTATTAAGAATATTTAATGGTATTCTAGGATAAGTGAAATTGTTAGGTGTTTAGGTTGAATTCAAATTTTTATTGGTTTTAATGGGTTGTGGAAGGACCCTTCTATAAGTGATGGGAATTCCATTTTTTAAAAATATAACCTCTCAATATAAAAGGAAAAAATGTTTTAAAAATAAAATGTATTTAAACAAGAAAATAAATTAGTGGAGTTATTTTTGTGTTAATAAAGACCTCAACTATACATTTACACTCTTGTTTTAACATGATTTTATGTATTTTTCTCCATTTTTTTAACTTTTACCATTTTTTTGGTTATTTTTTGTGGTTAAAAAATTTTATCTAAGAAATTTAATTTATATGCCTAAAAATAAAGTGGTAGATATTAAATTATATGGACCTCAATATTATATATATTAAATACATTTTACAGATAATTTTTTTGGTAATTATTATTAATTTTAATATTTTCACAAATAATACTTAAAACCCATTATAGAAAAAGTTTATTTTTAGGAATAAAATTTATGAATAAGTACAAATTATCAATTATCCTTATTGAAATGAAATATATTAGTTTATTTTAACCTTATATAATTCAGTAGCTTCAAAAGCTTAAAAAACTAGTTCCAAATTGAGAAAACATACTTGAATGAAATATAGCCAAAATGTTTTTATTAAAATAAATGTTACCATGTTCAATTTGATAAAAAAAATTATATAAATATATCTTCCAATTTCATTTAAATAAATATTTATAATTCTTAAATAAATTGTATACATTAAATAGATTTTATATGTTATAAATTCTTTATTAGTTTATGGAAATGTTGAAAACAGTTTTTGTGAAAAATGTTAATTTGGGTTATTCATATAAATTTAATTATTTTCAGAAAAAATTTAGAAAAATAATTTAATAATAATAATTTTATTATAAATGAAAATATTTGCTAATTTAGAAATATTAGTTGTGTCAAATTTTAATATATGACTTTAAAGGAAAAAATAAAATATTAATGAAAACTCTATTTCGATGAAAATAAAATTTTAAAATATTTTCTATTATTGTTTTTCTTTTTTATAAATTAATATTTCAATTATTGATAATGTATTATACCATTGAAATATATTATATAATCATGAAAACATAGTATATTTAGAATCTTAGGAAAAAATACAATTCTTCAAAGAAGTAAATTTCTATGAAAATCTATTTTAATGAAAAAAACAATCGTATTAGTTATCTAGTGACAATAATAGTATTTTACCAATAAATTTATATTAAAGAGGGATAATTATTTTAAATTGTAAAGTTTTTTATAATATTGTTACCAATATTTATAATGTTATAAATAATGAATGAACTATTACAATTTTTATTATTAAATATAATTTTATGTTAAAAAATTACATCTTTGTTCATTCTATATTAGTGTTGGGTGTGAAGAAATATATTAAAATTTTTATTTTATTACATAAAAATATAAAATAAAATCATGGGTTTTTATATACACCAATATTAAATAAAATATGTCTTATCATCTTTAATTATCATTCCATAATTAATGAATCAAAAGGATCCATAAGAATCTAAAAATATATTTTCTACTAAGATATGAACCCCACAATCAATGATAGTATGAGAATAATAAATTCCAAAATAATAAGAAAGTATTTATATAATACACTATCTCAAACATTTGTAATAAATAGGCTTTCTTAGTTGGCTATATGAGATTCAAAGGACATACCATTTAGAATATCATTTTGATGAAAATGTTCCCAACAAAACACAAAAACTGAAAAAAGAAATTCTGATAATATATATCCAAATAAATAAATGAAAATGATCATATGAATAAAGAAAAAAATACAAATATAAATTGTATAATAAAGCCATCATTTCTACTAATGGTAGTAACATATGAACTATGAAGTTGTTGGATCTACCTATTAATCGTTCACTTTAAGCATGGTTTTCCAAGAACATATTCCATGTATGTTCTCAAACCTCACTAGTTATATGTTAAATCCCCAAATTCTATTTAAATAAATTGTAATGGTTAATAATAAAATGTTTGAATCACGAATGATGATCCCCTAATAATTTCGATCCAATTATGAAATTTTTCATATTTATCCCCCAGTTGGTGGATATAGATATATTAATTATCCAATATTCTATGCATTATTACACATATGTTAATTTTTCTCAGAGCCAACATTAACTTGTAGTATATAAAAAAGGATGATATTTTTAGTAAACCCACATGATATATACATGACTTAATTATCTCAATTTTACCCTATAAAAAGACATATTCCAAGGGTTTTCATTAAGGATACATAATCATAATCTCCCAATGTGACTAGAATAATCCTAAAAATAACTAAATCCTTCTCTAATTAAAATTTATGCATCCAAATACATAACTCTTTGTTCAAGTGTTAAAATAACACATGATACCATGTTTGATATCATAAAATGAAACCTCATATATTAAACGTGTTTTTGGATATTAATCATCACAATTCTATATAATGTAATAATTCCAAAAGGAAGACAACACTTATTTATGGACTAATTACATAAGAATAGAACATTATGATAATTGTAAAAATTTATCCGTAGTTAAGCCACACTAGAATCCAAATATGACATTTCATATGTTATAATAACATTTATCACATAAGGAAAGTAAACATTAGAAAGGGGTGACCTCAAAAAATCATCAATGGATAAATATTGAACATATGAATTTTTTTTTGATCATATGTAGAAGAGAATTCATGACCATAATAAAAATATATTGTTAATTGGTAATGAAAAAATAAGAGTTTTTATTAAGTGTTATTATAATGAATTGTATTAAAAAATGATAAAAATTACAACATATTATATGTAACGCCCCGACCCCATTTACCCAGATTCGGTGCATTATTTTAATAAATTGACATGATTACAAGGAATCAAGTCCCTAAGGATCAATCAATTTAGCAGTCTTAGAAAATAGATTACATACATGAATGTTTCATTAAACATTATAACATATAAAACATCATAAATAATCCTATATGAATTCCATTATTCCCTTGGCTTAACCCTGCATATCAATTACAATACACTTCTTGGAATACTGGGAAAAATAAAACATAGAAAGGGTGAGCTTAGATGCTCAGTAAGGATAACAATATAGCAGAAAAATTCATAAATAAGCATAAAAATTTATAGAAATGTATAACTAAAATAAAAGCCTTTTAAACGTGATCTTCAGAATAATGTGGGAAAAATAAAATGAATTAATGTCATTTACTTTTTCACATAGATATTATACTAGTAGAATAATCATATGCAATATCAATAACCACTTTCATAATGATGGAATGCATAATGATGAACTTTAATTTCTATGTCAAGGCCTCGTTCCAAAACCTATGGGATAACTGTAACTGGAACCCAACCTGGAGAGCCTCTGTAACCGGACTCTATCCTGGAGATCCTCTGTAACCGCACTCCAACCCGGAGTGCCTCTAATAACCGGACACCAACCCGGAGTGCCTCTAATAACCCGACACCTACCCGGAGTGCCTCTAATAACCAGAAACCAACCCAGAGGGTCTGCAGTAAGCGGAACCCAACCCGAAGGGCATACTTTTACTGGACCCCAACCCAGAACATACTATCCCAACACATTCATCTTAATAATAGGACGAAATATAACATAACATTTGTATTAAAACTAGCATATGAGATGCCAAAACATTATTCATAAACCATTAATGGCATAAAAATAACTCATCCATAGTCAACAATATCACAAAACCTAATATACAATATGAAAGATTTGTATCATAATAGATCAACTTCAAATGATCATAAAATTTATCAAAGGATGTTGACATAGATGAAATCAAAACTATTTTCGAGAAATATCTCTTTTTTTAAATCATTTAAAAGTCACATAATTATAAAAGTGAACATTTAAGTTGAAAATATTCTTATAATCTTGTATCGTAAGCTTCAATGATTTTATAATGGCGGATAATAGCCGCACCCTCCGTATAAGTTAAAAAAAGACATTATTACCTTAATTCTGTCGAAAAAGTTAAAAAGGACCTCGTTTCGAAAACAACGGAAAGATTATTTTTTAAACTTCTTATAAAAAGTCAAAAAATGGTATAAATGACATTGACAAATATTCTGTAAAATAGTAAGAATGTTTTGAAATACATTTTTATGAAACATGGATGTGGATGATAAAGAGGTCCCAGTTGGTAATTACGTATAAACAACCTCGGATAATGAAGAGATTGTGAAATAAACCCTTACCAATTTGGTAACTTACGAAACATACACCCCATGAAAGAAGTATCATACAATGAATATGTAAATACTCATAAATTAATGTGTATTACACAATTAATACAATTATGGGCAGTACATACACCACACTAAAGGTAATTGTGGCAATATGGAATGAATCTCACGGGAATAAGGAGTGAGATGAAAACCTCTTACCTTGCGCATTCCTTTAGTCGAGGGTATGTTTAGACTCATGTATGAATACTATAGTATGTTATTAAATTATACTAGAAACATATTAATATTTATGATATGATAAATTATTAATTTATGACTTTATACTACCCATTTAATAATAATTTCCATGTTATATTAATATTTCGAGGAAAAATCGTTTTTTATCGTACGTGTTTTAACTTGTAACTCTTGATTGTATGACATAGATCATGATTTAAATACATTAAGAATATAAAACATGATTTATTTATTATATATATTTATAATATATATATTTATAATAGGCATATATATGAAATGGAAGACACCGTTTATGGAGACGGTAGTCTGTACGTATGCATAAATGATATTTCCATTTTCATATAGTATTGAATGAAAGTAAGTTAATAAGATATTTTTAAGTACATAAATACTTATATATATAAATATATGTATCTCCTGTAGCATTATTATGTCATATATTACATACTTATTAGAAATATATATATTTTTATAATCGTCGATGAATGATGAACTTGGAAATAAATCTCATTCTGTCGTGGTGAAAGTAATCTGTACGTACACACGAGCGAAAATATCATTCTTTAGATATTAATATAATATATAATTTGATGGTATATAATATATACAGAATCCTTATAATGTTATATTTAATATTTATATCAAATACACATCATTATTATACCCATCAAAATAATAATGTATTGAATAACAAGTACACCACGACGTGGAGACGGTAAGCCGTATGTACGCACGTATGGTGACATGTCATTCAAAAATTTGATAGAATAATGAATCTGGTTATACCATAATTATAATAACATCTCAGTATATAGAATATACTGTATTTGTTATTTTATAATGGAAACAACAAAGAAAAATGAAGTGGAAGAAGAAATGAACTTGAAAGAGGGTGGTGAAATCATTACCTCTTCTTCGGGTTCTTCTTTTTGATTTGATAAAAAGGGATCTTTAGGTTGGCATTATGATCAAAATAAGTCCTCTAGGATAATGGGAGTATATTTGAGAGTTTATTTGGGTAGGGTTTGACTGATCCAAATGGCTTAGAATGTGTGAATTAGAGAGACGGGGGAGTGCCCTTTTATAAGAGGGGTGAGGGGCACCTTAGGAAAAACTTAAAATATTATTTTATAATAAATTCATATTTGGTTTCTAATGGCTAAAAAGTTTACTATTTAAAGTATAATGAGGGGATAAGTCGAAAAAAACTCATCCAATAGGCTTTAGACAAGTTTAGGTTACCATTTTAACCTTATCATATAAATTTAACTCTAAGTTAAATAATTTATCTTTTACCGTGTCTTCTTGTATTCTTACACTATATGGTTAATAAACATACTATATACTTACAATATGACCAAAATTGGTTCATTAATGTCATATATATTATTATATAACTTTTTTGGAAGAACCCTAGATTTTTAAGACCATTATATCATTTAATAATATAATATTTCTTTTAAAAAATATTTTATGTCAATTTTGACACTATTTGGTATTTGTTTTTTGTTAAAATAATAAATGAATTATTACTTCAAAAAAAATTCATTGAATAAATCCTAACATGTCATATTCAGCTAGAAAAATAGTTGATGTCATAAAAAATTTTAAATTTTATTTATTTTAATATTTATAATACCATTTATTTGATTCTTTCATGAATAAGGTAATTACTCTATCATCATTGTGTCATAAATAAATTTATTTATATAATTTCTAAAAATAATATATAAAATACCATGATGTTTGAAATATTTTTAGATTTCTAATGATTATTTATAATCGAATTTATCTTATGAAGAACCCTATATTAAAATTTTTTAATTATTAAACTTTGATTTTAACTCATTTAGCTCTTCTTTGAAATAAATAATAATAAATTTCCTAATCTAATCCAAGTGGACATAAATGATAATATTTTATTCCTATGTTTTTTTGGTCGAGATAAACTTTTCCAATAGAATTAGGACATGTGTTATTGTAATATTAATATCATTTTTTCCTTACTTTCCATATTTACATTTAACCGTGGTAAATAAAAGTAGAAAGTTACTATTCAGAAAAACTAATTTCATCTCAGTGAACCACATTTTACTCCTTGATATTAACCATGTCTCTCGGGTTTTTGAAATTCAGCTCACAGAAGCGGTAAAATTATGTTTTTTGTGAATTTTCAAAAGCTCCTAGGAGGTGGCTGAAAGACGGTGAAATGTTCAATAAAATTTATATATATCTAAAATTATTATAAACCAAATCCAATGAATTACATTGATCATATATAGGTATTATTTATCTATTTTGACATTAAATAATTTAAATAAATAATTTTTTAAATAAGAATTCGGTTTAATACTATAACTCAATGTTTTTCACTATTAATCAAAAATTAAAAGTTTTCAGAAAAATAACAATAATTTACCCTAAGATAATTTTGATATTACGAATTAAATAATGAAGTAAATTTTACAAAATTAAAAACATATAAGTTGAATTTATTAATTTAATATTAATTCCCGCTATCAAATCATAAAGCGTGTTTTTAAGAAACAATAACTATCAAAAGATTGACACTTGTTTAAGTCCGGTTTAAATGTGAAATTATGTACAACGACCAACATTGGATTAAATTGTAAAAATATATTCTAAATATAATTTAAAACCACTCAAATTCATAATTTATCACTATTAATTATTTCTATTAAAAAGTTATTTTTAATTAAAATTTAATAATTTTCGCTATTCCTCAAAATATAAAAGTAATCAGAAAGGTACAATAAATTCATCCTAAGTTAATTTCGATATTCCAAATCCAAAAATGAAGTCCATTTTGAACGATAAAATGTATGAAATTTCAAAAAGGGGGTATTAGTATTCATAATGGCTAGTTTGATTGGTTGTGGTGTGTGTTAGAACTCGAAGTTGCATTCAACACACGCTACTGTATTATTCAAAGAGAAGCGTTCTGTGGAATATTGGGTTGTTACATTATCCCCTTATTCAATAAATTGCGTCCTCGCAATTTATGCTCGATATTGGAATCTTGGGGTTGACATTTAAAAATATCTTAGTTGAAATCCCATATCAAAAAATGGATTAATGAGGCCTCTATTTCAAATAAATAGTGGTAAGTATGAAGGTTACAGAAAATAACAAATTTTAGGGTTTCATGTAGGAAAATATGGATATGGAAGATAAATATAACCATCAATATCTAATTGATAGTGGAAGATAACATGGCTATGAAAAGGATAATAATCCCAAAGTCATAAATTTGTGATGATCTAAGGTACTATCTTGGACAAAATTTTTGTTCTAAGTTCCTTTTCTTAATTTTGAGGAATTTATTTATGAGATTGGCTAAGGTCATAAGGAGATATACTTACATTATAATTAGAGTTTTATCCATTAATAAATTTCTACCACAAACTCAGATTTCACTACAAAACAAAATATAACTCAAAAATAGTCTATTTATCCTAATCGTATAGGGTTCCAAAAATAAGGAATGTATAATTCACATATTAGACCCATAAAAAACTACATTATATAGTCCATGGAATTCATGCAGTCTAGTGGTATGCGATAAATCCCAATCACAATATGGTTGTGGGTTCGATTCCCGCAACTTGGTCCGACGCGACGGGTTGTCACACAGTCTTCGTGTTGTCCTTTTATAACAATCCAAAAATAATCATTCAAACATCATCCATTAAAAACTTTAGACTTATCCAAAATACTACTATCCAAACTCACAGTCCAAAATTTATAAGGATGTTAAACATAATGAAGATCCTTTTTTCATGTAATAACATGTGAACCCCTTCACCATGTATTATTTTAAAACATGGTTACATCCTAAATTACAATAAAACCTTATTGATTACATTCATGCTCCTTTATTCTTTATAGAATAATGGATATACTCCTTCTATCAAAAATGTTCTAAACTCCAACGATGAAAAATCATTAATCCGTTTCAAGGTATTCAATAATATCCAACATAATTTACCCAAATCAACCATATCTTATTCCAAAATCAGTACCTTAATATTAGGACCATATTAAGGTTTTTCATTCCTTCAACCATGTAATTTTCAAAAAGTATAACTCGTTGTAGAGTCACTTTTCTTAGTACCATAAAATCTCAAATCCTCAATGAAATAGTACTGCAGTACAATCCTTATTTATTTCCAGAACATCACTGATACAACACTTAAATGAAATAATTCCAAATTAACAACATAAGAACACTAGTCATTCCTCTTCATTTGTGGTAGTATCATAACTTGATTATTATCCAATATCATCATTTGCGGCATAGTCTGATTACTGGGACATTGGTTCGCATAGTGTCCAAACTCCTTCCAGATGAAGCATTGTACATTTGAAGCCTTTTTCATATACATGCAATCACGTAATTGGTGTCCTTTTTCTCCACACTTATAACATACTCATATTCCCTTCAAGCATTTTCCAAGGTGACTCTTTCCATAGTTATCACATATGGGAAAATCCTTGTTTACCTTATTCCCTTTATCTGTCCTTCTATCTACCTTCCTTTTCTTTTCTGGCTTCCCTTCAAATCCATTGGACTCTGATAATTCATTACTTATCTTATCAACACATGAAAATTTTTCATCATATAATGATAATACGTGGAAGACTATTTCCCTTCTAAATTCTAGCTTAGGACCATGAAATATATGATCCTTCTTATTCATTGGATCATGTGTATTGTTGGAGTTCTCATTCCTTCTATTGGGTGCCATTTCTAAACAATGTCATACACTAGATTAGTTTATGAATAGCAATACCTAATCTCAAACTTTGAAAACACTTAACATAAATTAAACAGTTTATGGATATAATCCATAATCAAAAAAAAGTTTTCTTTGAGTAAGTACATACTCATATGTCCTTCATAATGGTTTGTAAAGAAAATCATATTTATCTTAAGCATATCCACTGGGAGTATCATAACCAAGAGTGAAGCAAGGCTCGTTTTCGTGCACCAGTTCCCGTTCGAGTCTAGCTCAAAGCGGTGTTTTTGGGTTTTACCCCTAGGTACATCTTTGATAGAGCTGGCTTTACCTGTTCATATCCAGATAGGGATGAATTTCCTGGAAAACTCACAGAAACTCTACAATACCAAAATTCTCGGATGTTCTTCTATAAAAATCCTCAATGTTTATCTTAGGGCGATGTCATCTAATCCGAGTTTATTTAAAGCTACTTTCCAAGGTTATTGCTAAACTTCCTCTGATACAAATTGTAACGCCCCGACCCCAGTTACCTAGAGTCAGTGCATTATTTTAATACATTGACATGATTACAAGGAATCTTGTCCCGAAGGACCGATCGATTTAGTAGTCTTGGAAAATATATTACATACATGAGTGTTACATTACACTTCATAACATTCCAACAAACATAAATAATCCTTTTTGAATTCCATTATTCCCTTGGATTAAACCTGAATATCAATCACAATACACTTCATGGAATCCTATGAAAAATAAAACATAGAAATGGGTGAGCTCAGATGCTCCATAAGGATAAAAATATAGCAGAAACGTTTATAAATAAGCATAAACATTTAAGGCAATGTATAACTAAAACAAAATCTTTTTAAATAGGAACTTCAGAATAATATGGCAAAAATAAAATGAAATAATTCCATTTACTTATTCACATGGATATTCTACTAGTCGAATAATCAAATGCAATTTCAATAAAAACTTTCATAATGATGGAATGCATAATGTCAAAGTTTAATTTCTATGACAAGGCCTCATTCCAAGACCTAATGGATAACTGTAATTGGAACCCAACCTGGAGAGCCTCTATTACCAGACTCCATCTCAGAGAGCCTCTGTAACCGGGCTCCAACCCGGAGTGCCTCTAATAACCGGACACCAACCTAGAGTGCCTCTAATAACCGGACACCAACTCAGAGTGCCTATAATAACCGGACACTAACTCGTAGGGTCTCCTGAAACCGAACCCCAACCCAGAGGGCTTACTTTTACTAGTCCCCATCCCGGAACATACTCTTTTAACATGTTCATCTTATGAAAATGATAAAATATAACAAAAACATTTATATTAAAACTAGCATACAAAATTCCAAAACATTAGTCATAAACCATTAATGGCATAAAAATAACTCATCCATAGTCAAACATATCCCAAAACCTTAAATTCAATATAGAAATTTGTAAAATAGTAAATGAACTTCAAACGAGTGTAAAATTTATCAAAGGATGTTAATATAGATAAAATCAAAACTATTTGAGAGAAATATCTGTTTTTTTAATCATTTAAAAGTCAAATAATTATAAAAGAAAACATTTACTTTGAAAATATTATTATAATCCTATAAGGGAAGCTGCAAAGATTTTATAATGACATAAAATAGCCGCACCCTCCGTATAAGTAAAAATAATACATTCTTACCATAATTCTGTCGAAAAGTTTAAAAAGGACCTTGTTTGGAAAACGACGAAAAGATTCCTTTATAAACTTCTTATAAAAAGTCAAACAAGGGTATAAATGACTTTAACACATATTCTTTAAAATAGTAAGAATGTTTTGAAATGCATTTTTAAGAATCATGGATGGGGATGAAAAAGAGGTCTCAGTTGATAATTACATATAAACAACCTCGTATAATGAAGTGATTGTGAAATAAACCCTTACCAATTTGGTAACTTATGAAACATACACCCCATCAAAGAAGTATCATACAATGAATATGTAAATACTCATAAATTAATGTGTATTACATAATGAATATAATTATGGGCAGTACATGCACCACACAAAAGGTAATAGTGGCAATATGGCATGAATCTCAATGGAATAAGGAGTGAGATGAAAACCCCTTACCTTGCACTTTCCTTTAGTCGAGGGTACGTTTATCCTTCTATATGAAGAATATATTATGTTATTAAATTATACCAGAACCATATTAATATTTATTATATCATACATTATTCATTTATGACTTTATACTACCCATTTAATAATAATTACCATGTTATATTAATATTTTGGGTAATAATCGCTTTCTTTATAGTATGTGCTTTAACCTGTTACTCTTGATTGTGTCACTTAGATCATTATTTAAATATTTCCAGAATATAAAACATGATTTATTTATCATATATATTTATAATATAAAATTTTATAATTGACGTATATATGAAATGGAAAACACTGTTTATGGAGACGGTAGTCCGTACGTATGCATAAATGATGTTTCCGTTTTCATATAGTATTGAACGGAAGTAGGTGAGTAAGATATAAGTTAGTACATAAATACTTATATATATAACTATATATATCTATAGTAGAATTATTATTTCATATATTACATACTTATTAGAAATATAATTTTTTATAATCGTCGATGAATGGTGAACTTGGAAATGAATCGTATCGCGTCATGGAGACGGTAATCCATACGTACGCACGAGCGAAAATATCATTCTTTTGATATTAATATAATATATAGTTGGATGGTATATAATATATACAGAATATTTATCGTGTTATACTTATTATTTACATGTAATACACATCATTATTATACCCATCCAAATAATAATGTATTAAATAACAATTACCCCACGACGTGGAGACTGTAAGTCGTACGTATGCACGTATGGTGACATGTCATTCAAAGGGTGGATAGAATAATAAATTTGGTTGTACCATAATTATAATAATATAAAATTATATAGAATATACTGGGGTTATTATTTTAGAATAGAACCAACAATGAAAAAGGATGTGCAAGAAGAAAGGAACTTGAAAGAGGGTGGTGAAATCATTACCTCTTCTTCGGGTTCTTCCTTTTGATTTGATCAAAAGGGCTACATAGGTTGGATTTCTGATCAAAATAAGGACTATAGGTTGAAGGGAGGATTTTTTAGAGGGTATTTGGGTAGGTTTTGTCCGATCCTAATGTCTTAGAAGGCGTGAATTAGAGATAAGGTGGAGTTCCCTTTTATAAGAGGGGTGAGGGGCTCCTTAGAAAAAACTTAAAATATTATTTTATAATAAATTAATATTTGGTTTATAGTGGCTCCAAAGTTTATTATTTAAATTATAGGGTGGTAATTGGTCGGAAATGACTCAACCAATGGGTTTTAGGCAATTTAAGGTTACCATTTTAAAATTATCATTTAGATTTAACTCTAAGTTAAATAATTTATCTTTTACCGTGTCTTCTTGTATACTTACACTATATGGTTAATAAACATACTATATACTTCCAATATAACCCCAATTGGTTTATTAATGTCATATATATTACTATATTAGTCTTTTGTATGATCCTTAGTTTTTTCAAACCATTATATCAATTAATAAGAAAATATTTGTTTTCAAAACTATTTTATGCCAATTTTGACACTCTTTGGTATTTGTTTTTTGTTAAAATAATAAAAACTTGATTACTTAAAAAAAATACTTTGAATCAATACTAACATGTCATATTCACCTAGAAAAATTATTATATGTCATAAAAACATTGAAATTATATTTATTTTAATATTTATAATAGCATTTATTTGATTCTTTCATGAATAAGGTAATCACTGCATCATCATTGTGTCATAAATAAATTTATTTATATAATTTCTAAAAATTATAAATAAACTACCATGATGTAGGAAATATTTTTATCTTTCTAATGAAAATTTATAATCTATTTTATCTTATGAAAAACCCTATATTAAAAATGTTTTAGTTATTAAACCTTGATTTTAACTCTTTTGACTCTTCCCTGAATTAAATACTAATACGTGTCCTAATCTAATCCAAAAATACCTAAATGATAAAAAAAAATCATAAAGATGTTTTTGGTCGAGGTAAGCTTGTCCAATAGAATTAGGACATGTGTGAGGGTAATATTAATATCATTTTACCCTTAATTAACCTATTTACTTTTAACCGTGGTAAATAAAAGTAAAAAGTTACTATTCACCAAAAAAATTCATCTCATTGAACCACATTTTATTCCTTGATATTAACCGTGTCTCTCAAATTTTCAAAATTTATCTCATTGAAGCGGTAAAATTAAGTTTTATGTGAATTGGCAAAATCTCCAAGGAGGTGGGTAAAAGACGGTGAAAAGTTCAAAAAACAATTTATATATATATAATTATTATAAACTGACTCCAATAAATTAATTTGAACTTATATAGGTTTTATTTATCTATTTTTACAATAAATAATTTAAATAAATAATCATTTAAATAAAACATCGGTTTTAAACTATAACTCAGTTTTTTTCACTATTCATCAAAAATTAAAAGTTTTCAAAAAATACCAAAAATTTACCCTAAGATAATTTTGATATTCAGAATTCAATAATTAAGTCTATTTTTCCAAACTAATATCATAGAAGTTGCATTTATTAATTTAAAATTAATTCCTGCTGTCAAAACAAAAAGCGTGTTTTTAAGAAATAATAACTATATAAATATTGACACTTGTTTATGTCCGGTTTAAATGTGAAATTATGTACAATGAAAAAATTTGGATTAAATTGTAAAAATATATTATAAATATAATTTAAAACCAATCAAATTCATAATTTATCACTATTAATTATTTCTATTATAGAAGTTGTTTTTAATTAAAATTTAGTAATGTTCAATATTCATCCAAATATGAAAGTTATCAGAAAAGAACCAATAATTCACCCTAAGCTAATTTCGATATTACGAATCCAAAAATGAAATCTATTTTGAAGGATAAAATGTATAAAATTTCTAAACGTGGGTATTACTATTCATAATGGCTAGTTTGATTGGTTGTGGTGTGTGTTAGAACTCGAAGTTGCGTTCAACACATGCTACAGTATTTTTTAAAGAGAAGCGTACCATGGAAGCTTGGGGTGTTACATTATATATGTTTGAAAAAAAGAGAAAATAAACATGATATTTATTAGAATATCAAAACCATAAAATATAGGTATATTTCAAAATGGAAGGTATACAAAAACAAATCCTAATATAGAAAGAATTGATACCTTATTTTTATATCAAAATGGGAATGTCCTACAAACCCAATTACCCACATGGTTTAGGGATTAATACTCACCCAAACTTATATGATTATTAATATACCAAATGTACTATTTTTGTATTGAGCTAACAACCCATAGTATTCAATTTTTCTTGGGCTATTAATTCTTTTCAATCTTGGTCATGGGATAAAAAATTATACACTCAATTTATTCTTTGATAACAAACAATATACCCTCTTCGTATTGGGATAAAAATAATTTAAACTTTTTTACTTTATTTCATATAAATATTAAAACAATTTATTTATTGGTTATATCCATCAATAATAATCATCTATAAATTTTTTTCATAGAAAAATGAAAACAATTTATATATCAAACCTCAATTAATTAAATGGGTGAAAAGAGACGAGTTTGATGACAAAATACATTGAACATTTCAAAATCCATAGAGTGAACTAATCTGGATGGTGGAATAGAAAATAGTTCCAACGTAACATACTAATATATAATTATATTTCCATAGTTTAAATATAATTTTAAAAGATCATGGGTAAATAACATTGAAAATTACATGGAAATATTTCTTTTTATTTTTATATTTACTAAGATGACTTTTTATTTGCAATACAATATTAAACATTGAATAGATGATTCATTTATATTAATGATTATAATAAAGAAAATATTATTTCACATAGAAAAAAATTTAAAATTTATTTCAAAATTTATTTTTTAACATTATCATAAAACAGATGAAGTTACAGTTCATGTTCAAATGGTACTTTTAGGGTGTTTACTTAAAGACATTATTAAAATAGTAATTGGAATGAAAAATCATTACAAGATCCAAGGAAAGGACTAAATTATTTTTTGATGGAAATTTACAGCAGAATATATAATATATTATAATGAAATAATTTTTTTAAATATTGTAAATTACCTTTTAGAAAACCCAAAGAGTGGAAGGAGTAATAAAAAAGTATTTAGAAAGTGATAAATTGAAATATGTAGGTCACATTAATTAATAAATTACATAGTATAAAAATTGTGAATAATGGTGAGAATATAAAATATAGACATATAAGAAAAAGTAACATTTGAGAGGACGAACATTATATATAATAATGATGAAAGTTTCTCTGAGATCAACTATTTATATAATGAAATTTGAATTAACAAGTCATTATTCCTGGAGAAAATTTTAACAAATCTTTTAAAAATTATAAGGGGGAAGAACACATGTTGATATTAAATAATTCCAACATTGAAAGTTGTAACTCAAAGAATGGGGGATTCTATATCAAAATCCATTACAAATGTTCTAATAAACGAATTTAATTGTTTAAAAAAGGATTTTTTAAATTATTTTTTAATAACATGAGGGAAACATTAATAATATTAAAAGACAAAGGGGTTGTAAATAGACCATATCAAATATGAAGAGGTTCATACCATGAAATCTCAACTCAATTTATTCAAATTGAGTCAGAAACCCCTGTAAAAGTAATTTTTGTAGTAAGGGATATTTCAAATTTAATTTGTAAAAGAGAATTATAAATTAACATAAAATAAAGAGGAAGATAAACATAAAAATACCATGGTTAAAAAATAAAAAATTTAAAAAATATGGTTAATGAATAATAATCTTAACTCAATCAATGATAATTGATTTAAAAATAACATGAAAACCCATGTAAATCATACAACTTATTTTACGATTGACGTTATAAATATACACATAAAACAATCCCTAAAAATCATAAGGCCTTGTATATTTTTTTAATTAGGTACATATCATAACATAATGAAATTAAATACATAGACATAAACCAAAACTGAATAACATTACCTTAAATTCCCTTGATATTAAAAACCTGTGTGGGATAACCTGGGGATGTATGCAAGAAAATGGTATTATATATAAACAATTAAGAGAATAATAAATTCAATAAATTATGAAATTAATAGAAGTGAATTTATATAAATATAAATGAAATTTTAAATGGGTGAGATTCATGAACATTAACATAGTATCATTATATAAGATGATAACATGATTCTCGTATAGAAATGTTGAAATATCATAAAACATAACATCATTAGTATAACTCATGGATAAATTACATGAAATCATAACATGTTACACCTCTGAAAATCAACGATGAACCATACATGGTATATCATGAGCTTAAAACATTACATACTTCATTGGAGGGATATATAATTTTTTCCAGCCATCACATTCATATCATGTACATTCACAAGTGATCCTAAGAGATCACAAAACATAAATATATAAGTAACTAATCATAATACCATGATTATAGACTTTATTTTATATTCATGGAAGCAACAAATCATGTAACAATATCTAAAACTTGTAGAAATCCATTTAGAGGAATTGGGTATGGGTATTCACTAGAAATAAAATTTGAATGAAATGTCACAGGTTATTTTTTCTAGATTATTGTGTGTATAATAAAAATTATAGATTTGGTAAATGAGAGAGAGAAAAGTTATATTAGTTCATGGAATTAATAAATACTATAATGGTAACTGTAAAAAATGTTATACTATAAAAAATTCGAAATAAAAATGTATTATTACAATGATAGTACTTAAAATTAAAATGTAAGGGATCATGTGCATTATAATGAGGAGTTTCTTCCAAAATATTGGGAAGGGATTATTAAAATAATGGGAACACCATGGGGGTTATATCTATAGTTATGGGAATAGTAAATTTATATTCCAAGGGTTCTTAGATAACATGAAAGAAATGTTGTGTGGGTTTTTTTATAGAAAATTGAGTAGGATTCATTTTCAGTTTCTCTACTATGGTTTTGGACCATATATAATAAATTAATCAAAACCATGAACCAGTGCAGGGTTTTCCTTACTCGTTCCATAAAATGTGATTTTATTTCATTATTTTATAAGG
The DNA here is from genome assembly GCA_963277665.1 of Viscum album. Taxonomy (NCBI): domain Eukaryota; kingdom Viridiplantae; phylum Streptophyta; class Magnoliopsida; order Santalales; family Viscaceae; genus Viscum; species Viscum album. The sequence continues at coordinate 1,762,146,091 of OY728131.1, read as the reverse complement.
ATATGTATCAATCACCTTAATATAATACCCTAATTTATGTTGAAGTGACTAATTTTTATAATGAATTAATTTTAAGATATTAATATAAAATATATTCTTTTGAGGATTCATTAATTGTTTATAAATTTTATCAAATAACATAGAAAACAAACTATTTTAATGGATAAATATAATTATGGTTTGGGATACAATTTATTGTTTTATTACATCACTTTTAAAAAATATTATGTCAAAATACATACCACAAAATTTTACAAAATTTAGTTTTTACCTAAATATTCATCATTCTCAGAAAATTATGAAAATTAACCAGTGTATATTTCCTTTGGGATTTATCCAGATAAAATATATATATAAATTTTTTAAATAAAAAATGCATATGTGAATTTACAATTTCAAATAAAAAATATAAATTTAAGAAAAATAAACTGGTTTTTTTACAATAATAGTTTTCTGACACTTATTATAATTATATTTGACTTGTAAAAATTATATTATCATTTATATTTCATAAATATTATTTAATAATATTATTTTATTAAAATATAATTTATTTCCAAAGAAATTTTAAAATCATTAAAGGGTGTATCTTGATTGAATATATATATTTCCCAAAAATAAAAAAATGTGTATAATTATATCAAGATATAATTTTGACAAACATATTATTTAATCAGTATCAGGAAATGAAAAATATATTAATAAATTATTTTATTAAATAAATAAAAAATTACACTATTTGTGTCTATATAAATAACACCTTATTAGACTATTGTATTCCCTAAGGGAACGGTGTGCGACGAAGACACAATCTTGGGATGGTTTGATGCGATTTGTATTGGAATTGATCTTGATAAGATTTATTTTCTCCCATAAAAGGTTCTTATCATGCCTTAATTGTTGAATCTTGGCATGGTCTTAGTCAAGGTAATATCCTACTATTTTTATCTCCAATGTAAGCTCCAAAATAAATGGATTTATAAGGTATGATCCTACAAGTTGAGGTCATCACTTCTTTTTTCTATTTTATTTTGATATTATCAAAACACATACTATGTACTAATATTAATGGTAATTTTAAAATGAATATACTATAAATGGAAATTATTCGTATAGTAATTTTATGTTAGACTAGATAAATCATATAATGTTCCAAAATAACCATTTAGTGTATCTATTTTCTATAATTTCAGTTCATAAAATGGAATTTACTAATCTAGAAAAAGAATTATATATATATATTTGTGATATTACATTATTCCCTATTAGTAAATTTCCACTTAAAATTAAAATAGCAGAATAAAATAGATGAGGTCACTTCTATTTCATCACCTATAATGGTGCCCATGAAACATCATTAAACTTTTTGTTCTGTCACATCACTTTTACCAGGTGATTTTTTCTGTTTCTTTTGACTTCGTCTTTATGATCTATGATCCGCACTATCATATATTATTCTAAAATGTCATTATACAATTGTTCCACCTATGGATTCTATAAATGTGGCAGGTCTAGTTTTCACATCCATAAGAGGGATACATAGAAGACATCATGTACTTTATAATGGTTAGGTGGAAGTTCTAGTTGATAGGCCACCAATCAAATTGGATGAATGATCACAAAGGGGGTGATGTATGTCAGAATAATATATTTCATCTTCCCAAAACCTATGAATTTCTTCCATTATGATAAATAATGGAAAAAATGTATCTCCAACCTCAAAATCTAGTTCATGTTGATGATTTTATACAAATCACTTCTGTTCTTTTTTTGAGAACTTCACATGACAATTAATGGTTTGAATATTCTCTACAATATCATGGATAATATTAGTTCCTACTAATTTTGACACTAAAAAATCATTCCAACATCTTCCTATTAAACATTCATTATCATGAACTTTCCCCCAGTGTGCATGCCCTGACTACACTAAGCCCACCTTCATAGGCCATGTGTTAATGACTATCACTGGAAAGGAATTTCCCTAAAATGGGAAGCCATTGACTCAAAATATGTACACACACTGATAACGCACACTACACACATGTAATGAACTATGGATGAAGAGTGGTTCAACCACAACTGAAACCACCACTGAGTGTAAAAGTAGGTACAAAATTTAACGGGGCCAGAATAATAGTCCAGCTGAAAAGGAAACCCCGCAAAAGGGAAATCAGCTCCTGAGTTCATCAGCAAAGGAAACTACCTGAAGGGTAGGTACAAATCATCACTACATATCTACACATTAACCGGTCACCTCTATACACCCGCTTCTAATAATCTTCGAGTACCATCTACAACTGACTTCTCAAGAATCTGTCAAGTTGTTCGTCATCTGTAGAAGATGCAACAAGGTGCGGGTGAAAACCGTGCAAGGGTGAGTATAACAATAACCAATAGGGACCCCAGGACCTATGAAGGTCTCCCATAATTCTAAAATGGAAAACCCAAAAAGCATGATCTCAATATCAAATCGTAATGCATAAGACATCTCTCAAACTAGGTACAACTTATGTGCAGATGTATGGATGTTGAGACATAAATCTATATCATCGTATTCTGTTATGAGGCTCTGCTGCTGAACCACACCAGATCACTCAGTGATGATACACACAACATCTCTCAGTCCTGATCCACACATGATTACTCGGTTCTGATCCACACAGGATCCCTCAGTGCAGATGCACACAAGATCGATCGGTGCTGATCCACACAAGATCGCTCGGTGCTGATACACACTAGATCGCTCTATGCTGATCCCCACAGGATCGGTTGGTGCTGAGACACACATGATCGGTCGGTGCTGATCCACATAGGATCGATCAGTGTAGATACACACAAGATCCCTCACTACTAACCCAAATTGTATATCTAGGTGCTAATCCTTACAGGATCGCTCGGTGTAGATGCACACCGGATCGCTATTCATTCTTCACATCTCAGCTAGCCACTGGATTCCAACACAATGAATACTTGATTCCTGGAGGATCCTCACTTAAATTCATCAGTCCTACCTAAACCACCACTAAGTCCCCTGAAAAAGTATCGTGATGAACCTCCATGTCATAAGGGTTCCAATAAAACCAACATCGCGTCAACCGAATGCCCGGTCTATATGTTATAGGCATTAAAGTGCCGAGGTCCTGGTTGGATTTTGGGTCAATCCAACACTTCTATTCTCCAAAATTATTCAAAACCCATGTGCATTATGTCTAAAGTTCTGCCTTGTCCTAGTGGTCTTCACGCCGCTGACTGCTCATCAAACTGTCATTCGGTATGCGAGATACACCTGTTTTATTGAAACGGGGTCGGTCGGGTCCCATTCCATTAGCGGTTCGACCCAACCGACAGACCCGACCAAGGTCGTGGTTCCAGCCCAACTGGTGGGTCTGGCCATTCCAATGGGTCCGTCCCACCTAGATAAACACAGCCCGCATACAGGCCAGTTGATGGCGCAATGATCGGAAGTGTAGCGTCCGGTACGGCCAGCAGGTGTCTCCCCCTCTTCCAAAATGACCAGCTCAGCCGACCATTTTGTCCTACCGAGCGACCTGAGTGGGCTCCTCCTTCCTCTCCACACAGTTCGTTGGTGCTGCGCCCTTCCTCTACCATGGCCAAGTTTGTTGCGGTCCATAACGTCATGGCACCTGCGAGCACCGCCGCGCCGGCGGTGCCTCACTGGTGGTTGCCTCGGTGGGCCACCAAAGATGCTACAGTGGTCTGTTCTTCTTCCAATCTACACTTATGGGCCTCCAGAGTTTTCGGCGTCATTGTGTGGCCCTCAAAAATCCATTGACACTGTTTTCACTATTCTTAAATGATGAACTCACCAAGGACATGTTTAGAAGAGAGTCTGGGCCCTATTGGGTTCGGCTCGGGCCCTCCGCATTAGTGTTTTAAACAAAGGGGAAGAATAATAAAAAAAAAAGAAGAACAATCCCCAACATTAGACCCCAAATAAACAACCCAAATGAACAGAAGTGACACAGATAAACCTGTTAGTTTTTTGGTCCATGTTCATTGTATTTTACAGGAATAGAATGAGAGAGAAAAACAAAGCACGTAAACCCCTACCTCGATCTCGTTGGATGTTTCTACAGATTGGGAAAGAGTGTGAATGTCTAAGGGTGTCGCAGATGAAGAATAAGATTCATATCCTTTGGCGCTCATTGATAAATCCTCCAACTGCCCTTGAAGCCTCATTCTTAGTTGGTGGGAGACGTTGTGCAACTTCGTTAGAGGTTCCTCTATTGAGTCCAAAAACCCATGCCCGAGTTTCGTTTAAATAGAAGGAATAGTGGATTAACGCACATCACAATTAATTAGGTTCATTAATAAATTGAATTAATAGACCTATTAATTCACCCAAATGTGTGGATACTGTACCATGTGTAACCAACCATTTAATTGTCTGAAAACCTAGAGTTCATGCCACGATCGCTCAATAGTTACAAGAGTGAAGTAAAAAAAACTCATTTAGTTATTTTATTCTTATTTTTGTAATGTCCAAAAATTAACATTTTCGTCTGACCCAAACTGGTCAATGTTATGTTTTCCTTAAGGGAATCTTGGTTCTGTGTATTCAATGGTTCCCTCAGATTATCTAATCTGAGCACCGATTCCAAAGATATAATTCAATGTCCACATGTTAACTGAACGTACCATAAATGAATGTTCTAAATTATTAACAGTTACCTTTGACCCGCGCCGATTAGGGTTAGTCTATTCTTAATGGGATCATGCCCTCACGATCCCAACTTTACTCTCATATTTTCATATCTGAGTTTTCTTTTAAGAGTTAAATAATTTAACAGTAAAATAATTTCTACTTAATAGTTTTATTTACGGCCAAAAACTAACATCCATTGTTGCACAGTGCCGGCCAAGGGTAGGATCTGCCTCGGGAAAGAATACCCTCATGATCTCAATAGTGGTATTGTATTTTTAATCCAATTAAACATTCATGAGATATAATAATTCAAAAAATAAAATAATTTTATTTAATAATTTTATTTAATAATTTTATTTACGGATATGCCATTTTTGGGTTTTCTTACTAGAGGCCTCCACCGACTTAACGTATGTCGCGCCTTAGGTAAACCTGCCTTATTGAATGCAATAACACCCTTATATTTTTGATCTAGGCACCAATTTATGAGTTATTCATCTTTTTTAGAAAAACTACACACACGTACTATTTAATGATTATCATTTTTTTTGACTAATCATTCCCGGCACTCCTGTACTTGGAATCACGTGCCATCAATTTTCATAGTTTTGTAATAATACCATATAATAAAATAAATATATGGATATTTTGGGATATTAAATTCTCCCCACCTTAGGAAATTACATCCTTGAAAGACAAAATAAAGGAAAATCAAACAAATGAGGGTAAATAGCACGAATCTGGGTCTCTCTCTCCCATGTGATCTCCTAGAGGATCTCATACTATCACCAAACTCACAGTAGAGGGATCATATGTACACAAATGAATCCCTCTTGTTGATTCCCTATATCCACTTGGAATTCCATAAAAGACACCCCATCATCAAATTCCAACTCAACCTAGTCAACAACATGTGATGGATAATGCACACATCTCATCAGATGCCTCACATGGAAAACATTATGCACTTGGTGAATCATTGGGGGATGAGATCGCAAGTACTCCACCTTACCAACTCTATTGATAAATTGGAAAGGTTTGATGAACCTCTAAGATAACATGGTTCCCAGACCAAATATCGGCAATCCTTGTCGGGGAGATACCCGTAAGAATACCTGGTCTCCCTCCTCGTACTCTAAGGGTCTCTGTCTCCAATCGGCCTAAATCTTCTTCCTACTCTCTATATGCTTCATACACTCATAGATGATTGGAAATTTCTCAGCAGTAGCTCGTACTCACTCCAGACCCATAAGTGCTGACTCCCCTAGGTATGTCCAACATAGAGGTGATCTAGAAAGTCACCTATACAATTCATCAAATGGTGTCATGCTGATGGTGGAGTGACAAATTTTGTATTATTCGAACTCCACTAGTGGAATGTGATCCTCCCAACTATGATAAAAATCCATGAGATAAGAACATTTCATTTCATCCAAGGTCTATATGGTGCACCCATTTTAACCATCAACGTGTGGATAAAATTCATTACTCAAGCGTGATTTAACTTGATGCTCAGCTTTCACTTACTGACAAGTGCGGCATCATGATATGAACATTACAACCACTTTCATCATCCCCAGCCACGATTACTGACACCAGAGGTCCAGGAAAATATTTTCTACACCCAGTTGTACTGCCAAAGGGGATGTGTGGAAATACCTCAATATCCTACTCTCGTAGATTCACTAGTTCCATGGTGCGTCCTCAAAAAAGGATCACATGCTCCCCACCTCCATAAAATCCTTTAGGAGAATATCCAAAGGATATATGAGAACATTGGTTCTCGCAGTCTGTATCCCCATGTTCTGCCTCCTGAACTCACTGAAGGAGTGGGGGAGGGACAGTCATAGATGTGAGTAATGTTGCTTTATCTCTATCCACGTTGGATATCTGAAATGTGGATAGCTGTTATGTCTCCTCACTTACCAACTGCAGACCATGCCTCTTGCTAAGCATGTCTACCACAACATCCACCTTCCTAAGAGTATATATTATCTCAAAGTCATAGTCTTAGTGTAACTCCATCCATATCCATTGACTCAACTCCTAAAAATCCTACAGACACCTTTTTATTCTCAAAAAAGGATAACCATTTTAACTGATTGGTGTACCATCGACCCCTTCTAGTAGTGGGAACTCGTTATCCATGGGTACTTGGTTAAAGTGATGGTAATCCACCCATGACCTCAATCCCTTTGTTTTACTAAGGCCTTCCTCTATAATTCTTCCATCTATACTCATAGATCCTGGAGCTCCGTGGGAGCCATCCGATATATGGTTGTAGATATCGGTGTGTCTTACCTGGATACAATCCAATGCAGAAGTCCCCCTCCTTACAAGGAGGTAATTATGAAAACAAATTTAGAAAGGGTGTCCCCCAACTCTAACACTACTATTGGGAACTGAAAACTCAAAAATCCAACTTCCACGAGGGTCTGGCTGGATGACACAAGAGTGGTTGGTTACACCCTCTTATGCATGAGTTTATCCTGTGGTTTATGGGTTACCATTTTCACTCACCATGGAAAGCCTCAATCCAATTATATAGACATACCACATCCTTTTTTCATAAAATAGTCAATCTGAGAATGAACGGTGGATGTCCAGTCCATACCCAAACTGACATAGTAAGGCCTTGACGCTTTCAGCAAGAGTTTCCTACTAAATATCTCACCTCAAGGGTCAGATAGCCCCATTGATATAAGTGTGATTATTAAGTATCCTCTCATAGGTATCTCTAGAAGTAAGGGTCACGTCAACGTTTTTTACCAATAAATCTAGGTCTTGAACATGATTCATTACAGAAAGGAATGATTAGTACCTCTGTTTATTAATATGGTAGCTAATAGTTGGAAAAGACCATATCTCTAATCATTCCAGGATCCCTTTGGTCACACTCTTTGACTACATGAAACCACTCTCTTCCCTTATCTTACAGCTCCCTTAGCCTGGTGGGACCACATTGGGGAGGTGGTTGTAACATGTCGAAATGTATAGTACACCATGATTCTCTCTTAGCTCCACTTCCATGTCTACTTCCCCACTGAATCATTTGGCCCCATTAATTCCTCTTCCTAAAACAATTTACACATCCATGTCTCTGAGACTAATGTAGGATTTCTTATTTCACGGTACTAACATTAATTGGTTGTATCTGCTCTGCTAGAGAACCTTCAACCACAAATGTTCTCTCTATCACCCTAACATAAGTAGGAATACATAGTGGAATAGTTCATGCTCGAATTTCCCTAAACACATCTTTCTCGGAGGTCCATGCCTGGAAGAACTCGTTGTATCATATTCATCAAATACCTCGGATAGTCAATACGCCTATATTAACACTCAGCCACAAACATGTCGTCCATCCTAAGCTGTTGAATCACTTTGGGATACATACACATTATATTTTTATGGAAGGATACCCCCTTCTCTAAGAATGGTTCTCAAGCTGTCCATGGAAATAGTCACCTCATCATAAGTTAGGGGTGATCTAAACTCAACTGTCACCCTGATGAACCACATTTAATTCTCACTACGAGGACAATAATCAGATCTAATGTTGCCCTGGCTAGATGACAACTCATTCCCCACCTAAATTCAGTCCACAATCCCCTGTGAGTTTTGTTCACCTCAGAACCTGAATGGTATTTGTCCCTGAAACTCGTGTATGGATGTGAGCCTCTATGTGCCCCCAACCAATAGAACTTGTAGTAACTATTAGAAAACAGGATGTGGAATCACTGGGAAATCAACCAAAGGTACCATCTCGGGAAACATTCCTATACTGAAGCCTTATCACACTGTGAACCATCCTCAATGACATGCATCATAATCCTGACTGGTTGTATGCATGGAAACATCTTGAAAGATAATCAAGATGAACTATTGTCAATAATTTATGTAAGATCCTGATTTTTGGAAATTAATGTTTTTGTTATTTTTTGGTTCAATCCCTTGTTTCGGGCTTCAAGGGATATTTCCTGAATGTGTGAGAGGACTTGGGGGTGTTTCGACGGATCGGGGCATGGAAGAAACGAAATTTGTGCAAGACAGGATAGGGCGCATGGCCTACGCACGGCCAGGAAAACCGTGAGGCCTACCCAGGATAAACTGTGTGACCCTTCCTCCTCCGGACAGAAGAACGTGCACAATCAGAAAGTGTCATGGGCATGGTTTGCGCATGGTTTTCCAAACCGTTCGGCCACTTAATGTTGGGAAAAATTACATGTTTCCCACTATGGGATTTAAAAACACACTTGGGATTTCCTCTCAATTCCTCTCTCTCCACCTTAGGCATGAACCAAATCCCCCAAAGGCTCCAAGAGATAGATATCCTTCAATTCTACGGTGTTTTTGGTGCGGTTGGTTGTGGATCGAATATCTAAGTAAGGCTAATACCATCCTTGATTCTCTTTTTGGTTTAGGGTTTGTATGTTCTATCCCTCTCATTACGAAGCTCTAAAACCCTAAATTTTGGGTGAGTTTTAAGTTTAAGCACCAAAGTTTGGTTGGATCGAGGTCTGAAGACTCGATTGAGAGTGCGTTCAATCGCAGTTTTGAGGAAGGTGGTCTATAAGTGATATACCGTAGTTATTTGGCTATTTGTGCATGTTTAGTTGTGTTCATGATTTCCATTGGTTATGTTTTTTATAACCTTGGAAGGATTAGTAATAATGGTGTTTAAAAAGGAATATGGGAACCCACACGATCCCCGTGGGATGTGTTGGGATAGACTTGAGCTAATTGGGGCCATCCATGGGATGTGCCGGCTTTTCTCGGATTTAGGGATTGATATCAAACATGTGACCTTGTTGTAATAAATGGTAGATACCTTGATAAATATGTTGGCATGATCAGTTGAACTTGGAATAGAAGTTAGGTGATGCACCTAGACTTGGCAATAATCAAAGGGTTAAAGTGGAATGGGTTAAATGATTGATTTCTGGGAATGGTGAACGAGTTAAATGGGTTAATGTGTAAACTGATTAAAGACCATAATGGAATAGATTAAGGAATTAATATTGAATTCTTAGGTATATAGGCATAACACATGGGAATTGGGTGAATGGTTAAATGATGTAAAATTGTAATGTGTTAATGGGTTAAGGCATGATGTGGTTTCCCATGTGGGTGGTGGTGAAGAGTGTTTTCCAAAGGGAAATGGTTTGTAAGGTTGATGGTTACTTATATATAAGCATGTACGCATGGATTTGTAGAGGGGGGGGGGGAATGACTTGAGGATCTATGCCCACGGGTTGAGTGAAGAATGAGGTTCTAAATACCAACCTAAATGCACATGTTAGGCAAGGGGAATGAGGGTCCATTATTATAACGGTTGCATCCACCCGGACTGAGGCTTCGAGTTGAGGTAATGGTTTCTATGAGGGGTTAGTCCTAGTGAGATAGGATAATGATGTGTTTTCCATCTTGCATGTGATTTTTGGCCTTAGACCCATGTAACATAATGTAAGTGATTAACCCATGGAAATGTGATGAAATGGTAAATGGGGATAATGGGTGTGTAAAGAATGGTAATGGAAGTGGAAATGGATTGGATCTAAACAGGTTGATGGTACATTAAATAATTACTTGGAAATTTTCATTCATATTCCTTTTCATGCACTATCGGTTTATACTGGATATTTTTAGACACCGTTGGTGGTAGCCTACTGAGTTATACTCATACCCTACTCGGGCCACCGTTGGGTACCCAAGTAAACATCATGTTTTCAGTTCAGGAGAAGGGCAATGGTCCTTGCTAGATAGTTTAGTGGACATGGGTAGCACGTGGTAAAGGATCCGAACTTGGAGTCGGGACCATTTTGGTGATTTTGGCTATTGTCTTTATTTTTGGGTTTTTTCCACTTTTTCACTTGTAGTATGACATGTAATATTTATTATTGTAAATGGATGTTATACATGTTCCATGCTTATTGGTTATTGTTTCCTCTATTTTGTTTATTTCTATTGTGTCTTACTCTAGTAAAAATGGGGTATAGTCTCCCCACATGACTCCGTAGACCCCCGCTGTTGGTCCGCGGTCTTTGTCATATGGGGAGGCGTGCTTAAGATCATGTAACCACCAAGATCGGAGCACCGGTTTAGTGGCTTCTGGGTCAGGGACGTTACAAATTGGTAATAGAGGTTGCCTTTCTTCTCCTTCTATAAGGTATTCTTATTTGGGATTGTTATCCAAGGGTTAAGACATGTCAGGCCTTGGTAATGAGCTCGTGCTTGGGAGTATCTAACCCATGTATAAGGGAAAACCCAAGTCACCCTGGGTGGGAAATGTTGTTCTTGGTGGTGTGTGGTTACACTTGATGATATTTCACCGTTGGGTGATGCACATGTGGTTTGATATGACTATTTTATGATATTTTGCTTGTGGACTTAATGAGACGAGGATTGGCATTCATGCATCATTATAGGAACCTAGGGAGATAGGTGACATTCATTGTATTAGACGCATGCACGGGGTGGGTGTGTGAGGAAAGAAAGTAGGGCGCATCATGCATTTCATGAAACCAACAAATAATGATAAGAATGAGATAAACAAGTGGTAAATGATGTTTAATGGAGTAAAAGGGTTTCAAAATTTTTTTGAAAATGTCGTTGGGTTAGTATATGAAATGGGTTGTTGTAGCTAGTAAAGAGCTTTTGATGGTGTCATGAAACTTATGTTGTATGCATGCTTAATATCGTGCTTGGCATTGTAGAGAAATGCTACCACGACCTCAGTTACCATTTAGGCAACATGAGGCTGTTACTAAGAACACCCCTCTAGTAGAGTAGCAAAAAAATGTGGCAATCAATCACGGTAGAGGAGGCTAGTTCCGAGAGAACATGGCTCGCCTTATGCTGATGATGGATCGGGACCCAGGGCGTGTTACACCGAGTATGTTTGAGCTGACTATGGAGTTCCAACTGCAGCAGCCTCTGAAATTCACCGGAGAGGGTGTGCCATAGGCAACAGAGTTATGGTTAGAGTATGTCCAGACGATACTGGATCATCTAGAGACCCTTGTTGAAATGCGGGTGAAGCTGGCTGCTTATATGTTTCAAGGCCAGGCAAGGCGTTGGTGGGACATTCAGGCTCAAATCGAGCAGGATGAGGAAATTTCGTGGAAGGTGTTTTAGGAAATTTTTATGGAGAATTTCTACCCAGAGACCTTGAGACAATATCGGGATGCAGAGTTTATGAGCCTGACTTGGGGATCGCTATCAGTGATGGACTATGCTATTCGCTTCACTGATTTGAGATTCTTTGGCCCAGTGTTAGTAGGGGATGAGGTAACAGTAACAAAGCGTTTCCAGGATGGTATGAGAAATGAGATTAGGTCTCAAGTAAACGTCTTCTTCTTGAAGAGGATGGAAGAGGTAGTAGATTAGGAACTGATCTCGAAAGGAATCCTGAAGGTGGCTTTGGGTAGTGGGATTGTGGTGTCAGTGGGATAGATGAGAGGTGCAACTATCGAAGGTCGAAAGAGACGCCATGAAAGCTCACAACATGGTCGAAGTGTGAAAAGTGGTTGGAAAAGAGGGTCATCCACTTAGAGTGGAAATAATGTGTTCTTCTTTCAGTGTAGTAGGTTGGGGCATATGTGTGGTCAGTATCATCGACCTCCAGTTGTGTGTCGTTCGTGCAGATGGATGGGACACATGCAGAAGTTCTACAGGAGACCTCAGTAGGTGGGTGAGTATGATGGTGGAAGGTAGGTACCAGATGTGGTAAGGGGATCAGTTTCCCCATATCAGGAAGGTATTTGGAGCTCCACGGGTCATGATGGTAGGGGCGGTGGACGTGGAACTCCGGGGCAAGATCGCTCACGCCAGCAACACAGTTCAACGTTGTGCGTTTAGGAGGGAGCCCAGGGTAAAGGTGCAAGTCAGCTTCAGGCAGTTTAGTTTGAGCCTGGTGATGGAGAGGCTGTACCATCGACTATCCGAGGTATGATCCTTGTAGCTTATACATTTGCTAGTGCGTTTTTGACACAGGTGCCACACACTCATCTGTCTCTTCTCATCTTATGGTTGTGCTGAGTTAACATGTGGAGAGGGTGTGTAAAGTTATGTTAATTGACACTCCTTTGGGGGTGTGGGTTGAGGATATCAAGAAATTCAAGGGGTGTTCCTTGGAAGTTGGTGGGTATCGTTATCTTTGGGACTTGTTCATTCTCTAGATGTCAGGGTTTGACCTAATCCTGGGAATGGATTGGTTGGTGTTGTATCGAGCGCACATAGACTGTTACCATCGCAGAGTATCGTTCAGATCTCTTGAGGGTGACGCTTATGTCCACCTTGGAGAATGGGATGTTCGAGCAGGGCGTGCGAGTCTGTTTTTTTAACAGATGAGTGGAATCATGGCTCGAGTGGCATGTCTCTTGCTTGATGAAAATTCAAGATGGGATATATATGTTTTCCCTCCCGTGGTTGATCAGTTTCAGGATGTGTTTCCTAAAGATTTCTTGGGGTTACCCACTTAGAGGGATGTTGAGTTCACAATCGAGTTACAGTTTGGAGAGGATCCAGTTTCTATTTCTCCATACCGAATGGCACTAGAAGAACTACAGGATCCGAAGGTTCAGTAAGAGGTGTTGGAGCGTAAGGGTTTTATCTGTCCTAGTACGTCACCTTGGGGATCTCCTGTGCTTTTTGCAATTAATTCTGATTGGTCATTGAGGCTATGTGTTGATTATCAATGGTTGAATCAGATGACAGTGAAAAACTAGTACCCTCTTCCAAGAATTGATGGAATGTTTGATCAGTTGAGGGGTGAATCAGTGTCTTCTAATATTGATCTTAGGTCAGGTTACCCCCAGTTGAGGGTGAGGTCTTCCGACATACCGTAGACAGCTTTCCAGAGTCGATATAGGTTGTTTGAGTTTTTGGTAATTCCTTTCAGCTTGACCAATGCACCGGCGGTGTTTATGGCTTTGATGAACCATATATTTCATCCCTATCTAGATCAGTTTGTGGTTGTCTTTGTAGATGATATCTTTGTGTACTCGAATACTCATGACGATCATTCCCAACATCTTGACATCATCTTTGGTATGCTAAGAGAGAATCGGCTATATTCCATGATAGCAAAGTGTCAATTATAGATCGGTTAGTTTCATTTTATTGGTCATATCATCTCAGAGGAAGGTGTGTCAGTGGATCCAGAGAATGTTTAGGCAGTTTTATCTTGGGATCATCCCAAGAGTGTTTCTGATGTTTTGAGTATTCTGGGTTTGGTAGGGCATTACCGAAGGTTCATTTAGGATTTCTCTCACTTGGGAGCACCACTTTCGGGCATGACCAAGAATGGAATCAGGTCCGAGTGGTCTGAGTCTTGTGAGAATGTCTTTCAAGAGTTGAAGAAGCAGTTGACAACTGCACCTATCATGATCTTACCTGGGCCGGGTAAGAAGTACACCGTGTTTTGTGATGCATCTGTAATCGGACATGGGTCTGTGTTGATGCAAGATGAGAGGGGGGTGGCTTACGGGTCAAGGAAGTTGAGAACCCATGAGAAGAATAATCCAACATAGGACCTTGAGTTGGATGCAGTATTCTATGCCTTGAAGTGTTAGATGCACTATCTGTTGGGAGAATGGTTTACCATGTTTACCGACCATAAGAGTTTAAAGAAAATCTTCTCATAGTGGGATCAGAATCTTTGACAGTAAAGATGGGTTGAATATCTCTAGTATTTTGACTTTGTGTTGGTGTACATGTCGGAAAAGGGAAACAGTGTTACTGATTCTCTGAGCAGGAAGGTTTAGAATCAAGTGGTTCAGGAATCCAGTACTGAGTGGAAGGTGATGGCTTTGTTTGCAGAGATGCACCTAGAAGTGCAGGAGGAGAATGGTCAGGTTACTCTTTGTTCCTTAATGATGGATTTGATGCTTCTTTGTCAAGTTATGGAAGGTCATCATGATGATCCTGAGTGTTTTATCGTGAAGGAAATGCTTAAAGGTGGGGAGCTACCTTCTGGATGGGTTGTGAGTGTGGACAATGTTGTGAGTGTTTGTGATCGTGTGGTTGTTCCAAACTGTGTGTGGGAAGAGTTGATGTGTGAGTTCCATTCATCAAAGTGGGCAGTCCATCCTGGTTTGACCAAGATGTACCGTGATCTTTGAAGGCAGTTTTGGTGGCCTGGAATGAAGAAAGATGTTTTGGGCTTTGTGGCGCGGTGTCTTACATGTCAGCAGGTGATGACTGAGCATCAACTCCTAGTTGGTTTTTTGCATCCATTGTCCATTCCGGAATGGAATTGGGATGATGTGACAATGGATTTTGTCGTGGGTCTTCTGTGGACGCCGCGGAAGAATAATGCAATATGGGTGGTCGTGGATTGGTTATCGAATGTGGCTCATTTTCTAATGATTCATGAGACCCATACAGTGGACCAGTCAGGTGAGTTGTATGTTCGGGAAATAGTGTGGTTTCATGGTGTGTCGTGGACCATAGATTAGGACAAAGATTTGTGTTTCACATCGTGTTTCTGGAAAGGGTTGCAGAAGGCACTTGGTACGCATGTGTTTTTGAGTATGGATTTCCACCTGCAGACGGACAGCCAGTCGGAGCATACAATCAAAGTGTTAGAAGACATGTTAAGAGCTTATTTCATGGAAATTGGTGGTTCTTGGTAGAGACACATATCCTTGGTTGTGTTTTCCTACAATAACAGTTTTTAGGCTACGATTCATATAGAACCATTTAAGGCACTCTACGGGAGGCCATGTAGATCTCCGTTGTGTTGGCTAGAGGCTGGTGAATCCGAGTTGTTGGGGCCAAGTCTCAAGCAGAAGACATCAGAGAGAGTTAAGTTGATCAAGAAGTGGATGCCTACGATTTAGCGTAGGCAGAAGTCATATGCAGATCGGAGGCGTAGACCTCTTGAGTTTGGGGTGGGTGATAAGGTGTTCCTCCAGGTGACTCCATGGTTGGGTCACCGGCGGATTCGAAAGCAGGGTAAGTTGGCACCAAGTTATGTCGGTACTTTCGAAATTGTAGAGAGGATCAGAATAGTGGCTTACTAATTGGCTCTTCCACAGTGGTATGGTGGGATGAAAGATGTGTTTCCTGTGTCGCAGCTTCGACGGTATCATCCTGACCCATCTCTTGTGGTTGATGTTGAGGATGTGGAGCTTGAGGCCGATGCATCCTCTGAGGAGCACCTGGTTCATGTGGTGGATCATAGTGAAAAGATCTTGTAGGGAAAGGTTGTCTTATTAGAGCAAGAACTATGGAAGCATGGGAAAGTTCATGATGAAATGTGGGAGTGGGAATCAGATACGCGGGCTCAGTGGCCTGAACTCTTCTCTTCGTTGGATCAATGGGGCTTGGAAACTCAGCTTGAGGATGTTCCGTTATAAGGTGGGGAGGTTATAAGATCCCAGTGTGTGGAAATTTATGTTTTCATTATGTTTTGGTTGAATCCCTTATTTAGGGATTCAAGTGATGTTTCCTAAAAGTGTGAGAGGCCTTGGGGGTATTCCGAGGGCTCGGGGCACATAAGAAAGGATATCTGAGCATGGAAGGCCAGGGCTCATGACCTGAACACAGCCAGGAAAACCATGCGGCCTGCCCAGGATAAACCATGCGACTCTTACCCCTCCGAACAGAAGCATGCGAACGATTTTCCAAACTATGCGGCTAAATCGTGCGTCTTCTCCTCCTCCGGTCAGTGGCATGTGCACGGTTTGTGCACGGTTTCCCAAACTGTGCGGGCAAATAATGCGGCCACTTAGTGTTGGGAAAAATTACAAGTTTTCCACTCTGGGCTTTAAAACCCCACTCACGATTTCCTCTCATTTACTCCCTCTCCACCCTAGGCACAAACCAAATCGCCCAAAGGCTCCAAGAGACTGATCTCCTTCAATTCTAAGGCGATTTTGGTGCCATTGGCTACGTATCGAAGTTGCGGGTAAGGATAATATCATGCTTGCTTCTCTTTCTGGTTTAGGGTTTCTATCTTCTCTCCCACTCACTCAGAAGCTCTAAACCCCTAAGTTTTGGGTGAGTTTTAGGTTGAAGATCCAAAGGTTGGTTGGTTTGAGGTAAAAAGGATCGATTGAGAGTGTGTTCAACAATAGTTTCGAGGTAGGTGGTATACAAGTGATATACCATTGTTATTTGTGTATTTGTGCATTTTTAGTTGTGTTCTTTATTTAATTTGGTTATGTTTTGGATAACCTTGGATTGATTGGTAATAATGGTGTTTAAAATGGAAAATGGGAACCCTCAAGATCCCCGTGGGATGTGTTGGGATAGACTTGACCTAATTGGGGCCATCCATGGGATGTGCTGGCTTTTCCAAGATTTAGGGATTGTTAGTAAACAAGTGACCTTGTTGTAATGAATTGTAGAGCCCTTGATAAATAAGTTGGAATGATCGGATTAACTTGGAATAGAAGTTTGGTGATTCACCTAGACATGGCAATAATCTAAAGGTTAAAGTGGAATGGGTAAAATGATTGATTTATGAGAATGATGAACAGGTTAAATGGGTTAATGTGTAAACATATTAAAGACCATAATGGAATAGATTATGGGTTTAATGTTGAATGCTTATTGAGATACACATAACACATGGGAATTGGTTGCATGGTTAAATGATGTGAAATGGAAATGTGTTAATGGGTTAAGGCATGATGTGGATTCCCATGTGGGTGGCCATGAATAGTGTTTGTCGAAGGGAAATGGTTTGGATGGTTGATGGTTACATATATATAAGAATGTGCACATGTCTTCGTAGAGTGGGGTATAACATGAGGATCTACGCCCATGGGTTGAGTGAAGACTGAGGATCTAAACTCCGCCCGAAATGCACGGGTTAAGAAAGGGGTATGAGGGTCTATTATCCCAACGGTTGCATCCACCCGGACTGAGGATTTGAGGTGAGGTTATGGTATCTATGAGGGGTTAGTCCTAGTGAGATAGGATAACGTTGTGCTTACCCTATTGCATGTGATTGTTGGCCTTAGTCCCTTGTAACATAATGTACGAGATTAATGTAACATTCCGACCCCTGTTACCCAGAGTCGGTGCATTATTACGTAACATTGGCATGATCACATGAAAGATCAAATCTTGAAAGACCGATTAGTTTAGTAGCCTTGGAAACACTAGTTATATTCATAAGTCTTACATTACATCCTAAAAATGAAAACTACAACAACATCTTTTCTTCATAGTCCACACTCATATCCCCACATACTATCCATGCAGGTCATTCATAAATTACTTCTTCACATCCTGGGAAAAATAAAATATTGAAAGAGGTGAGCTCAAATGCCCAGTAAGGATAACAATATAGCAGAAACTTTCATAAATAATAATAAACATTTAAGGCAATGTATAACTAAAACAGAAGCCTTTTAAACATGAACTTCAACATAGTATGGAAAAAATGAAATAATTCCATTTACTTATTCACATGGATATTCTACAAATCGAATAATCACATGCAATATCAATAACCACTTTCATAATGATGGAATTCATAATGATAGACTATCATAACCACATAGCCAAGGCCTCGTGCCAAGACTACAAATAATATTTTTCCAAGGACTTTTGACAAGACACTAGTTGGTCTCATGAGACCTACAGATGCATCGAGGAGCTATAGCAGGCTCCACCCGTCACATATTAAGTCCAATTCATTCCCATATGAAATGGTTTAAACATAACATAGACATTCATATTAGAACTAGTATACGAAATGTAAACAGTTCATTAATAAACCATGAATGGTATAAAAATAACACATCCAGAGTCAAACATATCACAAAACCTTCAATACAATATAGAAGTTTTGTATCATAATAAATCAACTTCAAATAAACGTAAAATCCATCAAATGATGTTGACAGAGATGAAATAAAAACTCTTTTTAGAGAAATATATCTTTTTATATATTTATAAAATATAACATTTTCTTTGAAAATATTTTTATAAGCTTGTTAGGGAAGCTTCAAAGATTTTATAATGGTGGGAAATAACTGCACCTACCGTATAAGTTAAAAAACATTCTTACCTTAATTCTGCTGGAAATGTTAAAAAGCACCTTGTTTGGAAAACGACAGAAAGATTCCTTTATAAACCTCAAATAAAAATTAAAACAATGGTATAAATGTCATTAACCCATATTATTGTAAATAGTAAAAATGTTTTGAAATACATTTTTAAAGAAACATGGATGTGGATGATAAAGAGATCCCAGTAGATTATTACGTATATACAACCTTGGATAATGAAGAGAATGCAAAATAAACCCTTACCTTGTACTTTTCCTTGGTTGGGTTAGATCGACCTCTTGTATAATGGTGAAATAATTGTTGCTAAATTATAAAATAATCATATACATTAATATGATATCATATATGATCTTTTAACATTTATTTGTTAATAATATCTTGGTATTATCATTGTTTCGGGTGTTAACTTATTCGTTTTTTTAATATTTTTTGTTAAGTAAGCTGTGTTTGTAATGGATAGGTTGTATCTTAGTCATATCCAGAATGATATCAAGTCCTTAAACATTATTTTTAAATTGTCAAATAATTATTATACTTGAATGGATACGATGGGGAATTAATCTCATCGCGTTCGTGGAGACGGTATTACGTACGTACGCACGAGTGACAATATCATTATTTTGATATTAAAATAATATATAATTGTATGGTATATCATATATACAGAATCATTATCATTTATATTTATTATTTACATGAGTTACCCATCATTATCATACCCATCCAAATAATAATTTATTGAATAACAATTACACCACGACGTGGAGACGGTAAGCCGTACGTACGCACGTATGGTGACATGTTATTCAAAGGATGGATAGAATAATGAATATGTTTGTAACATATTTTTAACAACATAATTGTATATATACGATACTAGAGTTATTATTTTATAATGGTAATAAAAATGATGGAAGAAGTGGAAGAATAAAGGAACTTGAAAAGGGGTGGTGAAAACATTACCTCTTCTTCGGGTTCTTCCTTTTGATTTGATCAAAAGGGCTCTTAGGTTGGATTTATGACTAAAGTAATGCCCCTAGGATGAAGTGAGGGAAGTTGAGTGAGTATTTAGGTAGATTTTGGATGAGCCAAAAGGCTTTTAAGGTGTGAATTAATGAGAAGGGGGAGTTCCCTTTTATAAGAGGGGTGAGGGGCACCTTTGGAAAAGCTAGAAATATTATTTTATAATAAAATCATATTAGGTTTATAATGGATCCAAAGTGGATTATTTAAATTTTAATGAGGTTGTGGGTCTAAAACCACTCATCCAGTAGAATTTAGATAGGTTTGGGTTACTATATTAACCTTATCATTAAGTATTTACTCTTAGTTAATTAGTTTCACATTTACAATGTCTCGTTGTATTTTTATATTATATGGTTAATAAACATTCTATATACATTTAAGCGACCCCAATGTGGTCCATTAATGATACACCTATAATGATATAAGTCTCTTGGCCAATCCTTAGATTTTTAGGAATTTAATATCAATTAATAATATAATATTTTCTTTAAAAACTCTTTTATGTCAATTTTGACACTATTCAATAATTGATTTTTTTAAAACTCATAAGAGAATTATTACTTCGAAAAAAGTTAAATAAATCATTCCTAACATGTCATATTAACCTATAAAATTAGTTAAATTCATATAATGTCTAAAATTATATTTAATTGGGTATCTACAATATCAATCATTTTAATTTTTTACTATTATGGTAATTACTACATCACCATTGTGTCATAAATAAATTAAAGTATATAATGTCTAAAAATTACAAATAAAATATAATTATGTATGAAATCGTTTTAGATTCCTAAAGAATATTTATAGTCGAAAATCCAACATATATAACCCTATGTAAAAATTGTTTGTCTAAAAGATATATGCTTGGGTCATTTTTGTATTCATTTTAACTTAATTAAAATAAAGTGTCCCTATCACTTACAAGTGGCACCATGGGGTCCCAAAATCGACCCAAATATGGCCATGGTCGGACATGTATCAACCAATAAGGTTTGGACACGTTTTACAGTAACTTGTTATTATTATAATATTATCTTTTTAACCCTTATTTACCATATTTACCCTTTAACCATGGTAAATAAAATATTTACCGAAATAATTATTCAAAATGTATAATAATAAAAGTTACCTATTTACACAATTTGAACATCCTGATTCAAAATATGGAATCCATTATTCCAAATTCAAAACAAAGAAGTGGCAGAAATTAAATTAAAATTATTTCTCGCTGTCAAAACAAAAAGCGTGTTTTTAAGATATAATAACTATCAAAAGATTGATACTTGTTTCTGTTCGGTTTAATTGTGAAATTATGTCCAATGACCAACATTGTATTAAATGGTAAAATTATATTCTAAATATACTTTAAAACCACTCAAATTCATAATTTATCACTATTAATTATTTTTATTAAAAAAGTTGTTTTTAATTAAAATTTAGTAATTTTCACTATTCATTAAAATATTAAAGTTATCTGAAAAGTACCAAAATTTCACCTTAGGCTAAATTCGATACTCAGAATCCAAAAATGAAGTCCATTTTGGGAGGTAAAATTTCTAAAATTTTAAAAAGTAGGTATTACTATTCATAACGGCTAGTTTGATCGGTTGTGGTGTGTGTTAGAACTCGATGATGCGTACAACACACGCTATTTCATTATTCAAAGAGAAGCGTACCGTGGAAGCTTGGGGTGTTACATTCTACCCACATTAAAATAATTTCGTCCTCAAAATTTCTAGAATACTACCTCATTAGAAGACTCGGTTGGTTCTTCATCATAAGTTCCTTGGGTTCCCACGTTCCCTCTTCCCATCATATAGTTTCTCCACAAGACTTTTATCAGACGAGTCGTCCGTTTTCTCAGTACTTGTTCTCTCGTATCAAAAATCTTGATGGGCTCATCACAATAAGACAGATCGGGTTCCTGTTCTAATTCTTCATAGGTTATTACATGCATTGGTTCACGCATGTATTTCATCAATAGAGATACGTGGAACACATCGTGAACATTGGAGAGACTTGGAGGCATTTCCAATCGGTAAGCTACAACCCCAATTCGTTCTAGAATTTCGAAAGGTCCAATGAACCTGGGACTCAATTTACCTTTCATACCAAAATGTATGACTCCCTTCCATAGAGATACCTTTAGGAAAACATGATCACTGACTTGAAATTCCAAATCCTTCCTTCGATTATTGGCATAGATCTTATGCCTACGTTGAGCTATTTTGATGTGATTTTGGATTACCTTTATTTTTTCCATCGTTTCCTCCACCAGTTCTGGGCCTACATGTTTTCGTTCACCAATGTCATCCCAACAGGATGGTGTACGACATCTCTTTCCATATAACGCTTCATATGGTACCATTTGAATACTCGAATGGAAGCTATTGTTATAAGAAAATTCTACCAAACGTAAATATTGATCCCACATACCCTGAAAGTCAAGTGAGCAAGATCTCAACATGTCTTCTAAGGATTGAATAGTTCGTTATGATTGTCCATCTGTTTGAGGGTTGTAGGCAGTGCTCAAATGAAGTTCAGTATCCAAGGCTTTCTGAAGACTTTTCCAGAATCTTGAAGTAAAACGGGGATCACGATCAGAAACAATAGATAGGGGTACTCCATGAAGTCTCACAACTTCATCAATATATAGTCTTGCTAGACGTTTTAGTGGTAGATCTTCTCTTATAGCAAGAAAATGTGCTGACTTGGTATGACAATCAACAATGACCCATATTGCATTGTTCCTTCTATGAGTCTTTGGTAGCCCCATGAAAAATTCCATCGTAATATTGTCCCATTTTCACTCTGGTATGGGAAGAGGTTGCATGACTCATCTAGGCTGTTGCCTTACAGCTTTCACTTGTTGACAAACCATAAATCTTGAAACAAAATCAGCAATCTCCCTCTTCATGTTATCCCACCAAAAATGTTCCTTCAAATCTGAAATCATTTTGGTGCTCCCAGGGTGTATAGGAAAATTGAAACTATGAGCATCATCCAATAATTCCCTTTTTAGATCAGGTATATCGGGAACACATTGTCTCTTCCTGAGTTTCAAAATTCCATCTTCACACAAAAAGTCTCTCAATCTCCCATCATTCACAGCTTTAATCTTCTTTTGAAATTATTCATCATCGGTTTGAGAACTCTTAATCCTTTCTAGTAATTATGGTTTGTCAACCATTTGAAAAAACATTGATGTTTCACCTTCCCTAGTTATTCCCATTTCCATCTTCACTAGATCAATGAAAATTGGATCCCTTTCGATTCTCATATTGTTCAAAACGACATGGTCTTTTCTGCTCAAAGCATCTGCCACCTTGTTTGCCTTCCCCGGGTGGTAGTGTATTTTACAATCATAATCCTTGAGTAATTCAAGCCATCTCCTTTTCCTCATGTTGAGTTCTTTTTGTGAGAAAATATACTTCAAACTCTTGTGATCAGTATAAATCTCACATTTTTCACCGTAGAGGTAGTGCCTCCATATCTTCAAAGCAGAGATCACAGCTTCTAACTCGATATCATGTGTAGGATAGTTTTTTTCATGAATTTTCAACTGTCATGATGCATAGGCAACAACCCTATAATTCTGCATAAGGACACAGCCAAGTCATTTCTTCGATGCATCACTATAAATAATGAACCCATCATTCCCCAATGGTAGAGTCAATATATAAGAATTGTATAATCATCTGTTCAGTTCTTTGAAACATTCTTCACACTCTTTTGTCAAAACAAATTTAACCCCTTTTCGCGTGAGCTTTGTTAATGGGTTAGCCAACCGGGAAAAATTCTGGACGAAACATCGATAATAACCTGCCAAACCAATAAAACTGTGTACCTTAGTTATACTTGTAGGTGTTTTCCATTATTGGATTACCTTGGTCTTATAAGGATCAATAGAGATTCCATATTTAGAGAAAATATGGACAAGAAAAGAAATCTCATGAATCCAGAATTCACACTTGCTAAACTTCCCATATAATTCATGTCTTCTCAGAGTCTTCAGGATAATGCGCAAGTGACTTTCATGATCATCATAGCTATTAGAGTATACCAAGATATCATCAATAAATACCACCACAAATTTATCAAGATATTCCTTGAAAACTCTATTCATCAGATCCATGAATACAGAGGGTGCATTAGTCAATCCAAAAGGCATTACAGTAAACTCGTAATGCTCATACATGGTTCGAAATGCTGTTTTCGAAATGTCTTCCTTCTTTACACACAACTGATGGTATCCAGATCGAAGTTTAATCTTTGAAAAGTATTGAGCTCCATGAATGTGGTCAAATAAATCACCAATACGAGGTAGGGGATACTTATTCTTTATTGTTATAGCATTGATCTCCCTACAACCGATATATAACCTCATAGATCCCTTTTTCTTTTAAAAAAGAACAGGGGATCCCCATGGAGAAATACTAGAGTGAATAAATCCCTTATTACTCAATTCCTCTAGTTGTATCTCTAGTTAAATTAATTCTGAAGTGGCCATTCTATAAGGGGTCTTTGATATAGGCCTTGATCCAGGAATTAAATCAATGGAAAACTCAACTTCTCGTTCTGGAGGATGTCCAGGTAAATCTTCCTGAAACACATCTACATATTCATTCACAACAGGTACATCCTCTATTTGAACATTCCTTTCCAAACCCACAGTCATTTC
Source organism: Viscum album (assembly GCA_963277665.1). Lineage (NCBI taxonomy): Eukaryota > Viridiplantae > Streptophyta > Magnoliopsida > Santalales > Viscaceae > Viscum > Viscum album. The sequence goes on along the minus strand of OY728131.1, from coordinate 1,762,121,682 downwards.
ATTCTCTTCCACCCCAATATTTGAATTTAGTTGAGCTACTGGGGGTGGATCTAGATAAGAATTATGTGGTGACGATTCTATTCAAAAGATAAGGTGTTCCTTATCATCATCATCAATAATCATAACCTCATTCTTCTTACAATAAATCTTTGCATCATAGTTCGAATGCCAGTCCATACCGAGGATTATATCAAACTCAATCATAGGTATGACGATGAGATCTGCAGATAAAGAACATTTACGTGCTCTAATTGGGATTGATTCACAAAACTTTGTTGCAATGATACATCCCTTAGGAGTTTTGACTGACAACTCCCTTGTTAAATCAAATTGAAAATATCTAATTTTCATAGAAAACTGGGAAGATATCAAACAATGCGATGATCCAGAATCAAATAATGTATTTTCTAAACTTGAGGAAACCATTTAATTACCTGCCACCACGTCTTTTGAAGCTTCTAGCTCAACAATAGTGATAGAAAAAGTTTGTGATTGATCCCTTGGACTTTTCTGAGGTAAGTTCCCCTAAAAATTAGGACATTCATTTGCATAATTTCTCATCTCCCTACAATTGTAGCACTGAACATTGGTAGCTTCCTTCTTCCCTTTGCAATAACGATCTTGGTGGACTTTTTCTAACACTTGTAACAGACACCCATTCCCTTCAAGAAAGTACCAGGGTGTTTCTTCCCACATTTACCACATTATGGATAATCAACCATTCTTTTATTACCCTTATTTCCATTCCCATATTGATCAGCAGATCTCTTCTTCTCTTTCTTTGCTTTAAAGTCATAAAAATTAGAGAATTCCTTTTCTGTCTTGATAGCACATGAGACAATGTCTTCGTACGACGAGAACGATTGTGAGACTAATTTTTGATGGATAAATGGTTTTAACCCATCAATGAAATGATCAATATTACTTCTTAGGTTACATATATAATCTCCATCATACCTTTCAAACCTTGTAATGTTAGCCTCTTACATTGCGACATTCTCATCCTCCTTTTGTCCCAGACTCATAAATTGCCTTTCCATATCTTCTCAATGGTCATGAGGAATGTATTTTTCTAAAAACATATCTTTGAACTCCCTCCATTCCATATTTGATACTTCATCATCTTCCTTCGTGTTTTGAATCAATGACCACCTTTGATCAGCATCTCCAGTGAGGCGGTAAACTGCCATGATAACTTTTTCCCTTTAACTACTCCACAAAGCCTGAAATATTTTCTCTAGGGAATTTTTCCATTGCTCAGCTACTAAGGGATTTGTAATCCCATTGAACGTTGGTGGTTTTTCATCATTATGTGATCTAGCATTGATCTTCCACGCCGTGGATCAGGGTTCTCCACACAAGTAAGGTTATTATTCATAACCTGAGTGAGTTGTCTCAGTATGGTGATTAGCTGATCGGCACTAGTTGCATCACCAACTCCACTATAATTATCTTGAGAAGGAGGGAAATCCCTATATGGAGTGAGTTCATTGATATGGTTTCCATTTCTTCCACTGGGCGCCATTTCTAAACAATGACATAAACTAGATCAGTTTATGAATCAAAATACATAATTCCATACTTATAAAACACTTAACATAAATTGAACTATTTATGGATATAATCCATAATCATGAAAATGTTTTCATTGAGGAATTATATAATCATATTACTTTCATAATGATTTGTAATGAAAATGAGAGTTATCCTAAGCATATCCCTCGGGAGTGTCATAACAAAGAGTGCAGCAAGGCCCGTTGTCATGCACTCGTTCCCGTTCGAGTCTAGCTCAAAGCGGTGTTTTCGGGTTTTAACCCTAGGTACATCTGTGCCAGAGCCGCCTCTACCAGCTCGTATCCAGATAGGGATGTATTGCTTGGAAAACTCACAAAATCTATACAATACCAAAATTATAGGAAGTTCTTCTATACTAATCCTCAAAGTCCATCTTAAATCTATGTTCTCCAATCAGATTTTATCTAAATCTAGATTCTAAGGTTTGTACTAAGTTTCCTCTGATACCAACTGTAACGCCCCGACCCCAGTTACCCTGAGTTTGTGCATTATTACGTAACATTGGCATGATCACATGAAAGATCAAATATCGAAAGACCGATTAGTTTAGTAGCATGGAAACACTCGATATATTCATAAGTCTTACATTACAAAATAAAAATGAAAACTACAACAACATCTTTTCTTCATAGTCCACACTCATATCCCCACATACAATCCTTGTAGGTCATTCATAAATTATTTCTTCACATCCTTTTAAAAATAATACATTTAAAGGGGTGAGCTCAAATGCCCAGTAAGGATAACAATATAGCGGAAACATTCATAAATAAGAATAAACATTTAAGGAAATGTATAACTAAAACAAAAGCCTTTTAAACTTGAACTTCATCATTGTATGGAAAAAATTAAATAATTCCATTTACATATTCACATGGATATTCTAATAATCGAATAATCACATACAATATCAATAACCACTTTCATAATGATGGAATGCATAATGCCAGACTATCATAACCACATAGCCAAGGCCTCATGCCAAGAATACAAATAAGACTTTTCCAAGGTCTTGTGCCAAGACACTAGTTGGTCTCATGAGACCTACCTATGCATTGAGGAGTTATTGCGGGCTCAACCTGTCACATATTAAGTCCAATGCATTCCCATATGAAAAGGTTTAAACATAACATAAACATTCGTATTAAAACTAGTATATGAAATGTAAATACTTCATTAATAAACCATGAATGGTATAAAAATAACACATCCACAGTCAAATATATCACAAAACCTTCAATACAATATAGATGTTTGGTATCATAATAAATCAACTTCAAATAAACGTAAAATCCGTCAAAGGATGTTGACATAGATGAAATAAAAACTCTTTTTAGAGAAATATATCTTTTTATATATTTATAAAATAAAACATTTTATTTGAAAATATTCTTATAATCTTATATGGGAAGCTTTGAAGATTTTATAACTGCATAAAATAGCAGAACCCATAGTATAAGTTAAAAAAACACTCTTACCTTAATTCTGCCAAAATGGTAAAAAAGCACCTTGTTTGGAAAACGACGGAAATATTCCTTTATAAACCTCTTATAAAAAGTCAAACAAGGGTATAAATATCTTTAACCCATATTATTGTAAATAGTAAAACTGTTTTGAAATACATTTTTAAGAAACATGGATGTGGATGATAAAGAGATCCCAGTAGATTATTACGTATATACAACCTCGGATAATGAAGAGATTGCGAAATAAACCCTTACCTTGTACTTTTCCTTGGTTTGGGTAGGTTAACGTCCTTTATAATGGTGAAATAATTGTTATTAAATTATACAATAATCATATACATTAATATGATATCATATATGATCTTTTAACATTGATTTGTTAAGAACATCTTAGTATTATCGTTGTTTCGGGTGTTAACTTACTCGTTTTTTATATGTTTTGTTATGTAAGATGTGCTTGTAATGGATAGGTTGTAGCTTATTCATATCCATAATGATATCAAGTCATTAAACATTATTTTTAAATCATAAAATTATAATTATACTTGAATGGATACGATGGAGAATGAATCTCTTCGCGTTCGTGGAGACGGTAGTCCGTACGTACGCACGAGCGAAAATATCATTCTTTTGATATTAAAATAATATATAATTGGATGGTATATCATATATACAGAATCATTATCATTTTATATTTATTATTTACATGAGTTACACATCATTATTATACCCATCCAAATAATAATTTATTGAATAACAATTACACCACGACATGGAGACGGTAAGCCATACGTACGCACGTATGGTGAAATGTTATTCAAAGGATGGATAGAATACTGAATATGGTTGTATCATATTTATAATAACATCACATTATATATAATATACTGGATTTATTATTTTGTAGTGGTAATAACAATGAAGGAAGAAGTGGAAGAAGAAAGGAACTTGAAAAAGGGTGGTGAAAACATTACCTCTTTTTCGGGTTCTTCCTTTTGATTTGATCAAGAGGGCTCTTAGGATGGCTTTCTGACTAAAATAAGGCATCTAGGATGAAGTGAGGGAAGTTGAGAGAGTATTTAGGCAGAGTTTGGCTGAGAAAAAAGGCTTTTAAGGTGTGAATTATTGAGAAGGGGGAGTTACCATTTATAAGAGGGTTGAGTGGCACCTTTGGAAAAGCTAAAATATTATTTTATAATAAATACATATTTGGTTTCTAATGGATCCAAAGTGGATTATTTAAATGTTAAGGCAGGTATGACTCGAAAACCACTCAACCAATAGAATTTAGACAGGTTTGGGTTACTATATTATGCTTATCATTAAGTATTAACTCTTAGTTAATTAGTTTCACTTTTACAATGTCTCTTTGTATTTTTATATTATATGGATAATATACTTACTATATACATCCAAAAGACCCCATAGTGGTCCATTAATGATACACCTATCATGATATAATTCTCTTGGTCGAACCTTAGATTTTTTGGAATTTAATATCAATTAATAATATAATATTTGTTTGAAAAACTCTTTTGTGTCAATTTGGACACTATTCAATAATTGATTTTTGTAAAAATCATAAAAGAATTATTACTTCGAACAAAGTTAATTAAATCATTCCTAACATGTCATATTAGCCTAGAAAATTAGTGTAATTCCTAAAAAGTCTCAAATTATATTTATTTGGGTATCTACAATATCAATCATTTTAATTTTTCACTATTATGGTAATTACTTTATCACCATTGTGTCATAAATAAATTAAATTATTTAATGTCTACAAATTTAAAATAAAACACCATTATAAATTAAATCTTTTTATATTTCTAATGAATATTTATAGTCGAAAATCCAACATATATAAGCCTATGTAAAAATAATTTTTCTAAAAGATATATGCTTGTGTCATTTTTTTGAGGTAATGCTTTGGTCAAAGACCAAAGCACAATTTATTAATAAACAAAAAAGGATTACAAGAGGTGAAAAGATGGGATTTTTTTACAATCTATATCAAAAAGGTATAGTAAGTCAGAAGGAATAGAGTCCATATCACTTACATGAGGCACCATGGGGTCCCAAAATCAACCAAAAGATGCCCATGGTCAGACATGTATCAACCAATAAGGATTGGACACGTTTTAGGGTAATTTTTTGTTATTATAATATTATTTTTTAACCCTTATTTACAGGATATACCCTTTAACCATGGTAAATAAAATATTTACCAAAGTAATTATTCAAAATGTCTAAAAATAAAAGTTACCTATTTACACAATTTGAACATACTCATTCCAAATATGGAATCCATTTTTCCTAATTCCAAACACAGAAACGACAGAAATTAATTTAAAATTAATTCTCGTTGTCAAAACAAAAAGTGTGTTTTTAAGATATAATAATTATCAAAAGATTGATACTTGTTTATGTTCAGATTAATTGTGAAATTATATCCAGTGACTAAAATTTAATTAAATGGTAAAAATATATTATAAATATACTTTAAAACCACTAAAATTCATAATTTATCACTATTTATTATTTTGATTAAAAAGGTTGTTTTTAATTATAATTTAGTAATTTTCACTATTCATCAAAAAATTAAAGTTATCCGAAAAGTACCAAAATTTCACCTTAGTCTAAATTCGATACTCCGAATTCAAAAATAAAGTCCATTTTGAGAGATAAAATTTCTAAAATTTTAAATAGAAGGAATTACTATTCATAACGGCTTGTTTGATCGGTTGTGGTGTGTGTTTGAACTTGATGTTGCGTACAACACACGCTGTTGCATTATTCAAAGAGAAGTGTACCTTAGAAGCTTGGGGTGTTACAATTAACCCATGGAAATGTGATGAAATGGTAAATGGAGAAAATGGGTGTGTAATGAATGATAATGGAAGTGGCAATGTCTTGGCTCTAAACTGGTTAATGGTACCTTAAATAATTACATGGAAATTATCATTCATATTCATTTACATGCACTATCTGTTTAGATTGAATATTTTGTAGACACCGTTGGTGGTGGGCTACTGATTTGTACTCACACCCTGCTCGGGCCGCCGTTGGGTACCCGAGCAGACTTCATGTATTCATGTCAGGAGAAGGTCAATGGTCCTTTCTTGATATTTGAGTAGTAATGGGTAGCACTTGGTGGAGGATCCGGACTTTGAGTGGAGACCATTTTGGTTATTTTTGTCATTATCAATATTTTGGGGTTTTGTCCACTTTTACACTTGTAGTATGACATGGAATATTTATTAATGGAAATTGATGTTATACATGTTCCGTGCTTATTGGTGATCGTTTCCGCTATTTGATTTATTTCTGTTTTGGATTACTCTGATAAGAAGGGGGTATAGACTCCCCACTAGACTCTGTAGACCACCGCTACTGGTCAGCAGCCTTTGGCGTACGGGGAGTAGCACTTAAGGTCATGTAACCACCCGGCCCGGAGGACCAGTTTAGTGTCTTTCGGGTCAGGGACGTTACAATTTATACCCGGTGATCTGACTCAAATCCGGTCAAAAGATAAAAAATAAAAAACACACGCAATCAGCATTTTCTTTTACAGAGTTGGAAAATTGAATTTAGGGTCCTATTATAAGGATATGTCAGCCACAGCAGCAACAATAGACTCTCTGGACTAAAATACAAACTCAAGACACTTAACACTATTCCTCCATTGAAAACATAAAATCATAGTTGTTATGTTAGAAAAAACCCCTTTAATACCTCTTTGTTATGACCAGTCCTCTAGGGCCCATGTCGTGACTACCCGATGCCTTCCCTTCATATGCTAGGGGTTGGTGACTTGCACTAAAATGAAATTTCCCTAAAATGGGAAGGCATTGCCTCAAATCCCATACATACAAAAATAAGGAACACTATGCACAGGTAAATCACAACTTAAGAAGAAAGGTACAACCACAACTGAAACCACCAATGAGTTTAATAGTAGGTAATAAATGTAAATGGGCCAGAATACAAGACCCACTGAAATGGAAAAAGGGTAAAAAATGAATTCATCTCCTTAGGTAACCCTCTAAGGAACCTACCTAAAGGGTAGGTACAACTCATCCATGCATCTCTCCACGTTAATTGGCCACCATTGTACGTCATCTTCCAATCACCTCTAAGCACCGTCTTGACCGAACTCCTAAATACTCGGACAAGATATATGTTGTCTACACAGGACACAATGATGTTCAGGAGAATCCCATAACGGGGGGACTATAACAATACCTAGTAGGGACCCCACGACCACTGAAGGTCTTTTAGAATTCCACAATGGAAAATCCATAATGCATAATCTCAATCAGAAATCACAAAGAAAAAGACTCAGCACAAACTAGCTATAACATAATCATACAAGTATAGGTGTTTATTCATATTTCTAGATCATCTAATTCTATTAGGAGGCTCTACAGATAGGATCACTCAGTGTCGATCCACATATGATCTCTATTCAATCATCACGTCTGATCGAGCCACTGGATTCCCACACAAAGCACGCTTGATTCTAGGAGGATCCTCTCCTCAAGGCATTTGTCATACCTCATATATTACAAATTCCCTTTATGATTTAACCCGATCAACCCCCATGTCATAAGGGTTCCATCACATAAGATGGTGAATCAACTGGACACCTGTTCTATAAGTTATAGGCATTCAAGGACCGAGGGACCAATTGGATTCGGGGTCGATCCAACCCAGACATTCTCCAACATTCTCTAAAACCCAATTACAGTATCTTAAATATAAAGTCTTGTCTTAAGGGTCCTCACACCATTTACCACACGTCAAATGGACACCTGGTATAAAAGATACACATGTTTTAGTGTAAAGGGGTCGGTGGGTTCCGCTCCGTTAGGGTTCCGGTCTAGCTGGCAGCTTTTGAATGACAAGCGGACCCATCCCGGCTTGGAGGTCCAGCCCAACCGGTAGTTATAGCCTAACAGGTGGGTCTAGCCAACCGGGAAAAATACAGCCCACATGTGGGCCAGTTGATGGCTCATTGACGAGACGCAGAGCGTCTGGTACGGCCAGTCGGCACCGCCCCCTCTTCTGAATTGACTGACTCAGATGGACATTTTGTCTAGTTGATCGGCCCAAGGGGGATTCTCCTTCATCTCCACATAGTGAATTGGTGCCAGTCCCTCTCACCACCACAACCTGGTTGGTCGTGGTTCCTACTACTATGGTGTTTTCCGGCACCGCCACCCCGGTGATGTTGCGTCAGTGGTTGCCTTCGCGGGCCACCAGTGATGCTCATGTGGTCTGTTCTTCTTTTAGTCTGTGCCTACAGGCCTCCTGGTTTACCACCTTCTTTGTTTGGCCCACAAATATGCCTTTTCACTACATTCATTGTTCTTCCATGAAGAATGCACCAAGGAAAAGTTTAGCAGATGGTCTGGGCCTTGTTCGGTTTGGCTCACGTCCTTCGCATTTGTGTTTTAAACAAATATGAAGTATAGTAAAAAAAGAACAATCCCCAACTTTAGACCTTTCAAAAATCACCGACATTGGAAGACAAGACATGGATAATCATTTTAGTTGGTCGATCTTTGTTCATTGGATTTTGCAAGAACGGAATGAGAGGGAACAAGAAAGCACGTAAACCCCCTGCCTTGAGCTTGTAGGAAGTTACTGAGGACGAGGAAGGACTGTCCATGTCTGAGGGTGTTATGGATGAAGGATAACGTTCACATCCTATGGTGCATGTCATCAAATCCTCCAATGGTTGTAAAAGCCTCATTCTAGGGTGGTGGAAGACAATGAAACACTTCATTAGAGGTTCCTTCCTTGATTCCAAAAACCCATGCCCGAGAATCATTTAAATAGACAAATGAGAAGATCAATCCACAACACAATTAATGAGGTTCATTAATGAATTTAATTAATGAAACTATTAATTCTCCCAGTGATGTGGTTACACAACCATGTGTAACTGACCTTTTAATGGTCTGACAGTCCATTGGTCTCGCCACCACCATTCAACAGTTACAAGAAAGAAGTAAAATAACTCATTGATTTATGTTTTTTTGTAAAGTCCAAAAATTAATATTTTCTTCAAACCCTTTCCAGACAATGTTATGATTCTGTTAAGTGATTCATTGTGTTTCGGAATCAATGGCACCCTCACATTCTTAATCTAAACACTAGATTAAAAGATAGAATTTTCCACCCATAAGTAAAATAATTGTACCATAAAAAGATTAAAATTATTAACAGTTACCCTCGGCCCGCGTCGGTTGAGGTTAGGATCATTTTAAGTGGAACATGCCCTCACAAGCTCAAATGTAATCTCAGGTGTAAAATCTAAGTAACCATTTAGGAGTTAAATAATTTAATAATAATTTGATTGCTACTTAAATATTTTATTTACGGAAAAAAACTAACTTCCACTTTTGGCACATGACGTCCATGATTAGGATCTGCCTAAAGAAAGAATTAACTCATGAGATGAACGGTAGTATGATATTATTATCTATGTCACAGTTCATGAGTTATAAACATTTGAAAAATAAAATAATATTATTTTATTATTTTATTTACGACTGTGATATTTTTGGATTTTCTCACTAGAGTCCTGCAGCGACTGAACATCACACGCACAAATGGTAAACCTTCCATGATGAACACAAACATGCCCTCATATTTCTGATTTGGTCACCCATTTTTAAGTGTTCGTCCACTTTTACAAAAAAAACTACTCATGCGATCTATTTAAATCTTAACATTTTTTTACGGTTAATTCCAGGCACTCCGGGCCTCGGAATCACTTGCCGTCAATTTTTACAGTCTCATAATAATACCGTATAATTAAAAATATATATATGGACATTTTTGGACATTACTTGTATTCCCATATAGTGCCTATTAGGGTACCATTTTAAGGATAGAATGAAATTTTTTATTATTTTGGGCTCCACTAGGGGAAGGGGTTCATCCAAACATCCTCATAAATACATTAAACATTATCTCAACATGTACACTAGTGTTTGAGTGGTAATTTTATACATACCATCCATTTGAGTTTGATAAGATGTGGTAAAGATGACTTCCACATTCAATGCCCACTAAATACTTCAACCAAACATCGAGGTAAACCTTGGATATCAATTAGATATAATAGATAGTTGAACTTGAAAATGTCTTTCCTCTTCTAATAAGTTTATCTTAGTGATATGGTTAATATAAAAATATACCATAATAAAAATTAATTTTGATGACTAGTTAAGGTGATCAAGACCACCCCGATAGATTTATTTCATTTAGTCATTATAGGGAGTATTATGATAAAATCTATTTTTATTTTTACCAATTTCATAATGTTATGGTTGTGGATTAATTATACCATTATAATTAATTAATTCAATATTTTCAAATATCCATACACTAAATGACGATGCAAATTATGAAATTTACCACTTCATGATATCCCACCCAAAGCATTACATTTTATCTTTATAAATCATAGTGATTTTTGGGAGAATATAGAAGGATGATATATGTGCATCATCAAGATGTTTAATCATCAGTTCAGGTTTATATTGGACACATAATCAAATTCCAAATCATATAATTCCATATTTTTCAATATTAAACCACATAATATTTTCCACCTTTTTAAGTAGAATTTCACAATTATTTTAGAGATCCATGATTCTAACAAAATTGATTGTCAACTAGTTATTTTTTCCAAGTACGATATATATTCATTTACTATTTAGATGTTCATTCTCTACATGACCAAGAATGATGGATACATTTTAATCTCCATCATGGATTGTGTTTCAGGGAACATTATACTTAGATCAGCATCTAATTTTTTCATTCCGTGGATGGTAACTGATTAAAAATATTAATCCTAAATTAGATAAATTCACCTTTATTGGAATATTTTGGACTCCATTTATAAAAATATATTAATGATGATTTTCTGATCCGAAGATAAAATTAATTTTCTCCCAATAGATATATTGTCCTAAAAATTCACCATGAATATCACTATAGAATGTTATATATCATGTGTTTAGTAGTTATTCTCAATGTTTTTTAATTAATAATAGGAATAAGCTATCAATTTTTAATATTCCACGAGTAGAATAATTAATCCATTTTAGGTGCATCACTTTATATCACAAAAACATCCTCTTTGTTGGGTAATGTGAGTGTAAGTTCTATTATTATCCTATTCTTTAACTCCTCGAGATATCATTGAATTCAATAGTGGAGGCAAATTTGACTCTTTTTTGAGTTAGCATGGTTACTGGGATTTGAATATGTGAAATCTTTCTAACAATGAAATGATAATACCAAGATATCCAAACTAAACTATCTTTTTCAATCATAGATTTGGAACCTGTCAATATCCTTTATTTATCAAGGATCCACATATATCCCTTTTTTCAGATTACATTCACAAATATTAATTCATAATATATCTAGAACAATCACTTATTGTACCTTATATACAATTTTTTTATCTACAATATCCTCATTATAATATTAAAATGCTTCTCATTCTTCTAATTTCATTAGGATTAGAAAATAATATCGACTATATTGTGAACCCTAAATATTTCAACATATCCTGAAAGACTATATAAAATAAGTCCATGATTATTGGTGTAGCTTTAGTTATTCAATATGGAATCCATATGAACACATAGTTCCCATACCTAGTAACACCCCATGATTTTGAAATAAACACTATGCATGATAGTGTACACAAAACGCAACACCGAGACTAAAAAACATTAGTATACTCCAAAAATATTATTATTTACTGTAATAATTATTTCCTAGGAATGGAATTGGAATGATTGAATATTATTAAATAAAGTTTGAATAAAAATAAATGACACACTCAAAACATCTTATTTGATCATTATTTAATAAAAATGTACTCAATCAACAGTATAGTCATTTTATGATTCCAAAAAACATTTCCCTCAAAAAATAAAACATATTTCTTTATGGGAGAAAATATTATAATTTATTTTTGAAAATTATGAACTTTTTATTTTTTAAAAATTATGGAATTTTTAAAACTAGATAATAATAATTTGTTTTGGGTATATGTTGGGATTTTTCTCAAAAGGATTAATTTTTAGTAAATAGTAAAAAATAAATAGTTGTATTGAAAACTATATAGTTAATTCAAGGATTGAAAAAAAAATTCTTGTTTTAGAAAATATTAAAAATAATATTATTTCTCTTATACTATTAATAATTTAATTATGTTAACTGGATGAAATTTTATTTTTTAATTTTGTACAATTTTTTTTTAGAAAATGTATTTTTCTGTAATGCTAATTTTCATAGAATTGTTAATTTTTATTTTAAACAAATTACATCCACTTATATGAATTGAATAATAAAAATGGATTAAATAGTTTGTATTCGGAGATACTTATTTTTTAATAATGTCACTTTTATTTTTATTTAATCTAAATAGTAATCACCGTAAAATTTATCATCTCAGTATAAGGAAAATCACATTAATGTACATTGAAAGCGAGTTATAATATCATAATATTTTCATCCTAATATTCAGTGGATTAATTGTATTCTAAATATATCACCATATGCTTTATATTTTTATTTAAAAAGGATAATTTTTCCACTGAAATGACATATATATTTTATAAATAAAAAAATACATATTATCTCTCTCTTAGTTTTTAATATCTCAAATGTGTTCACAAAGGAAAAACTAATACCTAAATGAATCATGATGGTCATATTTCTTATAATTGAATTATAATAATCATGGAAAGTTAATTATAATTTTTAGATATTAAATAATTAACCTAAAAAATTATAGAACACTAATACAATGTTCATTCAATTAACAGAAAAATAAAATAAATAAATGTAAATATATTAAATGTGATACAATTTTAGTGATTTAATATTTCTCACAATCTTTCTATATTTTTATTTCATATTAGTAATTTTTGAAGGCATTATATTCTAATTCCCTCATTATCTTGATGTATTTTAAGTCAAATTAAACAATTCGTGATAAAATGTCATTAATGATATTTTATGATAGATCATTTTCAATTAAATTATTTATGATTTATGACATATCTATTATTCTTTAATAGAAATTTAATATTTAACTCATTAAAATCCAATCTTTTAGAACTATAATTTCACACGAGCGTACATCTGTACGACTACCTCCACAAACTGATGTGGCCTATTTTTCATTTAGGATTTAAATAGATTGAAATAATTTTAAATTTAATGGAAATAAAAGATATATATGAAAAAATAATGATTATAGTACATCAAATTAATATTTATATGTCTTTATTTCAACCCATAAATAAATCAAAACAATGTGCATGTGTACGTACAACCTACTGTCTCCTTAAATTGTGTAATTCATTTTTCGATATCTATCTATTTTGAATGATTATAAATCAATATATATATATATTGAATATATATGATCATTATATAATGAATAACAATCTATAGATTTTTTAATGGTAATAAAAATAAAATAACTATAACTACTAAATCAAAACATACTGGAAACATAATTTAGTTAACACTCGAAATTATTATTGTAATAAAGGATTATTAATAAAAGGGTGATAAAATGTTATAAATGGACCATATATCATATTTTATATATGAATATGGTTGTGGAATGTAGGTAAAATAAATTAAAATTTAATTTATAGTAGATTAGAGAGCCTCTAAAGAAAATCAAACATGGGGTAAGGGATATCATATCAATTTCAATCATATTGAGACATTATCGATAATATGAACCAATTAACTTTCATTTAATGTATACACTATCCATTTAAGGTATTTAACATCAATTTATATTTATTAATAACTCTTAATTTTCAATTAATATACACTCTTTTAATATTATTCTATGTATTCTTGTAGCATTTCAACTATATAAAACATGAATCAGGAAAATAAATGATTAATTGACAAATCAATATTTTTTTCTTTTGAAAATATTTATATATCTTCCACATACATATTTCAGAAAAATAATTTTTTTAAAATTCTATTAATATTTATCAATGGGAATTTTTGTCCATGTTTTCTGTTTTTCTACAAAATAGATAAAAAATATATTCCACTCATTTTCTGAATAAATTGCTTTTCGTAAAAAATTGTAAAATAAATACTATTTTAACTTGTATAGAATGAATTTAATTACAAACCAACATGAATTTTTTATGTTTTTAATCTTATTTTAAAATATAAAAACATTATTATTTGAAACATTTTTCCTTGGTATTTGTGAAATTGTTTGTTTTTAAGGATAATTTATAAGAGAATGGGATATTTTCAAAAAATAATGTAATTAATTGTTTTTTATATTACATTTATTCGTCTGTGGAAAAATTACTTTATTTTACATATTAAAAACTTGGTATATGATATAATGATACAATCCATTGAATCTTTATCAAACTTGTGAGCATTACGTGTTTCATTTAACTAAAATATACTTGTTATTTTTATTGTGGATATGATTATTTTGAAAATTGTATAACATCTATATATATGGTATTATACATCCAAATTATTTCATAGACAAATAAATTATTGATAAATCCCTATATTTAAGTCAATAAGGATATTTTTATTATCTATATTGTTCAGGTATTAAATTTATCATTAGATATATGAGGAATGAATTAGATATATATTGATGGGTGGGTCTTGTAGTTATATAGCCCATCAATACATCGATATGTCTCCAGATAAAAAATATTAATTAGTCATTAAATAGGTTTTGGGGTATGTATACACAATTTTTAAAACATTATTAAATATGTTCTTAAAGTTATAGATACCAGGATGTTTGATATCATGACATCCAATATTATGTATTTCCATCATTGAGAATTAAGCTACTATTATCCATGATATTACTGCATTTTTATTATAAATTTATATATATTTTATGAAGTTCTTAGTTAAATGGAATGAATTTACCTTTGATTACCATGTCATAATGATTATTTACTATTTATACATGATATATTTCATTCTTTGGAGACCTTATAGTGGATCTAGGATCACACTTTTAATTTCTTTGTTTTACCCAAGATATGAAAAAGGATATCAATAATAATATACAGGATGAGAGAATATTTTCTATTATATGTATTTTATTATTTTATTTTGATATAGAAGTCACGTACATTTCTGTTTTATTAATATTTCAAAAATATTTAATAATTTTTGAAGAGATTACTTATAACTAGTGCCAATGTAATAATGAAAAAACTAGCTATGGGTTACTAGTGTTGTAGTTGTTACATACCTTGTAAGAAATTATATCATTGGTATATCATCTTTAATTACCATTACATTATAATATATTAACAAAAGGTCCTAATTAGATAATTTATATTCACCACATAGCTGATCGAACATGTCATCAATCCATCCAATATGATGATTTTCCATTATCATGATTTTGATGAGTTCACAACAGTTGATAAAGAGGAACATTGACCAATAATTCTTTTTGGTGAGGAGTACAGGTTCCCCACCTAGTAAAGAACGTGGGTTTATACAAGATCTATTGGATAAAATTTATAATGGTCCAAAATAATTGATTTAGTTCATTTTTTATAATTTAATTTCATAATGAGTAATTTTTGGAAAAATGTTGAATATCATTTATAAATGCTTTGGTGGTGATAAAACAACCATACCTTTTATTCCTATAATGTTGAACATACTCTAAATTTATGTGTAACAGATATAATTCTTCTAATCGCATATTTCACAATCATATTAATTTCTGTTAAATATTTTAATATTAAATATTAATTATATATTATACATTTACTACATATGTATAGTTTATTTTCATCCTCAAATGTTAGTAATTTTAGTTATTTTATATATTCTTGGTAATATCAACGTTAATGCAGATTATATGATATAAAGTTCATCATCAATTGATTATTTTGGGTAATAAAATAGATGATTCATAATAAGTTTCAATTTAATTCCATGAGATAATTTCTCATGGTTCGAATAGATAAAATCAATGGCATGCTTGTTTTATAATATTTTAGAGAAACAATTGGTATATTAATAATAAGTTAATTAAAAAATAAAAAATTCCAAAATCATAAAAAATTATTTTATGATTTATTTAAAATAATATAAATTAATTTATTATTTGTATTATTTAATGAAAAATCGTTATATAACTGTTCATGTTGGTTGTAAAACAAACCCAAAAAATAACATGTTATAATAGACGGTTGATTAGAGTTTGAAAATATGTTTTTTGGACTAATATCATTATTAATGAAACATAATTATATTATTTATATTCTTATATAATTTTTAATTAGATTTTATGTGAGTCATATATATAATAAAATACAATATTAAAGGAAACCAATACACTTTAATTCATGGAGGTGGTAGTACACAAGAATACAAAAATAATGTTTTTATTTCCTATAGAATGGGAGGATGATATTAAATGTGTTATCTCATTCAAATATTAATCATGATATAAACAATATATTTTTTATTTATATATCATTTTATAAACATCCATGTATGGATGATATGAAACAACAAATTCTTCACATCGTGGAGGCGGTATTCAACACATATACATGAATGATGAAAATTTCTATGGAAAATAGTGACATGTTGAAAAATTTTATTTCGTAAATAAATTTTATATTAACAAAAAAATTCATAATGATTTACAGGATAAGATATTTTTTGAGGAGAATGATAAAAAGAAAAAAAATTGTGGGTGATTTGTAATTTTGATGAGAATTTGAATTTTATATTAATGTATATCTTGGGAATATAGAACATAAGACATTCATTTCACTACAAGATTAGGAACACAAAATATGTTTATGGGATAATTAAAATCAGTATATTTTCAAAAGGAATTCAAATTATTAAGTGTATTTTAATTGGAAGTAGAAAGCTACTTTTATAAGGGAAGGGAATTATATTTTTGTAAGTATAACAAATCAATAAAAAAGGAACTCATGTCACAACTATGAAGTGGACTATAAAGTAGAATATCGAAGAGTGTAGATATGGATTCATTAGGGAAACACCCCAGAGAAACATATTCAAAAAATATTTTAACATATTATAAGAATTATTTTCTTTTACTTTTCACTTTTTTTATTTTTGGTTGTTTCCTAGGTAAAGAATTTTTTGAAAAATAATTTATATTTGCTGATATAAAATAATATTTATAACATTATTTGTAACAACATATTACAAAAATGGAATAAATTTTCTAATAGAAAAATTATAATGGAATTAAAAATTTATATTAATAGTAACACCCGTAATGCATAAACATAATTTTTAGAAAACTACATTTTATGCATAAAAATTATGATTGAGATAAAACATTAAACTTTGATTATTTATTAGAAATATATTTATAAAATATAAACTGGATAATTTTTATTTTTATTTCAATTTAGGAAAATATATATAATAATAAATTCATAATAGTTAATTAAATTGGAAAAATTATTGAATTATATATTACTTCTCTTTCAAAATGGTAAACTACGATTTTTGTTATTTAATATAGTGATTTTAAAATTATTCAGTTTAATCCTAAAATAAATTTTTTTAATGAAAAAGGTTATATATATATATATTAAATGTCTACTTATTTTATTGCAATATATTAAAATCCAATTTTAAATAAAGGTTTTATTACTATTCACCAAATATTCAATTTTCTACTAAAAATAGAAAAAAATTAATATTCAGTTAATATTTTCATATTATAATTATATATATTGTTAATTTAGTTAAAACAATTTCACAATATTTAATACTTTCCTCGTAAATAACAACAAGAAAATAAAATGAAATGTTTTTCATTGCAAAATAAGTTTTTAAAATATTAAAAAAATTATTATTTTTTATCAATTACTAATTGAAAGGTTGGTAACATTTTATTCAAATAAATAAATAATTTTATCACTATAAATACATAATATATTTTGTTTCTAAATAAATAGTGCCTTAATATGAATTTTTTAGTAAAATACACTTTTATAGATAAAATAAAGTAATTATTTATTTAGTTACACTAATTAAATTTTATCAATTGATTGATGTTAACAATAAATATTTATTTTGATTTATTCATATATTCCATAATGAGGTTACCCTTATTAGAACCCACAAGTATAAAAACCATCTATTAATATTAATATATACTACTTTTAATTTTTATTAATTAATTATATCATCATTAATTTTAGTTTTATGTTTATTTAGAAGTGATATACTAAACCAAAAATTTTATATGGAAAATATATAGAATAATATTTTTAATTTTATTTATCCAATATCAATAATTTATTTCATTATAATTTTAATAATCATTTACAAATGGAACAATGTAAGGGATCCTAAAAAAACCAAAACTATATTTTATATTTGGACATTGACCAAAATACAATTGATTCTAGGATACTAATCATTTCTTACATTAAATGAATTTATTTATATTTTACATTATCTCAATAATATGTACCAAATATGACTCCTTAGTTAGGTATAAGTGTTTTGAGGGAAATTCATTTCATTACTTAAATTTCCATGATCATGTTCCCCCAAAATACCAAAGAATAATTATTTTACTCTCCAATTAAATCAATGAAAATTTTAATTGGAATATATAATATGAATCCTATGAATTCATCTCTACTGAAATATTCATATCAAACTTTGATAATTTCATTTCTTCTATGAAATTATTTGATTTACCTATTACTCCTTCGACTTAACCTAGCTTTTCTATAGTATTATTTATTTAAGGTTCCTTAACCTAACTAATTATATATTTGATTAGATAATTTCTTTTAAATAATCTATAAGGGTCATAAAGAATAAGTGAATCACCAAATATTATCCCCCATGATTATCAAACTAGGTGAGTAATAAGACACCTTCATTTTACACCATGATATGATTGAGTTAACCTTTAACCATCCTTTTCTGGGTCACTTTACTGTGGTATGTCAATGTGATAACATGAATCTTCATTTAGTATCTAGATACAAATTATACTTCTAGGAAAATTGTACAATCATTTATTTTAATAAACTAGGATATTGTATTATTATTATTCTAAAAAAAACATTATGGTTTCCTTACCATAATCCTAAAAAATTACTATATAAATCTACAAAAATATCTAAAACTTACTCTAAACCAAACAGATGTTTCCTTGACTCACAATCATGGGATTAGTGTCAAAAATATGTACTGGAAAAATTTTCCTCAATACCATGTGAGATGTTCAGTACTAAAACACCAAATACTAAAAATTATACGTTGTTTTTAAAAAATACACCTCACTAATAATTTAACTATCTCATGATTATAAGGATTATTATTTTTATAGAAATATATATAAACATATTATTTTATAATAATTAATAAATATTATCTATTATAAAACCCCACTAGACCTTATTCTAGAATATTCATCGGTTATATTCATCTTCACTACATGGGGAATAGAAAATAGATTAATGGATTTACTACAAATTCCATGTAATTGAAAAATTTGAATAATATCACAAATAGGTTGATTGGGATAATGTCATAAATCATGAGCATGGGAAAAAATCTGATTAAAATTACATGAAACAAGAATAGTTGCCAATAAGGACTAATAGAATCTCATAGAGTCTCAATTTATCCATCTTATGACATTTCATAGGGGTATAGAAACATGAGATAAAAAACATGATACATGGGAGAAGAAAATAAGAAAACAACATATAAATGTTTAATAAAAGAAAGAATTCGAAATAATAACCTAGTATAGAATTCATTGCTACGTTGTCACGACCCGACCCAACGGGGCTCGATCCACGACACCCCATGCCCGCCTCTAATAGGCCAAGGGCTGGCGTCTAGCACCGAGTAGGTTGTCACACACATGGGAGTCATTTGCCTAAGGTTACTCCTAGGGTAAACACGCCACTATGAACACAACAGAAGACTCATATTTAGGATCCGAGACTCCGTTCAGATGTTATTCGAGCCGACACTCATCAATGGACATTTCCATTAATTTACGAAAATACCCCTAGTGGCACTTTCCACCGCAAGCCCGCGCCCACAAAGTTTACACCTGGCCTAGGGTAAACGACATGTTTTGGAGGCATCCATGCCCTCAGATTCCCGTTCTAAGCTACCGTTTAGGAGATATCACACCCCCACCACGTGCATAGTATAAAAATACATACTATTTTTATAAAATTAATTTCGAGCACACCGGGCCCCGGAATCACACGCCGTCTTCGCACCTTGATTTGGAATTATTCATAGAAATATTTCAAATTCAGACAAGGTGAAAACCTGAGTCGCTACATACCTATTCTCTTAACATTTGTGGGATTTGGATGAAAACATGTATAGTATCATGGGACTTGTATAATAACCCATCTACCCACTTATCCCTACACTAAAATCAATTCACCCACTTAGTCTTGGGAAAAACACATTTATACCCTCTTAGACATGAGATAATAATAGATGTACCCTCTTTGTCATGGGATAGAAACTCAGAAAACCTCTAGAGGTGAGAAAGACATATACAATACCGTCATTGTCCTCAGTTAAGACCCATGTAACCTATTAGATATAATGAGTTATTTAATTTCAACCAATCCCTGGATAGTGAAATAGTTCCCCACACATGAAATATAGTTTTCCATGTTTTTTTATGAATTAAAAAAATGAAAACATTCATATCCCAAACATCACATAGTTAGCCCATGGAAAATACACCAGTTTAATTAAATATTTCCAATAAAATTACATATGAAATCAATAATAATATAGAATATGTGTGTATGAGAAAATATTCTTAATGTAGTATAACTATAATTAAGGATGTCTATATAGATTAATATAACATTTTCTAGATCATTCCATTAATAAATTTGGAAAATAAGTGTGGATATAAATTTTTTAAATTTTTTTGAAAATATAATTTTTGTTAATACTATTTAAATTTATATAAATGATTTTATGCTGAAAATTAATGTCATTATAAAAAAATAAAGTATTCACTTGAAAAAATGTCACATATATATTTCATAAATAATTTTTGATGCTTTCATTAAAAGAATAAGTTATTGGTCCCATTCAAAACAGAAACAAAAAGGATTAATATAGTGAAACTTTTATAATATTATTTTCTAGGAATTATCTATAATGGATCCAGGGAATGAAAATTATAGTTTTTTATAGTTAATCCAAAATGGAAGATAAAACATATGATCATGAAGATATTTTTTTTATATTTTATTTTTCATTTTTTTAAAACCCACCTCTAAAAGAGAGTAATAGAAAATTCTTTTGAACAATGGGTATGTGAAAAACGATGTTCGCATTAATTAATACCTAATTGGGATTGAAAATAAGATGTAGAAAATTTCTATGAAGATAAAATATAGATTTTGGAATAAGGGAATATATGAGAGGATGATAATTCTACTACAAAACATTACACTTTTTATTATAGATAAACTCTGTAAGGAATGGGAATTTAATTCATATGTAATTCTTCATAAATGTAATGTCAATTTACCGTATAATAAAATCATGGGATTATAGAAAATATTAATAGAATATAGAAGTTCAATATAAAAAATTATAACCTAATAAAGGGATATGAGTTAGATAATTTGTACCAATTTGGAAATAATTGATTCAAAATGATAAAAATGAGGGATTAATAAAAAAATGATAATTTAGTGAGACTAAAATTAATAGTAAGAGTAATTTAATTTAATGGTTTAATATGTATACTATTTATAATAATAACATGTGCATAATGAGAAATCATACCTCAATACATGGGAATTGAGATTGAAACCGTTAAAAATGCATATTTTTGAACTATGAGTCATTTTATATACTTTTTATGAGAGTAATGTAAATAAATTTAAAAAAAATATAAATTAATCATAACAAAATAATCAGGGAGAGCATAACTAAAATTTTTTTTAAGAAGAATAGTAAAAACACAGTAAACAAAAATAGGGTAAATAATGACACTTAATTTTTTTATTCTTACTCAAAAATGATCTCAATATATATAAAAATGCATAATATAATAAAAAACAACATTCACAACATTATTCATATATATTACCATTTATAATGTTAAATTATAATTATTTATTCGATATTTACCAGTTATGTTCCCTTTATCATGATTATCGAATGTTTGTAATAATAATTGATTCTGTACATTATTTGTGATATTGATTTTAATACCCACTATTTGATTCAAAATCCATTGTTTCTGTATTATTTAAAAAATTTGAATATATTATTTATAATTTTTTATAATTTTTTTTAAAAAAAAATTCCTTTATATTTTTAGATACAGTTCCTAGTGATGAAATCAAGGACTTGAATGTTTCGGTAATTTTCCAATGAACATGGTTGGAATATTGATAATAAGTTAAATAATAATATTATATTTCATGAACCATAATAAAAACATTATTTTATAATTTATTTCTAATAATATTATTTTTTCCCTATTTCGCAAAATGATATATGTTTATTTCATTATCCATTTATATTATTAAATAGACTAAAATAAGAATATGATATATTTAATGGGTGAGTATTGTTTATAAAAATATTTTCTTCAAAATATATTTATTAATGGAGAATAAATATATTTTGTTTATTTTTTTTATGGCTTTGAATCATATTAAATGTGAATTATACAATGATTAAAATAAGAGGGATATGAAAAACATTATGTAATGTTGAGGAGGTAGCAGTTCGCACATACACATAGATAGTGTTTTCATCTTAAATAGAATTTGAGGATGGTCGGAAATGTGTAACTCAATAATATTTATTAATAATATTTATTTTAAAATAACATTTTATCTATAGCATGATTCCCATGGAACACTAGACTGAAATGAACCATTGTAAATTATATAACTATCAATGTATTGCCTTTGAATTGGCGAGTAAATATAAATGTAAGCAAATTTTGAAACTAATATTTAAATTAATACAAATTCCTTAATTATATTATGTCATTAATAATATTAAATTAATAAATCTACATTTTATATAAAATCATATTATAAGTAAAAATATACTTTCATAAAAAAATATACGTTTTAATACGTTGTGGAATTAGTTACATATATTGTTAAATAATTATTTAAAAAAATTGATAATATGTACTATAAATTAATGTAAAACCATTGAATAGTTAATAATTTGTTATTAGTAAAAAAATTAATCTTATAAGATACATATCTATAAAAAAATATGTGTTATGTGCACATATATTAAATTGATTTTTTTCACATATACGAGATGAATAAAATGATATGATATGATTACTTGTAATAATTATTTTAAAATAAATTAGTTGTATGTGTTTAATTTTTTGGAAAATTTTTTTTCATCAAGATAAGTGTTAGGTTCCATGGGAAAATAGATATTTTTCAAGTAACTATACTTATATAAAAATTACCTTTGAAATAAAATTGATATATTTTTAAAATGAAGACCCTAATATTATTTTGAGTTATATAATGAAATAAATTATCACTAATTTAATTTATAATGAATCATAAATAATATTTACAAAACTTAATGAATAATACAACATTATTATACAAAAATGGTATTTCAATAATTTTTTTTAAATTTAATGATAATATGCTAGTATTTAAAACATCAATGTGGTCAAAGAGAGACCAAATTATTACTCAACATGTTAAAATTTGTTATTAGTGATGATATTAAATTTTTATTTATATTATAATTACCATTGGGAAATTATAATCCTTATTATTAATCATTAAAATGGGTAAATAAAGTATCTTGACTTTTTAAAATATAAAAGGACACATAAACCTTCTAGAAAAAAAATAATAGGTATTAAATTCATACATATAATTATCACCTTCCATTTATTCACCTAATTAACCTATCTAATATAACCAACCTAACACTCAATTGATTACATTACTACACCTCCAGACATTATTTTCCACAAAAGAGCCTATTTTCATTAATTAAAGGATCTCACTACCAGAGATTATCTCATCCATCTCCAACATAAGGTAATTTATCAATGAGATGACTTCTATTTTCCTCTCAAAATACCTTCTAATAAGTTCATATGTTTATAAGTACTCCTCAACAAGAATTAAAGAGAATTAATAATGTAAGGGTTCTCCACCTCCTCCTTTTTATTCAAGTAGTTAATTATGATAACACCTTTTTAATTTTACAGGATTATTCTTCATATTCTTAATCTATACTTATTTATCCAAAAGAGTCATTAATGTTTATAGATTACACGTATCACTTATTAATCTCATTTCATAATCATATTTTTATTGTCCTCGTGCAATTGAAATCACTCTTTGATTTTCTTCCTCCCATTTTCAATTAAAAACCCTCTTTTATTGAAATATATTTTTTTACCTTGTATTATTATTCCACATGTTTATAATTAGTCGCTATTATCCATATAATTTCCTTTTCTTAAGAGAATTTCATTCTCCATTATTAACCCATTCTGTAATCTTATTGTATACCCATCATGCTCTTAATATCATTCCATGATTTCTATCCTCATGTCTCAAATAACCTACTCTAACATCATTCCAATGTATCCATATAAATTAAGTATACTGAATTACAAGGATATGAAATATTATTTATAGTTGTTAATTTAAATATCTTTTATTTATATAGGACCATATGATTCATTTTACTAAGAATAAAAATAAGGTATGTGTTTTCATCTCAATAACCCTTCTTTTAGGCATGCTTTTATATTATACACGAGTAATAATTTTAGTGTAAATATTTACCACTTGACATATAATTAAATAAATAAATTTCAAATAGGAAAAACTCAAGTCATTTCATGTTATTCCTTACTACGATCTACAATTGATATCATCTATATGATTTTATTGCATTCATAACACATTCGAGTTATTGTTTTATAATGTTCTCCATGAGATTAATCATTTGATTCATATGGTATATCATAATTCAATATTATGATGTAAAATTTTATTCACATCATCCATATTAATAAAATTTATATATTTTCAAATATCTATTATCATTTATTTTTTAAAAAAATATATGTTTTCATTGTATTTTCACTTCAATTTTTTGAAAACATTTTTATTTTTTCAGGATTCTATAATTGGATGTTCCATTTTAAAAACTAATTCTTTTTATAAAAGTTTTCACTTTACCTTTTAATAAATAACCACTTCAAATTAGAGTAACATTATCTATTATGAAATATATAATAGTATTTTCTAATATACATTAATGATTTCACCATAATTTAACATTATATTTATTGGATATATTTGTTTGGATGTTATTTTTCATGTTCCACACTCTAAATGTTCTTATGATATACACATCCGAGTGATTGAATTTTGGGGTATCAACCATATATTTTTTTATGTTCAATTTTTTTGATACAATAATGAAATTTATTGAAAACAATTTTTCATTCTATGTTTTCGTTTGGATATAATGAATGATGGATTTTAGGATGCAAAGAAATATATGGATGATACGAAGCTAGGTCTCTATGCTGCCATCCACTACATTGGTTTTGATTGACATATTTTGAAATAATGACTGTGTTTCATAATCTATTATTGGATATTCAATCTTTTTAATATTATTCATGAGTATAATTGGTGTTTATCTATAATCAATGTGTTTTATAGTAGAATTTCAGTTTAGCAATCTTCACCAGGATTTTTGTGGGTATGATTTCGATTAACCAATTCACACATGGTTATGAATTTGCATGATTTCAATTATGCTATGAAAATATTGTTTCACAAGAGAATAATATTAGTTATTTCACTCTAACATGTTTTTGTGTTGATATATTTATGTTTAATATATGTTCATAATCATATATATATATGTCACTATTATGCATGTTGTTATGGTTATATTATTCTATAATCAATCATATTTAGAAAATAATGATTTAAAATATTTTGGTTCACAAATTATGTTATTCAATGACCTATGATATGATTCATGTTTTATAATATATTATTTTTTGGCTATGATTTTCTTATATATCTTGATTACACCCATATAATCATATTATTCTCATTGATGAACATTGATTTCCATTTTTTATGTTTTCCCATATGAATAATTTGTGGGAACCCCTTCTTTATGGTTCCATACCCTAGGTAATATTGATGAGTGTAACTTATGAGATGTACATTAGTGATCTATTATATTTTAATTATTAAAAATTATTAATAAGTGGTTTAAAAAATTTTTATTTTATAAATTTTCATCAAATACACTCTGACATATATTTAAGGGAGTGTGACATTTTTTTATGGAATGTAATGATTAGATTATGGAAATTATATTAAATAATGATATTCCTAGCTTTTTTTTCTCTAGTTAGTATTAGATAATGGTTCAGTTATTTTTATGTATTAGTTATCTTAATTATGATGGAATAGAATTTTTTGACATCAGTGAACACCCTAGGGATATATAGCAACGTACCTAACCAAGAATCTAATAAACCAATATGGTACTTTAGACGATGACATCACAGCGGCAGCTTCGTGCTTCTCATCTCGGCCCAGACCTTCGGGCGATGATGTCACAACAGTGGCACACGTGTTTCTCAGCTCGACATCCGATTGTCAGCGATGGAGGTGAGGGTTTCTCAGCCTCCAGCTTTCATCAATGGCATGGGTAGAATTTTCAATTTGGCATTCACCTTTCAGTGGCGGCAGGTTCGTTCCGTCACCAAAATCTCTTCTTCATCCATGCAGTTTGTTCATATCTGGTTTTCTGTGGATCTCATCATGGATTTTCTTTTTTACTATGAGGGTAACAGTTCTGTAATCAGACGACATCAGCATGGTGTTCCTCTTTTGATCCAGTGATGGTCTTTAAATATAATGTCATATCCACCGATGGTCTTCAATTCTGTGAGGGTGTTGGTTCTTATTGATCTGTAGATGGTGTGATTTTCTATGATTCTATCTGAATCATTGATTTCGGAAACTCATGGCCTTTTTTGTCCTTCAGGTCACAAATCTGGTCTGAAAAATTTAACATGAAATAATGTAAATAATAACTAATAGAAACTAAAAAATAAAATTCATTAACAACCATTTCCTAAAAAAAGTTATATTACTACAACCAAATTGAATTTATTCCATTTCCTATCATATAGTACTATGTATATGTAAAATCCAAAATAAAGTGAAACTGATGAATCCCCAAAACAGGTTATGAAACCATGTCCGGTTCCCAAATTTATGAATTTTTTACACACAATTTATCCCTCTATAATGGGGAACATTCTTTTTCCCTAACCTAAAACCATGAAATATTTCTTCTTACGCAAATAGCCCTAGTCGTGTGTGAGTACAACATAGTTTTACACCACCAACAGTGTCTACAAAATATAATTTCTATAAGATAGTCAATGTATTTACTAAAACAATGAAAACCTAAAAAAAAAGATAAATAGAGTTCCATTTATAAAAATTATTTACATAACCATTTTGTTATTGTCTCCATCAGCCAGGAAATTAATTTATTACACAAAAATTATATTCCAACCAATTAAAAGGCATAATGGAATATTTCAAGTTCCTAATATCACTAGGTAAACAATTTCGCAAAAACTTATATCACATTAACTGTGGAGCATCAGTCCATGTAGTATCCTGAAAGGAATCATTTAGAGGCAAGGATCCCCAGTCCGACCCCATAACCCATGAATTTTATGGGTGTGGATTAGAGCCTCAATCAATCCTAATCCATGGGAGGAGCCGTAATTGAATCCCTGCATACCACCAATACACACTAACATGATTCATAACCATTTTTACATATACCATCATGAAGACCATTCTCAATGAAGACACATAACAATCACATGACATAGGTTGTTCATTAAATAGATATTGTTCATCCCTTGAACCCATTAAAAATTTTATTTTTCATTTAGTAGCACATTTATGTAATTACATTTTAACCCTTATATCAATTAATACATTCAATTCTGTTAATTTGATGTAATAAATTTATCCTAAACAACCAGTTGTTGCATGTTAACAAATAAACAAAATCCCCTTTATTCCATTTCATAATACCAACCATCAATTCATCACATTTATTAAGGTCTATAAATCATTATGAAATAAATAAATTATTATCATTTCCTTTTTCCATGCTCAGGATAATGGATCACACATGGGTGGACCTAAAATCAGTCTAATCATTCTCAAGGCATCCTATGGGGATCATGAGGGGATACATTAATCAATTTAAAAACATATTTACCAAATTTGACCAATAAAATAAAATTAAAAACAATGAGTAACTAATAGTACAACCACATTAACATATACCAATGTCATGGTTATTAGATATACTTATAGAACACCTAACTTGATTCAGAAGTAAACCACACACATAAAATTTTATATTGAGTCGAATTTGAATACCCTTCAAATCCCAAACCTATGATTCACTATAAACAGTGGTTTTATTGATTATTAAGGAGAAGAACAAATCTATAATACCTAGTCCAAAAATAGAAAGGAAGAGGTGTGTTAGACTCACCCAGAGCTTTGATTATCACCCAAAAGCCCTTCAAATGGCCTATAAATGAATCAAATCAATCCTTGGGAATACAAGGGAATTTTTTTTCATCACTAGGGTTGTTAGAGAAGAAATGTGGAATCAAATAGGGTAGAACACATAAAACAAAATGGAAGGAAAGGGTAAATTCACACTTTTACAGAGGTACATGGTTTGGCCCCAATGTTTTCCAACCTATTCGCAATCTATGCACCAGCCTCTATCCAAGAGGGGATGGGTTACACTATTACCTAGGGATCCCTAATGGTCTAAATTTCCAGGCACCAACCATGTGAAATGGAGAGGTACATACATATAGGGTTTGGATTCCCTTTTTACACTGTTTACATAATAGTGCATCCTCATCCTGACTTGCATAATTTTAGAATAGGGATACTACAAATCATTCCCAAACCAAGAATCATGAACATGATGATCTGATTCCCTTTTATATTGTGCCCCAACAACAGAACACCCCATTAATCCTAATAAACATGATAGAAATTTCATTAACCATAATTTGTGTAATTAAACAGGAATTTAAACATGGACATACCCCACTTGAGGTCCGAGATATTACAATCTCCCCACCTAATAAAGGATCATCCTAAAGCTTCTATTCGCATGTATCAATGAGCCAGGATAGTAAAAATATCTTTCCATTGGGATCACATATATGATTATCTCCCCATGGTCTCTTCCTACACATTATCATTCTACCAGAAAACTATAATTAAGGGAACAATATTTCCCTACAATACCTTCTATCTATAATCCACAATACGAACTAGATGATCCTTAATGGTTGAATGACACTAAAGATCAACATCATCAATATCAACCACATGATATGGGTTTGGGTGACACATTTGAAGATGTGACACAATAACAACATCATGCATACCACTATAACACTATAGAATTTTCAATAGGTACATCACTAGTTTGACCATCTCCATTATCTCAATCAACCCCACATACCTTGTCACTGACAATAAACATTTCAAAATCTGACAGTGACCAATCCATGGTGACACTGAACGAAACACTCGATCACCCACCATAAACATGAAAGTTTGATGATTAGAAACTATATATTAATTTTTTCAACTATGGTTCATGTCTATTTTATTTCAAATTAAAAAAAACATGTTATGATATATCTTATATGAGACTCGGTCTCAACAACCATGATTCTTCCACATCCATTCAACATAAATGATATCTACAAAGTCTACCATTGAAAACATCATATGGTTCTATATGAATTGATTGTTACTAACTGTGGTTATTGTAAAATTAAATGAGCTCCATGTTATTCGGTCACAATACATAAAAATATTGTACACAATCCCACAACATGTCCTCTAGCCCTTGAATTATACGATATGATTGTATACCCATCTGCGGGTCTAAATTAGTACTATAAAACACTTGGGTACCATATTATTTCCATAACCCCTACCTGAATAGTTAATTAAAAATAGTTATTTTTACCTAAAACTATTGTTCATTGCACCCCAAAAAAATGTACGCTCCCCCAAATATACAAATCTCTCAACTAATTAGTAGGGAAGGTTTCTTAAAGTGATATGAAATATTCTCCCTTGGATAACTAATCAAAACCTACCCATATAACAACATTCATATGAGGAATCCTTGGATGATAAACCGCAAAAATATATGATCTTCTCATCCCATTTTTATTTTTAAACGAGACAACGCTTTAATAATCGACATGGTCTTTGATTCCCAGCCATCAGCGATTGAAAAGTATAACATATTATTACAAAACATGAAACATATCTCATCTTCCCAAGACACAAATATTTCTTATGAATATCATGATAAATCATGGATAAAACTAGGTTTACTACCCACATTCAGACATTTATCGTGAATATAAACTCTTCCTACATACATGTTTGCATGACCACACAACCACAAACACAAGCGATATCCTCATCACCAACAATCCAATTAGAAGGTGCCCCCTGACTATCAAGACATTCCATAAAATCCATAAATATTGGATCCTCATACTTCCCATCCTTATTTCAGATTATAAGTGTATACTCATCTTCCAAGGATGAAAGTGTTATTGAACCATGACCATCCTACAACTCAAAATGCATCTCAAGAAAAAAAAGACCACATCCTCCACTCAGAAATGTATTCATGTTCCACTTACTTTTGATAAATTCAACTATAAGATTCTAATATGAGATCCCCCATTCCTGGAATAAAAACTAGTTAAAAAAGTAAATGACTGCATATATTCGTCCCGAATTTTCTACAAGAGATTCAAATCTCGTGAAGAGAAAATATACTCAAGGATTTTTTTGATTTGTATAAATGGTAAATATATCTCCTAAATAGTAATTCCACTATAAATTTATGTCATAACCCATCACGCCTAATTCAATATCATGATTAAAGTAAATCCATTCAGGAGGCCAAAATTATGTGACATAAATTACACAACCCAATCATCCTACATCAACACTTCCCCAAGCACATCAGTGGATGCATGAAAAATATTGTACATTAAAATCCTATATCATGTAGGATCAATTTTTTTGAAAAAAATAATATATATACTTTACTCATGAAAATAATTATCAAATTCATTATCCCATTCATCCTTGAAGCACTTATTTTTTAAGACAAAATGTAGTTTTTTCTTATGGAAAAATCCATTGATGAAACATCATTGATATCGCCCAAAACCTAGAATACATTGACGTTCAAATAAATTATTAGGTTTTTCCATTAAATATCTATCTTTAATGTCCATGGGTCCACTGACACACCTTCCTCAAATATGATGTTACCTATGAAATATACCCTTTCCATCTAGAAATAAATCCTAGTTAACATGGAATATATTATTTTAACTTTTAGTGTACTTAAATATATTTGTAGATGTTTAGATTTAATGTGTGGTGTGTTGGAGTACACTAAGATGTAATCCACAATGAAAAGTACAAAAATTTCTTGGTCGGGTAATAGATTTGGTTCATTTTGGCCATAAACACCATCAACACATTGGTAATTCTAAACGAAATCACAACAAAATCATACAACCCATACCATAAACACAAGTATATCCATGGTATATTATATGTTCTCACCCTTAGATGATGATACATGGATCATAGATTATCTTTGGAGGGAAATTAAGTACCTATCAGGTGGCCAAAATAATATTCTATTCAAGGAAGAAGGTTTTAATTTACAACTATCATCTGATTATACATCCAATAATGGATACAAAACTACAATAAACCTTCGACCTTCTTATAAAACAATAATGCTGATCGATTAGGTGATTCAAATAGACTAATAAACCCTATATTCTCATGTTCATCTAATTGAGTATTTATTTCCTAGTGTTCTTTTGATTCCATTTTATTCAACGGAATAGAAATCAGTTCTACTCCCTACAACAACTCTATCACAAACTCAATCTCACTATCAAATGGTATTCCAAAGATATATTTCATAAATACATATTGAAAATGAAAATATATTAGATGATATAAAAACATTATTACTTCTCCATCACTATTCAAAAGAAATTACTCATGGGTTGTCTATTCACCCAACTAATGATAGACTGCTCCTTCTGGGCCTGCTCAGATATCTCACTCCCCATGGTGGACATAAGTGTCCACCTCATGAGACGTGAATGCCACCCAATGATGGTAAATGTTGATTTTACCATAATACAACATCAACTAATCAATCCAAAAAATTGGTTCAAAATCCAGGAATCTTGTGTATAAACAAGTCCCAAAGGAAACAGTACCCACTCACCATTGGAGAACACCTCTTACACTGGAAGATATTTTATTCTTGAACACCTATTGGTGTATTAATTGGCAGGAATCAACAAGTGTGTTCCACTGCTAGTCCCAACACACTAAAACTGATTAGAGAGAAAATTGTGTGAGGAACCCATTTAAAACAATGAACTACCAAGAGTGGAAGCAACAATAATCATAAGTTGAACTATTTATGGCCCATCCTCACCACATCATAGTGCAGGATAAACAAAAGGAGGCTGACCTTCCCCTATACCATCATTTTTATCCTATTCTCCTTGTGTTTCTCTATAATATTGATATGGATGCTCCATCTAAAGAGCATGGTGTTTATTAACACAATTGGTATGACCATTGGAGGTCCAATATCCTTCATGATTTGAAATGATGGTACCCCTACATGTACTCTCTATCAGCCTTGATACCCCATCAGTATCCACTATCAAAGGTATCTATTGAAAATTTTCTCATACCACAACCTTATGCATGTTCAATACTAAACTGGTGGTTGGGGACACCAACTGTTCATGTGTATTGGAAAGTCGCATTGATACCAGAAAACTCAATAACTAATGTTATTGAATGGTTCCTTATTCAATGAACCCTGTCCACTACTTCCCTTGGGAAACCTCATGATTTATGAAATACGAATATCAGAATCCACACCACCGGGTAAACCAATTGGAGCATTCTATCAACCACTAGACGGATCTTTGATATTTTCTTCTGAAAAAAAGGTCATATTCCTGAACATCAACAACCCTATTCAATCGGAATATATTCACATGGTACATAATCTCATGTCTATTTCGATCTTAGAAACGTGTCTTCATATATTCCACACCCCCTTCCAATTCATGGATGATGTTTTTTATATCTGTGAAGAGTACAACATAATCCATCATAGATATAGACCCCTACATCAACCTCATAAACTCTAAAACCTTCTTCTACCTCAAGGTCTCAATGTATAAAAATTCAGGAAACATTTAATGGAAATATTTCCAAACAATACTTTCAACCTACGTGGTATAAACATGAACATCCCACTTGCACATTGCATTTCTTGAAAACATGTATGCCACCAACTTGACTCTCTTCTTAGGAGGACTCTCTAAGTGATCAAGAATTGTCTGAATAGGATCCATTCAAAAATCAGCTACATCAGGTCCCCCATCTACAACAAATGTTTGAGTGAGTTGTATCTTAAGCTCCCTAGTCAACTCAATCATGCCCAGGACAACCCAAGTCATATTCCATCATTTGAATAGAACAAGAAATGACCTCATAGAACTACTCCACTCCCATATTACCCTGGTCCACTGGGTTTTCATACACCAAATTTGAAGGGGCATTCCTCGTAATATCTTATTATCACCCAAACAGCATAGGAAATTGTGGTTGAATCTTCATATAGTTATTAACAAACATATTAAAACACATAACATGGAAAATACAATGATTGAACAAAATAAGCATCTCCACTAAGAATATAAGAGCCATCCCACATACACCATCCCAACAAAATTCTTTATACCTCTATTAGTACCCATGTCCATCCCATATTGTGGGTAGTGGTTCACATAAGGAATGTCAAGCCAAACATCCTCAACCCCCTTATTTATCACATTATTTTGAATATTTATCACTTTAATAATACAAATGTTTCTATTTTAGACACCCTCCAATCATTAGAACTTATCATTACGATGTTTAACACATTTATCACATTTCATTATGAATTGTTCATTAACTAAATAATCACATAATTTCCACTTACCAATTTTCATAATCTCTGTTTGACACCACTACTTTTAAATTTTAATGCATGATAAACTACATCATATCATTTATGTCCCACACACCCTTCCTGTGTGTGTTTAGCAGTATGAATTCCATCTACAACACTAGGGGCCTAAAATGATGCATGATTGCACAACCTCATACAATTTTGGCCATGGGACAAAAAACATAAAATATTCTCATCACATGACAATTTCTTCACCCAATGCTAAAATATCATTCAAAATTAACAAAATGCATCAAAAATATCAATCATACCTTGGGATCGTGGGTTTCCCCCTTATATGGGTTAACTGTAACCTAGAACGAGAACATTACCAATAATATACACATATTATCCGCCCATATACCATCATCAAATAATAATACCATAGAAAAGGTCCTCCAATAATAAAACATTATAACATCCCTAACCTAGAATCCACTAAACCAGTGCCCCAATATCGGTCTCCACATGTGCTCATATGTGCCTACCAATATTCTGTAGGTTGTTGACTAGCTATAAGGGTCATTTTTGTCACATTAGAAGAATATAACCTCTTTATCAATGTAATACACAGTATATATAATATAAAATAAATGAAACAATAACCATTAAGTTATTAACAATAACCATGCAATAAAAAACATTTCTTGGAACTGGGTACAAGAGTACAACCAATCAATTAATTTCCATGTCATGTCATATAGTTATAAACATTAGAAAATCACAAAATAAATATAAACTAAAGAATTCTTGAAATGGATTCTAATACCATGTCCGGTTCCCTCATCTAAGAATTCTCTATACCCAAGTCACCACTATAGTATAGATCTATTTCCCTTGTATGGAACTGAAACATTGATTTATTCTCTAGTACCCTATGGCTGCATGAGCATGGTGTGAGTACAACTCAGTATTCCACCACCAATGGTGTATAAAAAATATCCAGTCTAACAGATCATGTATTAAAGTGCAAAAATAATTACAATATAATAAAAATATAAGTTGTGTTCTATTAAATATAACTATTCACTTAACCACTTCCTTTTTTCACGGGGATATGAAATTCATTAATATCCCAACTTCCAATTATGACCAACTACTATGCATAAGGTATTAAGTCATGATCCCAATGCCAGATGGGAATCCTCTTCACAATTAATTAAATCACACATAACTTGGAGACTAAGCCCATATAGTCTCATCCAATGCAATCGTTAAGTGTATAGAGTCTCAGTCCAACCCCCTAACACATGAATTAAATGTGTTGGTTTTAAATCATCAGTCCAAACTAACCTATAAGAGTAGCCTCAATAAAATCCCCACAAACTAGAAATACATGTAATCATTCTTCATATCCTTTTATGAAAATACCATAAAAACACATACTCAATAAAAACACATAAAAATCAGAAGACTTAGGTCGTTCGTTAAATAAATCGTCTTCGTTTCAAGACTCATTAACAAATTATATATTACACATCTACACTCATTTAAATAAATCCATTTCAACACAAAAAAGTCAAGTAAAACATACACTTTCACTCAGTTAACTGAATTAATTTATTCAAAACAACCCATTATATCATACTAACAACTAGATGAAATAACATTTGTTACATTTCATAATAAAATTAATAATCCTTTTAAATATAAAAATGGTTATAATTCATTATGAAACAATTTAATGGTTAAAAATACCATTTTCCATGATTGAGATAATGTCTCACCCCATGGATTTCCCTAAAACCAATATAATGAACCTCATTGAATCCAATGGGGAACATGATGGGTTAAATTCATCATTTAAATGATTAATTCTCCAAATCATATTGTGGTACTAAATGTACAATTAAACTGAACTAATAGCACAACCACATTCACATAAACAAAATCAAGACTATGGGATATATTTTTATACCACCTTCCTCAAACATAAATACAACCACACATTCAACCTTAGCCATCTAGTTAAATCTGAACACCCTTCAAATCACCAACATATGATAAATGAGAAAAAAGAAGTTTTTAGGGAATCAGAAGGAGAAGAATGAATATATAAGACCTAATACCAAAATGAGAAGTAATATGAGTTTTAGAATAACCTAAATATTTTATTAATATTCATAGATTCTCCAAATAGCTTATAGTTTAATGATATTAAGAATTGGGAAGCCTTGGGAATTTTGGATCAGCACTAGGATTTCTGGAGACGAAATGCAAACTTAAATCTTGGATAACACGTAAATCATTAAGGGGGATATGGTAAAATACCTATTTTATTGAGGTTCGGGGTTTTTTCAAACAATTTTCCAAACCATATGCAACCATGAAGAATCATCTATCCTAGAAGGGTTGGGTAACATGGTTACCTGGGGAGCCCATATAGTTAAAAAAACTATTTTCCAACTGTGGGGAATGGCTCGGTCCAAACCCGCAAAGTTTTTATTCCTCCTTGAATAGTTTACATAACCATGAACCCCTCTTATTTTATAGCATGATTTGGGTTTAAGGTTACATGTAGCTATCTTCCTACCATGTACCATGAAAAATATTTCTTGATTCCCCTTTCTTTCATAGGCCAAACCCTTGAAACACCGTTGAGCCACCTCTTACACCAAATTGACATTCTACTAACCATCATTTAAGTAATTAAAACAAACTTAAAACGTAATTTTACATTAATATATGTCTAAATTTTTAGATAAGTAAAATAGTATGTTTTAGTAATGGATAATATCTTTAAATGTTTAGGATGTACATATTTTGTAGTTTTCCTTGAAATTAAATCCATGTCTAGATACTTCATATAGATTTAGGGTATAGAACTTATATACATAGGGGTAATAATATTGAAAAGTGTGCATTAGTTATTAACACAATGATCACCTATTTCATAAAAAAGAGTCATAACTACACGCCTAGTTTTACAATCATAGGGGGTATGCATCAGTAAATCAAACATGTGTTTCCAAGCATTATAGATGATATGTCATGTTAATGAATTATGATAAATGTATGGAATAACACAAATAAAAATAACCAATAGTGTTTTGTGGTGATATGAAATATAATTTGATGATATTCAATAAAAATATATATAATTGAGAAGGATTCATAGGAAAAATTGTTATAATTATATTATTATTTCAATTATTTCTAAATTATGTTAAAAACATTTGGTTTTAGTAATCGGTGTATTTTGATGGAGAAACTGAGTTAAAATTGGATATAATGAATTATGCAATGATTTTCCCAATGAGTAAACAAATGGGATGGAAAATTTGTCACAAAATATTTTTAAAATGATATATCATTTTATGATAAATAATATGAGCCTTCTTGTGTTCGTAAATGGACAATGAAAGGAAGAAATTTCTATCAGTTCCATCATATGATACAATCAAATATCCTTTAGTTTCCCTTCTAATATATATATATATATATAAGAAATGGATAAATTCAATGGAATACATCATTTCCATAATAAAATTATCAACGCCTGAGATGATTGTTTTAGATGATTATCATCTAAAACATAAGATTGAAAAATATTAAAATGTAATTAAGAATATAAAAAATACTGATGAATTTGAATCCG
The DNA here is from genome assembly GCA_963277665.1 of Viscum album. NCBI lineage: Eukaryota > Viridiplantae > Streptophyta > Magnoliopsida > Santalales > Viscaceae > Viscum > Viscum album. The sequence continues at coordinate 1,762,083,693 of OY728131.1, read as the reverse complement.
TAGAATGATTGGAATTCAAAAAGGCACACATCAGTAAATATTTTTCGAAAATTCATTAGATGTAAAAAAAGATAAAATTGAATAAGATGCAACCAATTTATGATGAATTATTTAGTACCAATGAAGAAATGTTTATTAAAATCATAATTTACACCTCAATTTTTATTGCAAACCATTAGTATAACATCTAATAGTTATTTGGTGGACTAAAACCAATTATTTAGATTGAATGTTCTAGAAGACATGTTTAATGTTTTGTAGTGGATTTTCGATGATCACTTCTAGTATAAATGGAACTTCATAACTCTGTTTAAATGAAAAGGAAGATGGGGTTTCAAGGAAAATCAGATTAGAATCCTCTTAGTGTGATGGAATGGTCAACTACCTACATGAAAAAAGTGGAAGAAAGCACCTGTGATCATTATGAAAATGGATAATATATTTTATTATGTGTTCCAGGTTTGACCATCTAGATTATTACTATTAATAATATAAGAATATAGAATCCAATTAAATTATTGAGAGGAACACCCTTTGCATCAAATTAAATGAATATGTCAATTATTAAAAATACTTCTCTAATATAATGACTAATGAGGGAATATAATGTTATTATCCTCCAAAGTCAATGGAAAAAAGGGAATTATTTTGTAATAAAAACTAATAAAGAGGGAAATGAATATTAAGAATAGATGGAACACTCCTCAAAAACTCAATCCTCATTCTGTCATATATGGTAATTTTTTTAAATATTTGATTTAATCTAGAAAATTTTCATGAGTACATATCATGATATCATTAAAAAAAATTATTAGTATTTAAATTAAATCTTATAGGTATATTAATTCACTAATTTATATTTGTTATAATATTCATCAATAAAATCATGTTATCACTCCTTTATCTAAATTTGATTGTTTTTTAATGGATTTACTATATCCACCGAGAAGCCACTATATTTAGATAGATAGATCATATTGTATTTCTGGGATCATCTTATGATCATATATCACCGCATGATTGAGGATGAACTCAATCTAAAAATTCATTATATCAAATAAGAATTAAACCCAATCATGATGAAAATTTATAACATATGTATTGGAATATAACCCATATTTTGAAATTTCTACTCAGAATGAATGGATGAGTTTTGTAGACATTGCTATTATAATAAAGTTGATTACACATTAGTACTCAAATACTGATCAATAATAATTTTATTTATAATTATTTCATTATAAATTTTTAATTAAAATTTCGAGGACAAAATTTATCTAGGAATGGGGGTGGATTGAATGTAACACCCTAAGATTTAAGAATTTATATTTTTTTTAAATCATAATGTTATAAATATCTTGTTTCTCATTCCATGCCAAACCGAATGGACCAAGAAAAATATAACCATTAAAATGTAGTATTGATTTGGTGGGTCAATAATGAGCTATGTAAATTATAAAATATATATATATAGAAATAAAAAAAGTGGTTATTATTAAATATAAATCGTTGATAAAATTAAATTATTATTATAATAAATAAAATTTATTTAATTTGTAAAATTGTATATTATTAAAAAGTTTAATTTTTCGTTCACTACATATGTTATTATAATATGGTAATATAATGGTTTAAATTGAAAATATTGATATATATACTAAAAGAAATGTTTTTATCTATCCAATTATTTTTACTATGTATGTAAAAAATTTATATTATTCTAATATGATAAATGATACTTAAAATTATGCTTATGTTTTATGAATCCTTATAATATAATTAATTATTTCAAATTTATAAATTGGATCGTATAAAATTAATCCATTATTTTTAATAATATTTTTTAGATATATACGTTAATGAATTTTACATTTAGGAATAAAATTATGTTATGAAGATAAATTTTAGTTACGTCGGTAAACAAAATTAATTTTGATATTATATTAAATTAATATATTATAGAAAGAAATACCATAATATAATTTTAAATCATATTAAAAAAAATTCAAAATCATTTAATGGTTAATTAATGTTAAATATTATTAAGAACACTTACTTACTGGATTGACATTTTTTTCTAAAAAATATTTTTCCTAAAATTGTATACTTCTAATTAAATTTAAATATATTGTATTTAGAGCCTTAATTTGGTTAGATAGATTCAATGTTATGATTCATCATGTCAAAATATATTATGAATTTGGATATTAATTTCATAGTAGCATTATAACTATCATGGGTAATTTTTATCAATAACAATATGAGTAAAAATTGATAAATAAAAAGACTCAAATTGTTTAATAATTAAAAGTCCACTTGCACCTTCAATAAAGCCTTATTTTTTATTTAATTAATATGCAGATGTATCAAAAAATATTTATTCACCTTATAATTCTATGTATCCTAACCCACATAACACTCATGTGATTCCATTCATACGCCTTACATAATGTTATTTTTAATGAAAATGAACCACTTTTTCACAAACAAATGGAACTCACATCCAACAATGATTTTATCCATATCTCTACTAGAGGAATGTAACATGAATTTATCTTCCCTATCAACCACAAAATCCCCCCAAATTATTTTATACAGTTCTAAATATTCCTCCCCGATCACCAAGAAGGTACTTTAATATTTGTTGGTTCCACACCACCTCCTTTTATTATAAGTACTCATATTCTATAATCCATTTTGATTTACATTTTACAATGGTAACATGTGTTCATAATAAATTATTTATTACCAAGATGATGACTTATTGAGTAGATATTTTTCTTCTCAATCATTAAAATAATTTAATAATTCATTTCTATAGTTGTCATGTGTAAAAAAACAATTCTTGATTCTCTCCCTCCAATTTTCAATTTATGAACATCCTTTATTATATTTCTTTTTGTTCATGTGATTATCCATTTACAGATCCATGATCACTAAATAATCATCCATATGATTTCCTATTACCAATATAAATCCTATCTCATTAATTATCCAATTCCATAATCTATTTGTATACCAATCATTCTACTAAAGTAATTCTATTACTTTTTTTCTCCATTTTGTGAATACCCAAATCTAATATCATTGAAGGGTACCCATAAATTTTATTTTAATAAATGTATATGAATTTGACAAAGGGTCTGAAATAGGTGAATATGTTTTTTATGTTTTTTATAAATAATAATAGTGTGTAATTGACATAAAGGGGAAATGAGGTATGGGTTTCCAACTAAAAAAACCTTTATTAATTCTTGACTTGATATTATTCACCAATATTCATTTCTATAGTGTAACCATGTCAACCATAACTTCTGATATATTAAATTATTAATGAACACAAAAACCTTCCTTAGATTCATATTATTCTTTTCATGGAGTTATGATTTATATCATACTTAAAATAAAATGGTTTCAAAAATTTTGAATAATGATTCAGTTATAATGTTTCTCATTGAGCATTATCTTTTATTTGATATGTTATGACCTATTTTTATCTTGGGTGGTAAATTTTGATTCAAACTATTTAAATATTCTAGTTTTAATTATCAAAATCCTTTCATATTTAATATTATAATAAGATTACTATGATATGATTTCATTTGGAAGTCCGAGAAAAAATGAATTCTATACATAAAAGTCCCCATAACATGAATCACCTCTAAGGATGACTCACTTCTTCAGACTCATTATTCCTAAGTCATTGCTCATCGGATTCACTATTATAAGACACATTGTAGAATTAAAAAAATTAAATCCATTTTAGAAGATAGTACATGGTATGAGGTACTAGACCACGATCGACAACATGATTTATGCTGATTAATATAATGCTACAAACTAAATGTCTGAAAATCCATGTAACGAAATAGAACAAGATGCTTGTGGTGATACATGAGACCAAACATGACTCAATAAGTGTTCCTAACAAATAAATACATGTCACATGTGCGTAGTAATGTAATTTAATCATTCGATCATAAATTGAAAGAAGATTAATACTATACGCTTTGTTGAACCATACACGAAAAATATCAGCTTTTAGGATACTCTAATTTAGAATAGACTATGGATAAACTACTCCTGATTCATTTCAAGCTACCTTCAAGGAGTTAAGGAACTACAAAACATATCACAGAGAGAAACACTATCCCTTCTACTAAAATATCTAAGATATTTGTGAACATTTTTATCAGTATATGAAGTGTGTGGTTATATATGTTTTAAGAATACAAACCAACTCATGTGCAAAACTAGAGCGTATATATATTTTCACATCCTATCTTTTTTACGACTTTTATTACCATGAATAACAGTGGATGAGGTCCCTCTGTGGACTGTCAAATTATTCACACCAACAAAAACATTGGAAATGGTCTTTGAGGCCTTGGGATCATTGTATGTGTTATTGTAAACCTCGATCTAGGTTTTGGTTAATAATTATTTGTATAAAATTTATCGTGTTAGCTGATAACCATGTGGATATGACTGTGTCTTAGTATGTGACTTTACCTCTTGATTTAATTTCTTCTGTGTTGTTTAATGTTCATTTTTCATTACTTTATATATTTTTAAATAGAAAACATTTCATTTACATTTTATTTTAAAATTATATTGTCTTTCTATTATAATTTGATTTTGTAAAATTATTTTAAAAGTGAAAAAAATATTTCATATTATTTTAATAGATAACTAGTCATCCTTTGAGAAATATTTTTAAATGATCAATTCTTTTATAAATATGTTACATTTGTAGAATGGGCGGTATTTTATTCTGATTTGTAGATTTGGGTGAAATAAATTTTTAATAGATACTTTAATTATGATCTCAATTCACCCCCTCATGAGTCTCCTCTCTAACCAATATTTTGTGTCAAACAATCTTAAAATAATTTCAACCCTTTTAAAATATCATTATAGTTGTAAAATAAATATGATAAAATTTCTATTAATTATAAAATTTTACTAAGTAACATTTATTTGTTATTATTTTAAAATATATTATAGATAGAAAAGTGTTCATACTAACAGAATTATATATTTCAATGGGAAAAATTGTTCCTAATGGAAGATAAAAACGAAAATTCATATTAAATGTAGGGGTTTTGAAATAGGTACTTTCATATTAGATGAGTATAAAATTCCATTAACTAATAAAAACCCTTGGGATGATGAAAATAAGGCTACTTATATTAATATATTCTTGGCCATTAATTCCATATATTATTTCATGAAAAATGGAGAGTCCAATCTACTTTTTTATGTAAAACTTCCTATGAAGTATTGGATACTCTTGTTGTCTCACATGAAGTAGATAAAATTGCAAAAAAGATATAGTTTAACACTTACACTATTGAATATGATAATTTTAAGATTATTCCCGATGATCATATTTCTGACATTTATCTCAAGTTCAATGAGATCATGAAAATAATGAGCTCACTGGGAAAGACAGTCGCTACAAAGGAACATATCATGTGACTTTTGAGATGTCTCCTAGAATGATAGAGGGGGACCTCAATATCAATTATATAATCTTGTGAAATTGATGAAATTCCCAAAATGGTGGTTATAGGAACATAAATGATGTGTGAGGTATATCTAAATATTAATTGAGATGATGATGATGAACCTATAATAAGATTTGTTGCTTTCAATACCACTACATCTCGGAAAAGAAGTATAAATTTCATCTTGAAGAAGAATTTTTCAGTGATGAAGATTCATTATCTGTGAATTAATATTAATGTGATTTAATTATACATAAAAGGATATGAATGGGTGAAATTATGGATTATCCACCCACATAATCATCTGTGTGTGAATAATTACTGATACTCAATGCTCACATGTTTTTTTATGAGGATAATTGTTGTTGTGAAATGCTAAAAATGTTGTACATGAGAACAATTATGATTATGATATGCTCACAATTCTCTGTGATGAAAAAAATATTTTAAAATATTGTTCAATATGATATATTTATTACATAATATTATATAAAATATTATGAATATTTTATTCTCTCCCAAATAATGTTTATTTATTATCATTTCTATACTATTTTGTTTCATTCCATTTGTCATCCCATGACTTATGAAATGAACTTTTACTTATGTTTATTTCTTTTTTGGGTCTAATTTTCTTATTTATATGGATTATAATTATTTTATAATATTATTATAACATATGATCTTTGATTATTATCAAATATGTTTACCATATCTTGGCTTCTGAACTAACCACATTCTTATGTTTTTCTACATTCTTTTTTAGGATGGGTGTTACATATGAGAATAATAGAATATATCAATTATAGTTTTATCAAAGAGAAATATTCAAAAGTATTGTAAAGTATGTTACCTTTGTAATATTCCTTAAAAGACACTAAACAATCCATTCTTATTACTGTGTTTTTTTGTCAGATATAATATTTAAATGATGGAAATGATTTAGAATAATGATATATCACGATTTTGTGTCTATAAATGGTTTAACTTTTACAAATTTTAATTATATGAGAAATTGCATATTTATTTCTTAAATTGGATTTCAGAACCTCCCATTTAAGGATGCTATGAATTAAAAGATACATTTCTTCATAGAGGTGGTATTATGCACATATGTGTGAATGATGTTCGCATTATTCTAATGATAACTACTTAAGGGGAGATATTAATTATTTGGTAAACCTAAAAACATATCTCTATAATAAAATTTTAATTTTAAAATATTGTAATTTTTTATATAGGATTAAAGGATAATGATGGAAAAGGAAAAATATTAGAAAGTGATAAGTACTTAATTCGAAAGTTGTATTTTCTCATAAAGTAATTCAATGAAATGGTGGTCTTAGGAAAAAATATGTGACCAAAAGAAATTTGAATAGTGATTCAAGAAGAATTAAAATTATAATAAATTCATGTGTATTTATAATTTCAATTTGGATTTGATGTAGTGGTGGCAAGCCATATTTATAATTTAATTGAATAAATGTTATTTTGTAAATATAACATCATAATGTAGAAGGAATACATGTGTTAGAGGTAAAGTTCATTCTAGCATAACAAATAATAGATGTGAGATAATTTATGACTGAAAAAGTCCTTATCCATTAATTTTTTGAAAAAATAAAATAAAATAATGTATTTTACTCTTATATTTGTGACTTTTACTATTATTAACCATGGTAAATAATTTTTACTTATGTAAATTAATTAAAATGGAAAAAATTGGAATTATTATATATTTTGGACAAAAATATTGATTACATAAAATTGATTATTTAAATTAACATATTTATCGTTTGTAAAATTTAATTTTATCATTTCTGAACATAATGGAAAACACCATTTTTATAATTGTGTATATTTATGAATAAAAATTATTATTTTGATAAAATTACCAATATTGTTCATTTTGATGAAATTAATTGGTTTTTAATAAAGAATAAATTATTTTTTTTGCATTAAAATTTGGAAAAAAAATATAATACCACCATGAGAAAACATAATTAAAACCATCATAAAAGAAAATTATGTTATTAAAATCATTATTACTGAATTTATATAATGTTCAACACAAGTTTTCAAAATTCATCATAGTTTTTTAAATGAATTATTTTAATCTTTAATATATTTTTTTCATGAATTTGTTTTCTATGTTTTATTGTCTTACATAGTTTATTATAATATAATTAACATATTTTTCAAAAACAATATTTCATAACACTAACTTAAACAATATTATATTTCTAAAAATTTGAAATATATTTCTTAAGATAATACTGTTATCTTAAATATAAAAATAAAGATAATTTGTTAAAATTTAATTTTAAAAAAATTGAAAAATTTATCTTTAAAATAAAAATATAATGAAAATTATTTTTATATAGAAATGAAATATTAAAATAATAAAATTTAGTATTCCTATTTTGTAAAAAGTTATAACTAAATTAGTGATAGTCTATTATTTTTATTAATAATTTATATTTTTACCATTGAACCCTATTATATTTATTCTCATAAAAAATAAATTGTTCCTAAAAGTTTTATTTTAAGGAAAATACATTATTATTAAATGATTAAATATTACCAACATAGAGATATTAGAAATGAGAATTTATTTTTTTTAATATATATTCTATAATGATGATACATATATATATTCCCAATTAATTACCAATTAAGTTATATTGATTATAATTTCTACCTATAATCATAACCAATTAAATTTTATTGTGGTTTGTTTTAGATCAGTGCTCCATGACTACGAATTTATCATACATAGTATTTTATAAATATATATATATATATATATATATATTAGAATGATGCAGAGTTATATCCACCATAGCTAAACATAATTAAAATGTAACTTATACATATATCTTCATCCACTTCAAGGTATGAATCATCTCACACTATATATGGATAATTTTTATAGATACATAGGGTTAGTTATTTTGGGCCCTTGATATAACAATGTTCCCACATCACCACTCCCATGAATAACATTCCCTAATTTTGAATTAATTCAATAAAAACTATCACATATTAGTTGGTGTCATGCATAACATATATCAAAATTTCAACCATTAATGTATAAATAATATTTTTTTTGAACATGTCAACTTTTTTCTATTCGTGTTTCCTTATATTTAGATAGTTATAAATGTTTTTAGAATTAGGTAAAGGATGTTCTTTCTCTATACATTAGAAAAATTTCCCAAATATTTCAGATAGTCTACAACTATAAATACAAAAATATTCATGATTAGTGTCCCTCAAGAACCATATACATATAATCTATTTGGATTTATTTAGATCATTCATCTCAAACATTCCTAAAATCTCAATATTCAACTCTTTAATCAATGTTATCTCTAAAACAACCAATAGGATGTCATTCACATAAAATAGAATTATGATGAATCTAACATTGTCAAACACCTTCTAATAGTGTTAATAATTTGAATTGTTCTAAGTGAACATCCAAATTTTTATAAATATATTAATCATTCGGTTCCACTACCCAAGTGATTGCTTCATCTGGTATAGTGTACATTTACATTTTCACATATAGTTACTTTTAGATTTTTTCAACCCAACATTTTCTCTATAAAAATTTTATTTTTAAAATATCTTTTAATGTAATTGGGCTTTAAATCTAACCATTTATTATGTATAACTTATTTTGATAATATTACAAGCACCATAAGGATTTTTTTGTTCCTCAATCTTAATGGGAAAATTTTATTAATTATATTAATTACATTAATTCTTTCTTTTGAAAGTGTTTCTAAACAATCCCCAACTTTTACATATTCATATAATCCACTTCTTCTAAAATATATTAAATACATTTATTATTTATTTTCATTTCCATAAAATAATTTATAAAGGCTACAATATTTTGGATGAATTAATGGAGTCCCTATACTCTATTTATAACTTCCACTTCAATGTCTCATGTAATCATTCTACCACTTTTGGAACTTTTGTTTCTATATAATTTTTACAATGTAGATAATTCATGTAAGACCCATATTTTATTAAAAGTGTTTTAACTATCGTAGACAACCTTAAATATTATAGTTGGCATCCTTTTAATAATTCCTTTTATATAACTCATCAGTGATCATTCATAGTTCATGAGAATTTCCGTAAATCTAGTGTTGGATAAACCTCTAGAATACATCATCTGACAAAAACATGACCTTCTGAACTATCAACATTTTACCTAAAATATTTTCATTCAACAGAAAATGGAAATTCTAGACAAATTTTCAAATAAACTATGTCTTGTTATAGTAATTATTTGTTATTTGTCACATTTTATGGAAACTTTATTATCCTTCTAGATGATTCATTTGTCGATGTAAACATTTAGGATTATAATGGCATTCAATACATTATTATACCATATCCAAATCCAATGTATTTATTTAACTAACTCATAAATAATTAATAATGGGATAATTCCTTTAGTATTTGAAAATTATAGTTAAAAATATATATGTATTCAGCACAACTAAAGGCCTTGATGTATGAAACATCATTATTTCTTTGGGTCAATAACTCATTTGGATGTTATGTTCCCACTCATGAAGAAATTTTTTATTTATGCGACATTTAGAAAAATTCATAGTTTCTATAAAAAGGTCTTGGAAAATGGTTCTTGAATACTCTTCATTGAGGACCTCTTATAAAATATCCTTATGCTTCATCTCATGTACCACAATTTTTTATTCTGGTGTACTATGAAATATATTCTCAAAATGAGTTAGGTTCATCTAGTGGAACTCTAGAAACTCTCTTCTTACATTTTTCCACCCTTATGAGACCATAATATTGATTCTCTTTCCAATTTGGCTCTCCATAATTTTTTTATAAATACCTCACACTTTTTCTTAATAAAAATTATCCACTCATTTAATTTGAAATCAAAAATAAATGTATAATTATAAAATGACACATTATTTGATTTAACAAGATATAACTTATATAAATCTATATGTATTATCTATAAATTATATTTATTTTTTGTTATTAAATCCTTATTTAAAAATACATTATATTTTTTTCAAGGATTGGCTCTTCACATCTAATATACTCCACAAGATAATGATTTAGAATTCCCTTTTCATCTAGTTTGTTTATCCCATTAAAACTGGTGTGTTTATGATAATCATGACACAAAATCATTATATAAGTTTTTTTTTCAAATGTATTGCATCTTATAAACTACATGTGATATAATGTTTTCCATCATTTACTCATTACGATAGTACAATGCGACTATATGTTTTTACACTATAACATAAGAAACATTCATATAAACCCTCATAATTAAGCCATAAAATAAAAATTACATGCTTTATTGATCCTAATAATTTATTCACCCCTTAGAACTATGGTTGGTTTCTACTTCTTTTTCAAACATTCAGATCACCATTCCCAATTATCTCAATAGTTTCTTCAAAAAAGATATGTTACATTATGAATCTTCTATAAACATAATTCATTATTTTTCACCTATCATATATTGATTGAAATAGAACCCACAGAAGTAATGATCCATGATTTATGTGCATTAATGACTCTTAAGAGTAAATTTACCACCTCATTTTTTGTAGTATTTATAGAATTATATTCAATTGAATACCATTTGAATTTGAAATTATATCTATTGAATCTTTTTTCCCCATCCTTACATCAATTCTAGTATACAGTTCAAATTTATTCCAATTAATCCGGAATCATCTATCTTTTAACCAAATTCGTCTTTTTATTTTTTTTTTCTATGTTGATCTCTCATTACCTTTGGCACTAAAGGTGGTTCTGGTAGATACCTAGACATACTATAACATTAAAAACACTCAAATACTAAATTCAATGATTATAATATAAAATTTTCCCAAGATAAAAGATATCACATTGAGAGGTACTGAATAGTTTATCAGTTTTTGATTACAAGTCACATGAATGAAATAAGATATTACATGTTAAAACATAAAATAAAATGTATTATATTAGTTGAGAACGTTATTATTAATGTCATATTGTCCATGAATATGAATCAAAATACTCTTCTTGGCATCATAGTAAAATGTAATAAAATAAATGTGTGATATTAGATTCACAGTAAACGAATAAATACAATACAATCTACGAAATATGAGATAGACCTGAATAATATGGTGAAACCAAGGATAATAAAATAATTATATATAAATTATCTCATAAAGATGAAACATATAAAATCATAACTATTAAAATAATTATATAGAAATTAAAAACTAATTTTATAATGATGTAATAAAAATGGTGGACATCTTAAACATATTATTGAGGCCTTAGTCCATGACATCTCACATAAATGGGTAGCCATATTCCAAATACCAAACATGATTTTACTCAGATGACCTACAAATTCATCAAAGGGATATGTAATTATGGTCCCCAACTATAGAGACCATTTCCTTTTTATATATAACATTCCCTGATTTTAATCATAATAGTACAGAAATGTACATGATAGGGATCATAAAGTCTAACGCCTTTGAAGACTAGGTACACAAGATTGAAAATAAGTATTTAAATAAACACTTCTATATTTTATCATCATAGAGGGATCATAACATCCACTATTCTCACACATAAGCATTGGATATCTTGGGAATAACATGAACAAGGGGATAATCTTAAAAGCCTAGTAAGGTAGTATACATAATAATAAGGCTTTAGAACATGATTAGAAGGCATGACATAATGATAAAAAAAGCATGGAACATATGGAATCACAACAAATAGACATAGGGTCATATAAACAATGAATCATATTAATATGGAAGACACATAAAACAAGATATTATTATGAGTAAATTATTACTTCTAAGACCATTTCACATGGTACCACAAGTTAAGGGTATCCACCAAGACCGCCGCACATAGTAGCACAAGCCATGGCTACCCCCCAAAACCTTCACACATAACATCTCAGGAGACTCAAATTATCCCAGAGAAATAGATAAATATTTGGGAATACCCATATAAACATTTTCTTGAATTTTTTTCCCACATAAATAATCATACAAAATCAATAATACATAATCATTGGGTACACATGGAAAACAATGTGTATCATAATCATGTCATAAAGAAAAACAAAAGGGTGTATCATTCAAATGTCAATGATCGAGGGAAAATAAATCTTATATGGACATTAATAAGGTAATAATTCATTCATGATGATAAGTTATATCAAATATAAGTGAAAGCTTCTATAAAGACATATTTAAGAACCTTTATAATTAAAACATTTTGTTGTGGTTATATGGAAAATACTAAAGAGAATTTAAAATAGAAAAGGGAATCATATTTTATAAGAAACATTATGTTAACCAAAAAGAGTTACCCAATAAAAAATCATATTTTATAAATATAATAGAGGATTAAAACTGAAGATAGGGTGTACTTGAAATTAGGTATTAATTCTAGAAATTCCTTTGAAATAGGTTAGCTTATCTAGAAGTATTGAAGAGGGAATCAATACAAACATTATTATCCCTGAAAGATAATTATAAAAGGGTCTTGTTATTTTAATTTTATACACATACACTTAATTTAGATAATGCACATAAATGGGTATGATGTCTTCATTTTGTTATAAATAATGATAATTCATCTCTAAGGAATAAAGGAGGTTCGATTATAATTCCATATGGATTATAGGCATGGTATCAGGTGTACCTAAGAGTGCATAATAACAAACAAAAGAGGTTATAATCACATATAAATTACGCGTAATGTATTTTGGAGGTGAGAAATCATACCCCATCATTAGGGACTACAGATAAAAAGAAATAACATAGAGGGCATTCTTGAATAAATGTTAAATGGAGAGGATCCCTTACCCTACATCAGAAGGTGTTCTTACCTTTATCATAATGACCTGAATAATAAAATTATGATCATTAAATAAAAATTCTAGAACCTATTAAATATGTGATATTGTTTTGATAACCTTTTTAAGTTTAGTAATGGCACTTTTGGCTGGTTAAGAGATTCAATTTCATTATTCAGTTTTGTTTGTTTCATGATCTGTTTGCTTAATTACTTAACTCGATCATCATGTAAAAAATGGGGATGGTTGTCCATAATTGGATTTATATTTTGTTATTTAACATACATAAGGTTAAATGGATGTAAATTTAATTTGGTTAATTTGTGTTAAGGTGAGTCATTATACAAATCATTAGTGATAACCTTTTTGGTTTATTGGCGGTTATTGGATCACTACAAACTATATTTTGCATTATAATTTAATATCATATGTAAAAAATATTATAGAACCATAAATACGATATATATTACATAATAACTTGGTTAAGAAATAAAAAAATAGTTTTAGTACCATAATTGAGGATGGTAAAATAAACTGAAAACCCATTGTCCTTAAATGTGGTAAAATAACACATCTCAAATGGTGGATTTACTACTAAAATAAAAGTAGAGTAAAAGAGAAATGATTATAAATTATTCCATTATAATAACAAAATTACAATACAATTATGGTACTGGAGTTTTCATATCATTTCGATGAGGAGTGGTAAGGATATAAAAAAACAATTGAACATGAAAATAAAGTAAAAGAATTGAAAAGATGAATTTACCACTTCAATCAATCATCCTTGAGAACCTCTTAAGGGGAGTGGATTTGGTATTTTGAAGAGACTAAGGTATTTTGGACATGGGGAGGAGATTTGGGAGATATTGGGGAGTAATTTAGGGAAGGCACAAGGATTGAGAGGAGTGATGAGATGAGGGGAATTTGGATGGTGTTTATATTAGAGGAGTGGAGAGTTTTCATAATATTTATTCATTATTATTTGTTATGTTTCTATAAGACAATAGATATTGATGATTCTATAACAAATAATTGAAATAATTTAATGTTAGTTCTATATTTTTGTGCTTACATAAATCGTGATGTCATGAATAGTAGATTACAATAATTATGTATTTATAAGGTAAATTAATGTATTTTACTATTTATTGAAAATTCAAGTATTTAGTAAAATCCAAAAAATACACCTTAAACATTTTTTAATTTTTAGAATACAAAGATGAACTCCATTTTTCACAAATAACTTTATAATTATAATTAATATATTTATTAATTAAATTCATAATTTAAATTAAAAATACATATTTTAAAACTATAACAGGTTTTATAATGCTTTCAAAAATTATGAAAGGTCTTATAATATTATCTTTGAACCGGTTTATATAAAATAATTAATTTATGAACACATTTTAGGAATATAAATTTTCTTTTAAATTAACTAATTAATTGTAATTAAATATTTATTACTTACAAAAATACCAAATCATTTAACTATTTGTATATTATAGCTTATAAGATGCCTAAATTTTATTTACACATTCATGTGAGGGGTTACTATTCTTTTGTAAGATGTAATATTCCTAAGTGTGATAATACTATTCATAAGGGTGAAATTACAATTCAGAAGGGTCAGTTACTATTCACAATAAATTAGGTTTTTCTTATCGAACATAAAACACCATACTGATCACAACCGTGTTGTTCATATTTTCGAAATTTAAATCACGGAAGTGACAAAATTCTATTTAATGTTCACATAGTATTTAGTAGCATGATATGTCATTATTCTTTTATTATGTTATTATACTATAAGTGAAAATATAAGAAGGTAATTGCATAGATAAAACATAGGTCATTACATTCTTACCCATTATAAAATTTCTCCATTGAAATTTCATTTTACATTATAGGCCATAAACAAGTGTGGGTACTTTTCCATCATTACTTCCTCTAGTTACCATGTTTCCTCATCACACATATATATCCAACATAGAACTTTTAATAGAAATGGTGTCTTATTGCATATAAAACTATCTCTACTATCCAATATGTTCAATAGTTTCTCCTCTCAAGAAATATCATCCTCGAACTGTACCACTTATTAAGAGAGTACATGTGATGTATCTAGTATATACTTCGTTAAGAGGGGTACATAAAAGACATCATGTACATTAGACTTGGTACGTGGACTTTCTAGTCGATATTTCATAGATGCTACTCAATCCAGGATCTCGAACGGAGTGATGTTCATGTGACGTAGCATTCCTTTCCACCCAAATCTCATTACCTTCTTCCATATAGATATGAGAAGAAATATCAGGTCTCCAACATTGCACATAAGGTCTCATCAATGATTTTATGCCTAACTATTTTGTCAACTTTGGGCTTCCTTGATATGCTACTAAATGGTTTTCAAATTCCCCAACATTTCTTCGACCATTTCATGTCCCAGTAGATTACTCTCGTCGACTTCATCCCAGCATACCGGTGTCCTGAACCTTTTCTAATAAATAGATTCATAAGGTGCCATTTGGATGATTGAGTGGAAACTATTTTTGTTGGAGAATTCAAATAGTGGAAGATGTTGGTCCAATACTCTTTCAAAGTCCATAGAATATTATCTCAATATATCTTCAAATTTCTTAATGGATCACCTATATTGGAATTCTATGTGATGTTGATAGACCGTGATGATGATCAATTCATTGCGTATAGCATGTTGGAGACTTTTCCAGAACATCGAGGTGATTCTTGGATCTCAATAAGATAAAATAGATAGTGGTACTCTATGATTCGTTGCCACTTATTTTATGCATATATATGAAAGTTGATCTAAAAATATTTCCTATCGAATTGTGAAAAAGTGAGTTGTCATTGTAAGGAGTTCCACAATGACCCATATCGAATTTTTCCAGTCGATGTTCTTGTTTGTCAAGGAAAAAATTTAATATTAATGTTATCATATTTATATGTTGTTATGGGTAGTGGTTTAAACATCCCTTTATACATCTTCATTTCATACTTCAATTTATGACATACTAGGATCTTTGATGTTCATTCATCAATCTTTTTCTTCATATTGTCCCTCTGAATGTTCTACTAGAGATCTAGATACATGTTTATGATCCATTAGTGGATAGATAATGATGAGCAATTTGTGTCATTAAAATGATCCTTATTTACCTATATATCTGATGGTACACATAATCATCACCAAAATCATACAAATCCTTCCACATCAATCAATAACTCATGTGATTTCCCATTTCTAACAATATTCTACAATTTTTAAATTTCCACATCTTATCATTGAGCATCCATTATTTTCTCATTAAGGGGTGGATAAACAATCAATTAAGAAATGATTTATGTTGTTCATCCATTAAGGATCCCCATGTCCAGCCTCAACAAATCTAAGAAAATTGGATCCTTTTCAATTCTCATCATTGATAAATATGTAAGATCCTTTCCACATAGAGCATCTGCTACATTATTTTCCTTACCATGATGGTAGTGAACTGAGCAGTCATAATCCTTGAGGACATCATACCATATTCACTAAAATATATTGAGATCTTTATGTGTGAAAATATATTTTAGGTTTTTGTGATCATTATAAATTTTACACTTCTCCCCATAGAGATAATGCCACCAGATTTGTAACGCCAAGATCACAACTTCCAACTCCCGATCATGTGTGTGATAGTATTGCTAAAATATTTTCAACTAACATGAGGCATAGGATTTCACATTTCCATTTTTCCTCAAATTCCACCAAATGAATACTTATAATATATTCATGAACAAAATTAAAATAAACATCAACATTCAATACAATACCCATAGTAGTTTTCACTAATGAGATAATATCATTTAATGTGGGAAAATTATGTTCTTTTATAACACGAAAGATATACTAATATGACATGTATTATAATACATTAGGACATACACTACATTTAAGTAGTGGTTTCATATAATTTATTCATTATTATCCACCATAGAATAGGACCTTAAGTGTCTCCTTATTCATTGAGATTAATGATGCTCGTCATGCTTCTCATCCTTTGCAATAGAGAATCATATTTGATAATATACAACTTATACAAATTTATGACATAGATTTTTGTGTGGTTTGATATATGGAACTTTGTTTCCACTCATCAAATTATTCATTTTTTCATGGGAATTGTCTATATTGTGCCCTATCATTCAACATATAAAACATCTCCTAGCCCCTTTGTGACATTTACCATGGTTATTTTTTCCATAGTTGTTGCACATTTGAAATTGGGTCATTTTTCCCTTATCACCTTTATCAAATAGACCTTCATGAGATTTAACCTTCCTCTTCCTTGAAACCCACGACCATTTAATCAAGTATCACTAGTTAATCACTATTTTTGATAGCTAGATTAGACTAATCATGATATGTCTTTCTGGAGATCTCATTTGATGAGGGGTCTCATTTTGGCAGTCATCACATTGTCATTGACATAAGTTGCTAACTCGGTTCATCATATTGTAGGCCATTGGATAGAATAATAAAATTTGGGATGAGTATCACATAACGGTGAACCCCATGAAATTAAAAGGATAAATTAGAAATTACACTTATCTCTTTAACATATGTTTTTTGCGGCCTCAGTCTATGTAATTCACGATCTATCAACTACTGTATATTCTAATGGGATATTTTTTTCTTCATATAATTGTATTTTGTAGTGATATTTTGAATATAATAATGTTTTCCCCTGAGAGTGTCAATATAAGAGTGTAGTAAGGCCCCTTGTTGTGCACCAGGTCCAATTCGTGTCTAACTAGAAGTGGGGTTTTGGGTTTACCCCTACACACAACAATGCCAGACCAAACACTTCATGTATTTATCCATAAATGGATTTATTTTCATTATAATCCACTTACTCTACACATACCAAAATTTAGGAGTGTGTTCTTATACTTTTTCTCATTCCTAAGGATTTTACAAAAGTAAACTATTAATAATATACAAAAATAAATAGATCATCATATGGTACCAACTATAGTGTCCCTCACCTTTTAAATATAACATTTCATGATTATAAGCAAAATGATACATTAGAGTATAATTCAAGGATCATAAAGTCTATTGTCTTTGATAACTAGGAACATAGGACTAAAAACATGAAACTAAATAAACAGATATATATTTAATTATTATAGAGGGATCAAGACATCCATTGTTCTCATACATCTTCATTGGATAACCTGGGGATAACATGAACAATGTTATGAGCATGAATTCCCAATAAGGGGGTATATATATGAATAAGAAAACAGAACATGGTTTAGAAGTCATGACAAAATGATAACTAAAGCTCAGAACATATGGAATTATAACATATAAACATGGGATAATATAAATTTTTAATCATAGTAATGTGGAAGAAACAAAAGACTTTAATTTAGTACTAGTGAAGTCTAACTTCAGTGACTGTTTTACAAGATATCACATGTCAAGGCTAACTACCAAGATTATCGCACATGGTAGAAAAAGCCAAGGATAAACGCCAAGACCATCATACATAACGTGTCAAGAGACTAAAATTTACCTAATGAATTTTAGTTCTATATGGGTTCCTCCATCTAAACATTTTCATGAATATTTATTCAAAATAAAGAATCATACATAATCAGTCATAGATAAGCATAAGTGTACCCATGGAATGAAATTGGTATCACAGTCATACCATTCAGTATAACAAATGTAAGTTTTAGTTATGTGTCTATGATATAATGGAATTAAATCATAGAAAAATTTCATAATGTAAAAAGGAATATATCATGATATTTAATGTCAAATAAAATTGAAAACCTGTAAAAAATGTATTTAAGAAACATTTCAATTAACTTTTAAGGAAAATACTGAAGGGCATTTAAAATAGAAATGAGAATAATTTTTTATACCAAACCATTAGTAAACTAATATGGTTTTCATAAAAAAAATACTGATTTTATTCATACAATGGTGGTTTAAAATATAATATATTTTTCACATGAAATCGGGTAAGAAATTATGAAATTCCATTAAAACATGCTTGCTTATGGGGAAGTATTGAGGTCGGAATCACTTAAAAATACGTATATCCTCAAAAAATAAATTTTAAAGGGTATTAATGAATGAATTTTATAAATTTAAACCGAATTTATAGCATTCACATAAATATATAAGATAACATAATTTTGGTAGAAAGAATGATATGGAAACCTGAATGAATAAAGGAGGTTTTTGTAGAATTCGTTACGGATTATCGGCATGGTATCATGTGTACCTAAGATGGATTAATGAGAGATAAAATGGGCCTTTAATCCCTTATAAATAATTATGAAATTATGTGTGAGATGAAATATCATACCCCATCATTAGTGATTAACCATAAATGGGTATAACATAGAAATTTTTTTTTGGATAAAAGTGAAAATAAGAGGATCCCTTACCTTAAGTATGAAGGTGTTCATCCCATGATCTGAACGACCTGAATAATAAAATTAAGTTAATTGATTAATAATTATATAACCTATAATATATTAAATTGTATTAATATAACCTTTTTATGTTCATTCATGTCTCTTTTGATGGGTTAATATGTTCAATTTCATTATTTGGGTCTCTTTGTTTGTTCAACAATTTACTTATATAAATAAAGGGTAATCATGTAAAAATGGATATGGTTTTCTAGAATTGGATTTATATCTTCTTATTTAACATATATATATTTACATGGTTTACTATTTATTATGTTGTCTTTGAGTTAAATTGAATCATTGTATAAAACATTAGTGATAACCTTACAGGTTTATTGGGTATTTTTGGATCACTACAAACTAATTTTGAATTATAATATAATATCATGTTTGGATAAATATTATAAAACATTACATTTGATATATATATTACAATATAACATTGTTCAACCATAACAAAAATGGTTTTTTGACTAGAATTGGAGATGATATATGAAATTGAAAACCCATCATCCTTGAAAGTGGTTACTTAACACATCATAGACGGTGTCTTTACTACTAGTATAAATCTAGAGTAAAGGAGATATGATAATAAATTATTAAATTAACTTAAAATAATTATAGTAAATGTAAGGTACATTAGTTTTCATAAAATTTGGATGAGTAGTGGTATGGATAGAAAAGAAAAATAATGATTTTGAATAGAAAGTAAAGAAAATGAAAAGAGGAATCTACCACTTGAATCAATCTTCCCTGAGAACCACTTAAGGGGAGAGCATTTTGTATTTTTAAGATGATATGGGATTTTAGATATGTGGAATGAGCTTGGGGAGAGATTTGGTCAAAATTTTGAGAACACACAAGTCTTGAGATGAGTGAAGATAATATGAGAGTGTCTGTGGTTATTATAGTGGAGGGAAGGTTAGTGTTCATAATTTTTTAATCATTGGTTTATTATTTTTCCATTATAAAAGAAATATAGATGATTAAATGACCAATAATAATAATAAATGCATGTGAGTTAGATATTTGGGTTCTCACCACAATCACGATTTCAGGAAAATTAGATTTAAACTATTTTGTATATATACGGTAAATTAATGTTTTTTACTAATCACTAAAAACTGATGTGTTTTAAAAACACCCCCAAAACATCCCCCTATTGATTTATCTATTTGCAGAATATAAAAATGAACTCCATTTTTTGAAAACAATTTTCAAAATATAATTAATTTTATTTTTAATTAAAATGAAAATTTACTTGAAAAGTACATATTTTAAAACTATAATTGGTTTTATAATGCATTTAAAATTTTTCATAAGGTCTTGAAAAATTATCATAAAACAAAAATATATGAAATTATTGATTTATAAACACCTTTTAGGAAAAAAATTATTTTAATTATATAATTAATTGTAATTAATTATTTATGACATGAAAAATTAACTATAATTTTCCATTGGTTATATTATCACTTATAAGAAGCCTCGTTTTTGTTTATACATTCATGAGTGAGGTTACTATTCTTTGGGAAGATTTTATATTCATAATGGTTATATTACTATTTATAAATGTAAAATTACTATTCTTAAGGGTTTGTTGCAATTTACCGAAAATTATGTTTGTATTATCAAACTCCAAAAATCCTAATGATTCCAACTATGTATGTCATATTTTCAAAATTCAAATCACAGAAGTGACGAAATTAGGTTAATGGTCACATTGTATTTTCTATCATGATAGTTCATTGTGTTTTTCTAATGTGATAATATTATAAGGAATAAATTTAATAAGGTAATTTTATTATTAAAACAATAGGTCATTACAAAACCCATTATATAATTAGTCCAATTCATTAATTATAATAAAAAAAATAAAAAAAAATCAACTTACCTTAATAACCAAAAACTATTCGTATTGGATGAGCATGCATACACAATGTCAATATATTCCCCAAAAAAAGATAATAAGACTTCTATATAAATATGGTGGATGGAATCACAAGATCATATCTTCAATTATATATAATATATATCATAGAATATTAACATAGATGAAAGTTCTTTTAAACATTCACTAGAACAGTTCTGGAGGAAAATAATATTTTTATTTTAAAATCACTTATTAAAAACATAAACATGCATCCAATATTAGGGAAATAATTTTATTTTAAAATAACCATTTATAATATTAATGTAAGATTCATGGTAAATGATATTCAATATAGTGAGGATAAAAATATATGTAGTAATGGTTAAAAAAATATGTTGTTCACAAATATTTTAAAATAGGATTTCATTTATAAAATAAAAAGATTATTCCTTTTAAAAGATTTTATAAAAATATAATCATTGGTAAAATTTACATTGATAAATCATTATAGAATAAAAAAAACATTATATAATTTATTTAAATTAAAATAAGGACATTGAAGATAGTGTTTTCTAAACAAATTAAAAATATAGTCAATATTCCCAAAAAATATTATTTTTGAATGTTGAGTACATAGGGAGAAGGAAATAGAAGGAAAAAAATTAGTTTCTATAAATTAATAGTAAAAACTATAATACAGGGTGATGAAGATATAAATATCATTTAATTTAAACAAAAAAAACTAAACATAACCCTTCCAGAATAAGAATGATGTTGTTTAAAAGATATATAACACAAGTCTGACTTGCATCATATAGTATTTTAAAAACATATATTATAAATTTAAAAATTATTATAATTATATAACCTAAATATATAAAAAATTATAATTTCATATATGATGTACATATAAAAGACTAACATTGTTTTCTTAATATTTCATTATTAAAATCACTATTTTGCGTGTTAACAGGTTCCTTTTTCAGGTTAGTTTTAGTTCATTCGATTTGGACCTTGCATATTTCCATGGTACCATAATCATTAGAATGTTAACAATTATATAGATATTATATATATTTATTATAAAAATATTTAGAATCATCATGGAATGGTGGAAATGTAAAAATAATGGAATTGCTTCATGAAGGTTTTATCCCACACATACGCACGATGTACATTATCATTTTTTAATAGAAGGAAGGGTAAGAAGTTAAAAAGATAAATTATAATTAAAATCATAATTATTCCCAAATAATCATATAATTTTATTATTTATATCTTTATAAATATACAAGGGAATTGGTGATGAAAAAATAATTACATCGCTAGGTGGAGATATTTGGTCGTATACACACACAAGTGATGTTTCAATTTTTAATAAGTTGGTAAATAGATAAATATTCGGATTTCCCAAAATAAAACTATATTTAATTATATAGGAGATATTTTTTATATTATTTTCTCATGGTCGTAGAATAATTTAAGGTAGTATAAAAGTTAATAATATTAAAATATTTAGTTGAAAATTTTACCTCCTCTTAGGAAAACATCATTTTTCATTAAACATATGCCTTATAGAATATTCCTTTGACGAAAACATAGCCTATAAGTTGGGGTGTGGGAGGTTGTGAATGTATTCATGTAATGATCAGAAATTCTATCAATATCAACAGGTTTAAATATCATCAGTGAATCATAAAAAATACTAAAGGATTTGGACAGAAATAAAATACATTATTTATGAGCATTAGAAAAATGATTTGGATAAATTATATGAAATATAATTTTTATTTATAATAACATTTATTTAAAGGGTAATTATTTAAAATTATTTGGAAAAAAATAGATTAAAACAAAGAAATGTTATAAATGAATATTTATAGAGAAATAAGAATATAATACCCTAAAAAATAGAACATACATGAATCATTAAAAAAGAACCCTATCTTAAATTTTTAATCAAATTCATCACCAATATGGAATAAATTGTTCAATAAACAATAAAAACATATTCAATTCATAAATTTTAAGATACTAAATGTAATTAGAATGCAACATAAGATGTTATATATATATATATATATAATGACACCAATAAAATAATACAATTAAAATAAAAAAGTACGGAGATGATTCCTGACAGAAAAGATGATATAAGGTCTACTCCACTTAAAAGAAACCTTTTGGTTTAGTTATAAATCAAAAGAATGTATAATTATAAGAATAAATTTAAAAAAATGATATAATAATAGAAGAAACTATATGGGGTTTTAGAGAAAAATAATGAATATTTTACATAAATTGGAATTCATATATAGATAACATGATTTTAAATTGAGATAAAAAAATTGAATTCCTAACCCTAAATTTTTCTTAGTTAGGAATAATCAAACTCCCTATTTAATAATTTTTTCTATTATTAATTTATGAAATGACAACATTAATATATATTTTACTTAGTTATTTTCATTTATAGTTTTCTACTACCCAAATATTACTTTTTAATTTTTAAAATTAATATTTGGGTGTTAACTATTATCCATCCCATATATTCATAATTTTAGAAGTTCATGACCACTCTGATTAATCACAGGTTCCTCATATAAAAAATATTTTGGGAAGATTTATTATTATTTATTTATTTATATATATAATTTCATCATAATTTCTTGGAATTAATGGGTATGGTTGAAATAAAACTCTTTAATTTTTTTTGGATTACTATGTTTATAAAAGAGATGAATTAAATGTTCAAATATAGTGAAATATAATCCATCATGAAATGTAAAAAATATTAAAAGAAATATTTTTATTTTATATGATTAATATTAATGTTTTATTAAGAATTCATGATGTAAACATTATAACATCTTTCATGTGGGTTTTCAAGTTAACTAAAACATGAACATGTTATAAAATTAAATAAGAGGGAACATAAAATTTTATCCGGATAACATCCATTTTATAGAATAATAATGATACCAAAAAAATATAAAAATGACTTAAATAATTTTACACAATATATGTGTGAAGGATGTAAATAAAAATGATTATGTATTGGATAATTTATCCAATAATAACATGAATCTCTTCATAGTGAGCCTCTTGGGAATGGTGGATTTTGGGAATCTTCTTGTGACCAGTGGTTCCAAAAAATGGGATAGTATTTTCATAGAGATAATATTTTTTTATATTGAAGATTAAAATGGAGTATATATGTTCTTCAAGGATGGTATAAGAGTGGTCTATTAATTGGTGATAAGGGGTGGTATTTCTATTAATAGTAATTCCTTAATATAAAAAGAATTCAATTTTTGAGGAATTTTGATCCAAATTTAATAAATTCAGGATAATTACAAATTGTATGAATATATTAACTTAATAAAAACATTTAGAAATAATTTTCTGTGATAGTTTATGTGTTTATCCATTAAATTATCTCTTTTACATCATTCTATCCTTCACCATTGTGACTAACATTTACCTAGGAAAAACATTTTTCTACATGAATTTTAAATTGAACAAATTAAAAAATTAGGATTTTATAATTAAATATATAAAAACCATTTAATTTGACTATATATATAATGTTGATAAAAATAAATTTGAATATAAGTAAATATGATGTATAAAAATTATTTTTAGAAATATCTATTTTCAATCATAAAAATGAATTTATTTTTATTCCATAAAAAATAATATTCATTATATGATTGGTAATGTTTTTTAAATATATACATATATACATATATATATTATTTCAAAATAATTTATTAACAGGGTCCATTTTCATTATCTAAAATGAAAATACACATCATACAGAAAAAATATAATTTATAATAAAATAATTTTATTTTTATTATGAACTATATAATATTCAATTAATGAATTTTTATTAATAAAAATTTATATAAATAATAAATTTCATTATATTTAATTAATAAACTATGTGAAAATTATAGTAGAAATAAAAACATGTAATATATAAATTTAAAAATGGTTAAATTTCTTTTATCCATGGAAAGTTAAATTGTTGTTCCTTATATATTCTTGATTATTTCATGGATGTTATTATTATTATTAATTAATTTAATTTGATCAGAAATACTTTTTTAAATCATTCATAAAAATTAATATATTTAACAAGAATAAATAATTCATAAAGAATTTTTCTTTAGAATCAATGGAACTTTCCAAAATCAATTTATATTTGTTAATTTTATTTTAATAAAATTAATCTCTAAAGATTTATTTAGAAGGAAATATATACTAAAAACAAGGGATGTTAAAAAAACTCCATGGTTAACATCAATATGGACATGGTGTGACAAATTTTAAATATTATTTTTTTTTAAATTCCAGAAAAAATGTATTGGTCGCATACACGAGGATCCTACGCGATGCCACTGTGGTGATATTAACCATTCCATTTTCTTAGCAGATGTGATTTAGGTTTAATGGTTATTTACAAGGTCATATAATAGGGGATTTATATGTTATAATTTTAGGTGAAATATAAAATATTTTATATTGATTAATAAGTCATTCATAAATGAAAATATTAAGAATTTATATTAAAAGGCCATACTTATAAAATATATGAATTTTAGTATATAGAAAGTGATTAAAAGTAATATGAAATTTTCATATGATTTTTAATGTTTCCATAATTATAAACCATTTAATTTTAAATTCATTTTAGATACAAAATAATTGATAATATGAAGGAATTCATATGAAAATAAATGTTAAAAATTATTATTATTTAATTTCTGAAATTATTGTAAGAGAATACATAAATTAAAAAGTGTTCATAATTTTATATATTAAGAGTTTTTTCATAATAGTTTATCTATCGTCTATGTTTAGGAATCATTAATTTTTTTATTTAATTTATAATTTTTTTCATATAATTTTTTTAAATATTATGAATGTTATATTATATTGTTTTAATGTGTCAGAAATATGTTTTAAGATTATCATATATGCATATAAGGAGTTATAAGCTTGTTATTTCAACTGATTTAGTTACCATCTCCCATAACATTGAATTGTATTATGTTAAAAACCTATGTTTACAATTTAATCATAGTTCATATATGTTAATTTTTAGATTTATTATGAAATAAATTTTGATATTGAGAATGGAATCATGAGTAGAGGGACTTTGGGTTAGTCTACTCACTTTCCTATGTTTTTAGACTCTTCTTCTAAAAATAGAGGTTTGTTACCTATCAGTCCATCATTAATCTCATGTTTATTATTGCTTCCATATTTTTGGAAGCCTGTACATGAAAGGGTATCAGGTATGTTATGATTGGGATATATTAGATCATGTGTAAATATTGTTTCCAATTTTTTTGTTATATAATTGAAATCCTTGATTTTTGAAAATAATTACATATCATTTTGGTTATAACATATTATTGTGAAGAATGAATAGGATTTAGAAACTAAATCATTTAAAGAATAAATACCTATAAAGGTAATACATGAGATAATGTGGTGAGATTTAATTCTCCATATGAAAAAAAGTGATTGATTCCTTATAATTAAACACATTCCTTGACCTTTTTCATCAAACAGAGTTGGTTAATGATAAACTCATGTGCCATGGATTATAATTTTATTTAAATCATGTTTTGAATAACCTAAATAGTTAGGATACCATTTTTTGTTTATTTAATATATTATAAATAGTTAAAAAAGCTTTTGAGATGTGTAACAAGAGGAATATATTATTTTTTATCTATATAATGGTCTATGAACGTATTTTTTTACCAATCCTTCCATGACATAAAAGTGATTTAATTGGAATTATAAACTATAAAAGTATCCAAGTAATGAGAGTGACACTAAACATGACTCTCTGTGTCTGCCTTTTTCAATCTCACTCCATATCTCAAATAAAAGATTCTAGAAAACAACTAGGAAGATATGATCATTTTAAAAAATTTGTTGAATCATTGATTCCATGGATTCTATAATAGGATGCATTTATAAGCCGATTCATGGTTGTAACTTTTTGTTTTTTTGTGATGATATTCGATAGATTCATATCGATATAGAAATTTTGAAACACTCATTATTTTATTTATTTTATTCCATATGAACAAATAGATCCTATGCATTTATAATATTACATTAATGAATTTTTTTATGCATGGATTATTTTTATCTAATCTGAAATACATTAATATTTAAAATTTCATTATTTATTTTATAAGATATATTTTTTATATTAATTTGTAAATACTAATGAATAATTATCTATAGTTTCAATTTAATATTAATATAGTTTTAATTGTATAAATTTTAAACACCAATTAAATTTTTAATTACTAGTAGAGGGAGAATAAAAATCATGATGATTATCTCCACCCTTCCCATTCACAAATGTGGTGATATAATTTATCCTTTCTTACTCTAACACTCTTTCCAGTGGATAAAAATATTCCTAAAAAATATTATTTTTTTAGTACCACCATTGATGGTGGTGTTCATTGATTATTATAAAATAATTACATTAGAGACACTTTAATTAAACATCGCGAGTTTAATTTACCAGACACCAATATCCAAATACTGGTGGTTACATTATTACATTGCTTCTAGATACAAGTGATCGCATCCTAAACGATAGAATAGTAATTTATTATTGTAAAAAATAGATATATACATGAAATCCACATAAAATTTTAAAACACCTAATATAATTTAAAATTTTCTTTGGTAACACTATTATTCACTTTAAAATACCCCTATATGTCAATCATTGTACACTTACCAACATTCTAGTTAAAGGAGTCATAAGAGAAGGGTTATCTCTAATTCTCATTAGGGATATGCATACAACAAAATCTATCACGAATATATTAATAATATTTAATAATACTTGGAAAATATCTGTTTAAAATGAAATTTCATCAATAAATATAACATAAATAATAATATGATAGTAATAAATGATGATAAAAATAATTAGATATAAATATTTCCATCAGCATGAAAAACCATGTATATTATTCAAAATCAAATAATCTCATGAAAAAATAATATAATAATGTAGTAAATAATAATATCAGACACCATAACAACACCTTAATTTCATAATTCCATGAAATATTACCTAATGGGGAAATAAATCATCCAAATATCCGAACATGTTTGTCTCGTTCGTCTAACTAATTCATCGAGGGGCTATAACGAAACATCTTCATCACATACTAAGTGCAATTATAAGGAACAAACAATAAACATTACGTAATCTTGAGTTTTATTCAGAAAATTAAATTATTTCACATTGAATATCTTTTAGGTTTAGATTTTACATAATTAGGTCATATGTAATATATAAAAAACCATAAAATAAAATGTGCAGACTTCTACATAGTATAAATTTTTCAAATAATATACAACTTTTGATAAAAATAGTGATATGTTTTATGTATAATTTTAATTATTTTCAACATGACATCATCCAATCACTAACGAATCTATAATCCATATGAGAACAATTGAAAAATCGTGATATGTTAGTTCGTTAAGAAAATGGAGGCTGATTAAAAATATACCATTATTATAAACGTTCATTGAGTATATAAAAAAAACATCATCACATGGAAGAAAACACACATTTCTCTCAATGAAAATCATTATACTCCATAGAATGATATTAAAACTCATTAAGGTATCATAGAGCATCATATATATAGTCCCTTTCAATGAACTTTTTAGTTGAATTACCATAAAGAAGACTTCTAAATGTATCATCTCTCAATACAACAGATGTCTATAATGGGAATTGCCTTTTTTATATTCTATATTAGTCCCACCTATGATCTATAATGGTCTCAACCCTCACTATAATTTATATCAGTCTCACCCACTTCTTATAAGTTATAATGGGGCTCAACCATATATATAATTTTTATCTAACTCACCCTTGAGCTATAATGGGGATCATATCCTTCAAATAAGATATATCAAACTCACTCATATCATATAAAAGTCATGTATTATATGAAGAGTAAAAAGGGTATCATCTTTAAACTTTTTTAAAAAATATTTCTAAATCCATATGAAACTACATTTGAATAAAAATACACTTTTTGAGAACACATTTTCAATAACCAAACCACCTCTCTTTGAAATATGATTTTCAATACTAAAATAATAATAATAAAAGAAAATAATGACTTACATTTTCAAAAATTTGTATTATTTAATCAGAATCTATAAATCATGTAAATGTAATGAAAACACAAAAGATTATTACCTTCTTACATTAAATATACGACATTTCATTTTTCATTTATCAAAAAATTCATCTTAAGACATGTAAAAATATTCCATTTCAAACCCATTTAATGAAATTAAAATTAAAAATATAATGATATTTTTGGTCCTTTTATATTCAAATAAATTAATATATAAAATAATATCAATAATACTGACATTTATAAAAGAATGGAAAATTAAATCTTTAAATATTCAAAGTTCCACATAACACATTGAACGATTAAATCATAATCCATATGAAAGATTAAAATTTATTAAATAACTATATAACATTATAATAGATAACATATGGATATATAATTTCCAAGTGTCTGTATATTAACCTTCTAAAATAATTAAGGTGACTATCATCAAGAAAGGTCTTAATGAAAGAAAATTGAGACGAAATCCCTTACCTTGTGTTTGACTTGTCATATGTGTATCTATCATATTAATGATAAAATTATTTTAATCATTAAATTGATATATAAACCATTTCACTTTTATCATTACTTGTATTTCATTTAAGTGAATTTTTATACATCAATATAATCAATTATGTATATTCTAGGTGTTTTGACCACATTTGGTTAATGTGTCAAAAAGAATAAGGTTCGATAAATATGGTCAAGGAGGTAATTACAAAAACATCGCCAAATAAATAGTCTTGATAAAATTAACATATTTATTCATACATTATAATTTTATAACCAATCATAAAAAATGTATATGAAATATGAACATTCCTAATGATCATAGAGAGGGTAGGCAATATATAGGCATGAGTAATTTTCTCATTTTTCAATGATCATATTGGAAATAAGTGAATTTAAATTTATCATGAAATAATGATGATTATATAATATATTAAATTTTAGTTATTCATATATACTTATATATAATTATTGTGAATTAAAAGGAAGAACCTCACTTCAATGTGGCAGTAGTCCACGTGACCACAAATGACGTTATAACATTTTCAGTGTGTGGAAAGATAATTAAAAAATAGTATTTTGTGTTTCATAAAAGATAATTATGTAATTAATATCATATAAATTTCATCTATATCAAATATTTTAATTAAATCCATCCTTATAACATTTAATTTACTATTTCAATGTTTCAAATCGCTTTGAGGAGGCGGTAGTCCACACTCCCACAAAGAATGTTATCACATTTTCATAAAATGGAAATAAAAAAGGTAAGTGTAATGTTAAAATTAAGTAAATATTATGACCAAATTTATATAATATATATAATATAAAAACCGTAAGTCCATCATAATTCCCAACCATTAGTGTTTGAAAAAGACACATAAACGACATTGTTTCGCGGGGTGGTAGTTCCCCTTACACATGAATGGTACGTTCATTACCCATTTTATGGAAGTGTCTGAAGGTTAGGTCTAAAAAATAACATAGAAACATTTATGTATATTTTGGATACTTATATAATTATTTAATAATGAAATATTTATAATTTATTGGTTTTCGAAATATTTAAAACAAATGTGATCATTCAATAAATTTACCTATTTTCGGGTTACTCATTTTGGTTTTTACCAAAGGGCTTCCATGGTTGGAATTAATACAAAAATAAGGCTTCTATAATGATATTAGGGATCTATTTAGTTGTTTTGGTCTTGGTTTGGGGGAAGTAACATTATTGAGTTGTGAAGTGAGTAAAAGATCGAATTAAATTTTATAGTGGAAGATGTGTGGAATTCAATTAAATACCAAATGTAAACACTATTGGGAAATATCTGTATTATATTGGGAAATAAAAATTGATAAATAATTAAAGAAATTGGATTTTAGGTTTATCCACACTCACACCACTCAAAAATAAAAACATTTTTATTATTTGATCCTTAGGCTTTAATTTTTATTATTTGTTATTTTGGTTTTTCATTTATATAGCTATTTTTAAAATATATATAATTCATCTATTTAGAATAAATTAAATTTATAATTATTATTTAATTTATACCCACTGATTATAAATCACAATGTATAATAATTAAAATACATGTATCATATGTATTGGAGATAAATTTTTATACAAATCTATTTAACATGAAAATAACACTACTTTAACCATAACCATGATAAAAATTATTTTTGTATTAATGGGTCAATAAATAAATAATAAAATATTAATTGGACCATGAAAAAACAATATTAGATATTTATTAAAAGAGTAAAATTAATTTTTATCATACCATTATAAGGCCCCAACAATTAACATTACATAATCCTGATATAATTCATAAATTAGACTTAAATTCCCTTCGAGGAACTTTACATGCTTAGAGCTTAAAAGAATTATGTCATAACTAATACATATCCACTTAAATATTACAAGAAGTCACTTCTACTCCCTATGAAATTTTATTATAAACAATAACTTTTAGGAAAGAAAAATTGTTTGTTTGTGGACTTTTTTATCCCATCATTGACTATATATTTATTTAAGTAATGTGATAAACATTTCAAAATATGATATGATAATATAGTGATCAGTAATTAATATATACTATATAAAAAATTTTTGAGTCTATGAATATTTAAAACCCATGAAATCATTTTCAATAAATCAAAAATTTCAACCATAAAATAGAAACTAATTCTCTTTTGTCATGTAATTATAATTTTCCTACAAAACATTTTAGAAAACATAAAACATAAATGTAATTTGTCACATCCAAATCATATTACATTTATAGCATTCACAAATAAATAGGGATTAACCATCATCTTTATGTTTTCAATACTCATCATAGTATGTTCAATAATTATCATAGGTTAATACATATCCTCTACCTCCATTAAATTAACCAATTAATTGGAGAGCTATCACCATCTCACACGCCATCTATTTATCAGGGAATCACCTTATTATATAAATAATTCTGATGAACCATAAAATAATTATAAAATATAAAACTACCATAATGAAAAAGAAATTTCCACATTCTTATTCACTATTTATAATTTCATGATATTGACATAATCAATCCAATTTTAAGAATAACACATTTAAAAAATTAATAAAATGATTTTTGAATAAAAGTGTCCCATAAAATTTCAAATGTTTTGAAATAAATTTATATTTCAAAACATCCATTTCCAAATAAATAAATACTATTTTTTATAATATTGATATGAAATATTAGGTTTTGGATGAATAAATCAAAAAAATCTTTAAAATGATGTTTTATTTAAAGATTCCCATACTAATAGAAAAACACTTGAATGACAATCATTAGTTACTAATAGTGAATAAATGTTTAAATATCATGAGAATATACTAATTCATGATATTACATGTCAAATGGGTTGTATATACACGTTATATAATAATATAGGTGCATAACATCATGATATACCTCAATAAATGGATATTGAGATGAAGTCCCTTACAAATATCGTATCAGCAGATTAAGGATAAATCGATGACATAATTATGTGAGAAAAATATAGATACACCCAATATAATTGGATAATAAGCGTAAAAATAAAAATACATTCACATATATTCTTGGAAAAAACCAATTGTTGTGATATTTAACTCAATGAATGTATATTGAGTTAAGATTTCTCATACAATGTTCATATAAATGACGTAAGAATTTATCAGTGGGGTGATTATGTGTAGCTGTAGTATATCAACACAATGAGAAGTTGTAATTAAAAAAATTAAAAAAATAAAAAGTGATTACATAAATAATATTAACATAATATATTCAACACAGTATGCATGCTACCCAATGAGTGTACATTGAGTTCAGAAATTCCCGTACCTTTAGTCTGACTCATCATGTATAATCGTTATGTTCCTTTTATGTGGGAAAATTATTTGTAATTGAGCCAATGTATTTCTTGATTAACCTTCCACCTAAGTTAAGGTTTATAAGAGTACGGGAGGGATGTTTTGATATTTTTAGAGTAGATATTGGGTGAGATAAGTGGATTCAGAGGTTTGAGTCAGTGGGTAATGGTGGTGGCCTTTATTAAGAGGGAGGTGGGGCACTTTAAGAATGATTTAAAATATAATTTCTTTATAAATTTATTTTTTACTTCCAATTATTTCCATAGAGATATATCTCTAGGATTAGATGAGGATGTGTCCATATCATCTCAACAAATTGGTTTTATACAAGTTTAGGTAACCAATTAAAACTTATTGTTTTTGATTTAACTCTTAATTCAATAAATAATCTCTTACCAAGTATTCTTGAATTTCTACACTATATGGTTAATATATTTACCATAAATACCAATAGAACCTCATCTGGATCATTAATATCATTTTTAGTAATATCTACATCAGATTTCTGAATCATAGTTTTTTATGACTATTATATCATTTATTGAAATTGTATTTTTTTAAACACATTTATGTCAATTTTGACACTATTTAGTAATTGATTATGGATAAATCTATAACAACTAGATTGATTCGAAAAAATAAATTACCTCATATATAACATGCCATAATCAACTAGAGAATTTTTGTATTGCATCATAATTTACATATTACTTTTATTTTAATATTTATAGTATAATTTATTTGAATATTTAATTAATAAGGTAATCAAGGCATCATCATTGCATCATAAATAAATATGTTTACATAATGTATAAAAATTATATATAAAATGCCATTATATAGGATAAATTTTTATATTTCTAATGACTATGTATAGTCAAAGATATCAATTTCATAACCCCACCTTAATATTGATTTTGTAAAAAGATGCATGTTAATGTTATATTTCATTTTACTTTAAATTAATTATTATAACTTGTCATTTTCACTCCCAATTGTCTCCCAAATGAAAAAATGGACTAAGGAATTTTTTGGGTCTCCTTGGACTCATCCAATAAAATCAACACATTTAATGTATTTTTATACTAATATAATATTATTTTTTCCTTATTTACCTAATTTACCAATCAACCGTGGTAAACACAAATAAGTACTTTAGTTATTATTCATAATCTCTAAAAAAAGAACATGTTTAAAAAACATTGTCCTTAAGATTCCAAATATGGAATCCATTTTTCCAAATTATATACACATAATCAAAAAAAATTAAATCGAAATTAATTGTAATTGTCAAAATGAGAAAATAACATTTTTAAAAGTAAAAAACATCAAAATATTGACTTGTTTTTACATAATAAATCAATGTGAAATTACATCCAACGACCAACATAAGATTAAATGATAAAAACCTATTCCTTTTATGCATTAAAATTAATTAAAATTAAAATATATCTATATAAATAAATTTGTTGAAACATCAAATTTGAATTAAAATTCATAAATTACCACTATTCATTAAAATATGTATTTTTTTAGAAAAATAAAAAAAATCATCCTAATAAATTTTGATTCTATAAATTCTAAATGAAATATATAATTTTATCAATTATAATATATATAGGATACAAAAAACTAGATTTAAAAAGGGTTCTCCATCAAAAGGTTGTAAAATGACATTTTTTTAAAATTACTTCTTTTATTCAAAAAATAGAGTTTCTTCTTATATTATGTCAATAAAATACATAATATGAATTTTAAATATTAAATTTAACATATTACATATATATATCATTAATAAAATCCATAATAACTGATTTTTTTTATTTTATAAACTCATTTATTTTCATTTAAATTGTTTTGGGAAGAATATTTTCCTTTTAATTAAAAATTGATCTATTTTCATTTATAAATAATTGTTCCAAAAGAAATTAAATATATGCATTTGAAAAAAATATATTTTCATAAATTAATTAATAATTTTCATTAAATTTATTTTAACATCTTGGTTATAATGCACCAAAATAATGCTTATGTTCGATGTGGCATATTTTTCATGCAATCAAACATATTGTCCATTTTTAAAAACTAGAGATGTTACATTTTAACCCATTTTGGAAATTCAATCCTCAAATTTTGAATATGGGTCGGTAAACAAGTTATTACTTATCAAAATAACATAATGTAAACCCCACACCAGAAAAAGGGTTAATAAAACTCCCACATTAAAATATAGAATGTGAAGTACAAAGATCACCCAAGATAACACATAATAGAGTTATAGGTAGAAAAACATGGATATGGAATAAAAAAATAAGGGTCATATTCTGATGGAGAATGATAGAAAACATGATCATGAGAATGTTAACAACTAGAAACCCACAAACATGTGATGGGTTAAACAGTCTATGATTTCATTGTCAGAAAATGTAAATTGAAACCATTTTTATTTAAGATAAACATCATAAAGTGGATGAATTATTTTATAAATTAGAATAATAACATAAGGAAATATAATTACATGAGATTTAATGATTCATACATTAATTAATTTCTACCACAAACTCATCTTTTCCCTAAACAATGAGTATTTAAGAAGACATCATTACTCTTGAAGAACTAGAATCGACTTCTAGAGAATCACACAATTCAAAAATGATGAAGCATATATTTTCCCTTATATTTAGACATTAAAAACCCAAAATAGTTATTACAAGATCTGATTATCCCAAAAAAAAATCCATTATAAGCATAAAGAATTATTTTAATCTCCAATATTCAATAGTAATACCCATGTTCTATATAGACCATTCAATAAATAAATGTCCTTACCATTTTTCAAAATGATCCAAAATAAGTTTTAAATCCAAAATTTACGAAGGATTTGATCACATTAACATCTACAAAAAATATTTATATTTATATCCAAATAACATTGACTACTCTTAAAGTATTATACATAATATTAATTTATCTAAAAACATATTCTCCATGATATGTTATTCATTCTCATAAATAACCCAAATCACCATATGTAAAAAATAAAAACATATATTCTTCCAAAATAAAATACAACCGTTACTCCTTGAAAATCCCATTTTGTTCTATTTACTATAATCATATAATGTTCCCAAAATAGTCAACATCATCAAAAGTAGAATTTATAAGTTAATCCCCAAATCATTTCAAATATAATGGATATTCATTCAAAAAAATAGGTTCCCAAAATCAACTTATTCCTAATCCATAAAATTATTTAACTAAAATGAATTAGTCATACATACCTGGGACTTCACATAGGCTAGTTTTAGGAGATAAATCCTTGTAGCACTTTGGTTGTGGGTTCGATTCAACATCTTTGTCCTACTTGATGGTTTGTCACATGGTCTGCATGTTTTCCCTTTTTAAAAACTATATAATTTTATAACATTTCCAAAATTGAGATAATGACCTCAAAAATAACCATATCATATTATTATCTCAAATTTTATTTCATACCTCATAGTTTTTAAAATAATAACTAATAAACCATTATTTCCCCAAAAGTGTATGTCTCTAGAAAATACCATTAGTCGCCTTAATATTTTAGAACATAAATCCCCATATGTGTTTCTAAGACATTGAACCCATCATCAACCTTTATATTATAAACTAATGATGACATGCATTAATCTTAAGAAAACATCTTAATCTTTAAATATTTCTAAACTGACCATTGATTCCAACTACAAGGACCCATCCTTAAGCATTACTTATTTTTGAGATAAGACAACAATTTGACATTAATTCACATCGAGGATCTTTTAGGATTAAAATATTAGAAAATTTATTCATAACTAATACATAAAAAATTAAATATTACATGTGGACACAACCACTCACTAAAAAAATTATAAAAAAAACTTTTTAAAAAGAATCATGTTTCATGTCCTGAATTTTCCATAATCATATCCTTAACATGATTCTATATTAAGTCCTTTCAAAAATATTTCAAAACATTGGACGAGAATATAAATATCAGTAAGTAATATAAAATAATTTATAAAATAGTTATTAAATGAATATTTAATTCCCACTAAATCATTTTAAAAAAATCACAATTTTCACCCAATAAATATAAACTACTTATCTTACATCGTGTAATTATATGATTCATACAAAGCATCATATAAATCATAAAACATAAAGGTAACTTGTGGAATCCAAATCATAAATACATTGTAGCATTCACAACTTCATTTGGAGTATCCTTCATGGTTACATTTGGAATACCCATCTCAGTATATTCCCTAAATCTATTAAGAGTAACCTTATCATATCCTCATTCACATTACCCAATTCATGGGAGAGTTATCACTGGTTCACTCGCACTCAGTTTATCATGGAACCACCCATATACATAAAAAAATTCCCAATAAAAATAAAATAATTATAAGTCATAAATCCATATTAAAGGAAAAAATAGGACATCCACATTTTCATTTACAAGATATCATTTCATGAAATTGACATAATAAATCCAATTTTAAAAAAACTTTTAAAATATTCAAAAAATAATATTTTGGAATCAATGTGTCCCAAAAAACCTTAAAACATTTAAATGAAATTTAAATTTTAAAACATTTAGGTCCATATAAATAAATTCATAAAAACCATTTCAAAAATTGGACAAGAAATGTAATTTTTTATAATAAAAAATCATTAAAACATTTAAATTTATGATTTCTTTAAAGCGTCTCTTACCACTAGAGAAAATTTGAATTTAAATCATGAATGAATAATATTAAATAAACCATTAAATTCATTAAAATATACTAATTAATTATATAATGATTCAAAAGGGTTGTATATAAACATTATTGGATAATAAAGGTGCATAAAATATTGATATGCCTTAATAAATGTCGATTGAGGCGATGTACCTTACAACGATCATATCATGAGATTACTGAAAAATCAATGACATAATTTTGTGTGAAATATATAAACACACCCAATATAATGGGATATTCAATGTAAAAAAATAAAAGGTCATTCAAATTTATTCTTGGGAATGTTAAACCAATGATGATGATATTTGACTCAATCAATGGAGATTGAGTTAATAGTTCCCTTACATTCTTTTAAATTGATGTAAGAATTTTTCAATGGGATGATTATGGGTAGAAATAGTATATCATCCAAAGAGAAGTGGAAATTAAAATATAAATAAATAAACAATAATCCCACCAATAATCTAGGCATAATATAATCAACTAGGTGTGCATAAAAAACAATGAGTGTGAATTGTGTTTAGAAATTCCCTTACCTTTAGAATGACTTGTATCGTACAATCGTTACGTTCCTCTTAATCGGGTAACTCCTTTTTCATTAGAGCCAAAAATATTTTTGTCATGACTTATTCTAATGGTCTGTCTTCTAGGAGGATGGTATAGATTTTTTGAGATTATTTGAGAATAATTTTAGTGATAGAAGTGTCTTGAGAGGTGTGAGTATGTTGGTAGAGGTGGTATCCTTTTATAAGAGGGAGCGTGGGAACATTAAGAATTTATTGAAATGGAATTTTATTATAAAATGATTTAAAATTATAATACATCCAATGTGATATATTTATAGGATAAAATGAGTTGGGTTGAAATCCTCTCAACTGATAGGTTTTAGACAAGTCTAGGTCAAAAATTTAACTTCAACTTTTTTGCTTCAACCCTAAATTAATTAAATTAACTCTTAAAATGTCTCTTTTTTTTATTTTTACACTATATGCATAATATAGTAAATATAAATTTCCATGTTAACATCAACTAGTTCATTAATGAAATTTTTAACAATATCTATATCATTTGTCAAAATCAAATATTTGTTTTAATTATTATATCATTTAATAAAATATGATTTTTTTTAAACACATTTTTTCCAATTTTGACACTAGTTAGTAATTTATTTTTTTAAAATCTATAAAAACATGCCTCTTTCAAAAAAACTACATTATATCAAATATAAAATTTCATAATAATCATGAAATATCATGGATGGAATCAAAATATTCAAATTACATTTATTTTATTGAAAAAAAGGCAATAGAACGTGAATCACTTCACGTTCCTTTAGACATGGATGGGGATGAATCATAAATTGAAATAATGATGCAGTGTGCAGCTGAAATCCAAGAGATACACTCGGCGGGTCGTGCTTAATGCATAGTATGAAGAACGAACTGGGGAGCATTTCAGGCTGTTGAACGTAGAATTGCTGATTATATTATAGAAAACCAGACCCTTGTGATGTGGGTTTTCTTTCTCTAGTGTTATTTTTCTGCCTCTTTCTTGTTCTATTTCCTTTTTTCAATAAAAATTTGGGCTTCAGCACCATATTTAAAAAAACATTTTGTCACAAATAAATTTATTTAATTAATGTCTATAATTTATAAATAAAATTACATGATGTAAGAAATATTCTTTATTTATGAATGACTATTTATAGTAAAAGTGATCAATTATATAACTCCACATCATAATTGTTTAAGTAAAAAGATACATATTTATGTTATATTTCCATTTACTTTAAATTAATTATTATAACATGTCATTTTCAAACCCAAGTGGCTCTAAATGCCAAATGTTTAGCCTGTAAATTTTTAGGTCGCCCATGACACATCCAATAGGATTAGGACATGTGTTAGGGTAGTTTTATATTAATATAATATTATTTTTCCCTTATTACTAAATTTACCCTTGAAACGTGGAAAATAAATAAAATTTGAATTTACTATTCATAATGTCAAAAAATAAAAGGTACCTATTTAAAAAACATGGATCTTCAATTTCAAAATATGAAATATATTTTCAAAATTAAAAACACAAGATCTGATGAAATTAATTGAAAATTATTTCCTACTGTCAAAACATGAAAAAAAGCTTTTATAAATTACAAATAATCAAAAGAT
This sequence comes from Viscum album, assembly GCA_963277665.1. Taxonomy (NCBI): domain Eukaryota; kingdom Viridiplantae; phylum Streptophyta; class Magnoliopsida; order Santalales; family Viscaceae; genus Viscum; species Viscum album. The sequence continues at coordinate 1,762,042,855 of OY728131.1, read as the reverse complement.
TGGCTTGTGTTTATATCAAATTTCGATGTGAAATTACTTATAATGACCAAAATTGGATTTAATGATAAAAAATAATCCAATCACACTTTAAACCCAATTAAAAGGACAATCCTAATATGTAAATAAATTACATGAAAATACTGTTTTAAATCAAAATGTAGTATTTATCACGATTAATTAAAATATAGATTTTATGTGAAAATTACAGAAACAACATCCAAAGTAAATTTGTATTTCCCACTTTTATGGAATAATAATAATTTTTTCAAATAGAACATATAATTGTGACAAAAATTAGATTTAAAAAGGGGTTTCCATCAAAAGGTGTTAAAAATGTATTTTTTATAAAATACATCTTTTATACGAAAAATTGAATTTGTTATTATACCATGTCTAGAAAACATATAATATGAATTTGAAATATTAACATCAAAATATTACTTAAATATATTATTAATAAAATATATATAGTTATTTTATTATTTTATAAACTCACTTATTTTCATTTAAATAGATTTTAATAAAAAAACATTTCCTTTTAATAAAAAAGGGTTTTATTTTCACTTATAAATAATTTTTCCAAAAATAAGCATTTAAATTCATGTTTAGAAAATATTTTCATAAATCAAGTAATATTATTCATTACTTCCATTTTAACTGTTAGGTTATATGGTAACATAATAATGCTTATGTTCGATGTGGTTTATTATGTACACATTCAAACAAATTGTCTCCCTTTAAAAACTAAGGATGTAATAATCATTTATAGTAATTTTAAACTATTTAATAAGTATAATTTATTTTTTTAATTATTAACTAAATAATCAATGGGTTTCCATTTAAAATAATATTAATATAATTATATCAGATCTAAAAATTGAATATAAATTATTATGACAATAGTAAATCAGTTTTATTCATAAAATATATTTTAAACAAAACCTATGTTACTACTTACATACTTTAAATCATTATATGTGTTAAAGGTAAGTAATGTTCCATTTTTCCTTACATAACAAATTATATTTCTTTTATTAATGGAATAGTATCTAAATAACACATTAAAATAGATTCGATGGATTTAAGTTCTAGATACATTTATAAAAAATGGACTTTTTTCTAGTTCATTTATCTACTAAGGATTAAAGATTAACCACTAAGTAAACTAATTTTTACATTTGCTATTGTAATTAATTTTAATAACATTTAGTAATTTATTTTCAAAATAACTTTGTTGAAATTATTAGAAAAAATACATTATAATTATTAATTATATTGAATTCAATTTTTCAAATTATAATATCAGACGAGGAAAAAAATATTTTAAAATTAATCTAGTAAATGATATGAGACAACAACTTTTTAAGGTCAAATGTTCAAAGGATGGAAATGATTTCATATACAATTTCACTATAAAATTGTTCCATTTAACTAAATTGGAATTATTTTTGTATAATTTAACTAAATAATGTTATCTTAATATAAATAAAATTTAACTATATAAATAAATTATTCGAAAACCAGTTTTCAATTAAAATGCAATGTTTTCACTATTCATAAGAATATGAAACCTCTCAAAAAAACCCGAAAATTACCCAAATTAAATTTTTATATTCCTATTTCACAAAAATAAGATTATTTTTTAAAATAAAATTTATAAAAGTGTAAAAATTTATTTTTAGAACATGTAATTTATTAAAATTATGTTAAAATACTTTTCATAAAAATACAGATTTAAGAATAAAACTAGATTTGTTATTATTTTATGAATACAAACTATATTGCATGAATGTCAAAAAGTTATATAAACTTTTCTAATAAAAAAATATTTATTTTCAAACACACCATCGAATATAACATATAAGCAATAACTTGCATATTAAATAATGATATCGATAATATATTACTATTTGATAGGACTCGACATTGCATGGAACACAATTCATCTAACAAACTTGGTGTTACATGAACTTGAATATGAAAATAGTGTTGTGTATAAAAAATTCCAAATTTTTCATTGGGTATTACTAATGTTATCAAGGAATTTAAACAAATTGGAATGAATATATTTGATTAAACCACAATATGTTACAACCTAACCACCAATGAAATTATGTCCTCACAATTTGACCTTTATCTCGGTAAATAATTATTCGAAATTTTTAAATAACATTGTTGAAAGGTATATATCCCTAAAGTATATAAAATAATATTTTGTCTTAGAATATAAGGAATTAAAATTAATTGATATATTACTATTTGAACAATTTCATCCCCATAACATTACAAGAAATGTGATGATAATCATTAAAAATAACATCAATCATCAAAGACCATATAAACCCTAAAGGTTATCAATAATATAAAAAAATGTAATGGACTAAATATAATTAATATAAATCCATTAATAAACATAATCCCGACTAAAATTATCTTATAATATCCTTAATCACTTTATGATCACATCACATAACACATTTGAATGATTTTTTTAGAACATTAAAATTATGGATATGCATAAAAAAATTCATACTACCCTTGAGCTTCCATCACATTACCTAGTTTCCCAACATCAACTATTGTAGATGGAAAATATTTTATCATATATTTATATTTGATATCATAATTATTTATCCCATGAGTAGTTAACTTCAGACAGAGGTAATAATAATGTCCTAACTCATTACGACTAAACATATCAGTATTGAGTATATATTTTTTATCTCAAAATTGGATTGTTCATAACTCATGTTGTTTAATCCACAAACAATGTGATCTAATATACCACCCAGATAACATTTATTTTATCCTATTATAATTTCCAAAAAAATTTCCCACACTTTGAACAATTTTTTGGCTCACCTCTAAAATTCATATTTTCTTTATTCTCTATTTCATACAAAATTGACCATTTATTAAATCTTTCATCTCAATGAAATTAAAACTCCAAAAATCCATCTCATCATTCACAAAACAACAAACCACATTCTTACAAATTTTAAATTCTATGGAGGCCAATGATATTCATATAATTCGTTTCAATACTAAGTAAAATATATTGAATTTAATATAAATGTCTCTAAAAAAATCCAGAACAAACCAAAGAAATATAGTGAAATTTTATTCATACACACCCACAAAATTGTCACCCTTTTACTTTAATTCCATTAATTGTTTCTATATCCTATGCACAAAAACCATACAGAAATATTTGTCAGCGAAGTGATTCTTAAATTTTTCCCATTCCTTGGAATTAATATCATCTTTCTATCTAGTATTTTAAACCAAATATCCCTATCAATAAAAATAAACTTTCAAATGATTAATATAAAGGCTTTATTTTTGAAGTTCCAAACATTCCATGACTTCAAATATCTTCTCTAAATCATTAATCCATCATTTCTCTACCAGTGGGTTAGATAGTCTATTGAATGGTGGGTTTGTTGTCTCCTAAAATTATCCACTATAGAAATGTTCTTCCGAGGTAGATTATGATCCCCTATATCATTGATACTACCCGTATTAATAGAATACTTCAACTTATACATCAATGCAAAAATTGTTCTATTTTAATTTCAATCATCTCATGATATTGTTTTCGAAGGATTTTTTATTATTGATTCATTCAAACTATATATATGAATATATAACATTTAATTTGTATGAATCCATTTTTAATAGACATAATTTTGACAAATCAATATGTAAATCCAAAAATTATTTAACATTTCTGCGTAATGATAGAGAAAAATGTTCTACGTGAATTCTATTTACACTATCCTAACCTCTATAGTTGTATAAACATTTCCTATGATGCCAAATATAAGGAACCACCTTAAATAATACATAATCATGAGTTTTTCTTCTAGAAATTACTTTAATTTCACATTGTGGATCTTTTCAGGTTTAGTATTTTATAGAATTAGGCCATAAATAATATATAACAAAACCATCAAATAAATATTGGATACTTTTTAATAAAACCCATTTTTTACATAATATAAGACATATAAAATGATAATATCTTTTATGAAGTCTCCTCACGACTACAAACATTGCTACATCCAATCCCTTACTCATCCTCAAAAGCTATGAATACATTTTATAAACAAGGGAAGACAAAAAAACTTAGTATGAGATAAAAAGAAAACAATTATTTTATTAACACATGAAAAAACATATTATGTTTAAATTTATCTTCAATGTTTTTTAAGAATATTAAATAAAAAAATTCACATGAAAATTATACAAAATTTTCCATTATTGATAATCATTAATCCATTTAATATAAAATTATAACTTCTTTTGGTTACTTAGAGAATCACATACAAAAAACCTTCTAAAACCCTTTGAATTGGAATAAATATTATCCCAATATCTAAAAATATCCTTACACAATTAATTGGATAACAATAATGGGGATATCTTGTCATGTAACCTATATCAAGAAAACACGTGAGCTATTAGTTTTCTCAACCCTTCTATAAGCTATATGAGTCTGACCTATTTATCAGAATATAAAATGGGGCTCAACCCTTCAGATAAGCTGTTACGACCTCACCTCATATTTGTTCTATCGTGATCATCAATTTTTTATAATTCTCATGTATCATATAAAGAGTAAAAAAATAAATTTCTAAAACCATTACAATAATTTCTTAAATCCAAAAGAAAAAAAATTTCAATAAAAATACTCTTTTTTACTGAGAACTCATTTTCAATTACCAAACACAAATTTATTTACAAACCATTTTAAATATCCGAATAACAATAAAAATTAATATTTAATCTTTATTAAAGAAAACATGTAATTTTTCAAAGTATTTTATTAGCCAAATAGAATTCATGGTGACTACAAATTTCATTCTCAGCATATATTAAAAATAATAAATTTTGTTTATCAATTGTTAAAATGTTCCCCTTATGATACATAAAAATATTTTTTTTTTATTTTTTTATGAAAAATAAAAATAAAAATTAAGAATAAATTATATTCCACTTAAATCCATATAAATTATAATGTAAATTAATATCAATATTATTTCCATGGATAAATGAGTTGAAAATTTAATCATTCAACATCAAAAGTGTCCTATTCAACTTTGTACATTTAATTCATAATCCCCATTAAATATTAACATTTTATAAAACAGTAAATAACATTATAATAGAAATAATATGGATATATTATTTTACATTCACTACTCTATACACCATAGAAAATAATTAATGTTCATATAAATAATAAATCCCATAAGGAATGGAGATTGAGATTAAATCCCTTACCATGAACTGACATCTATTGTGTGCTTCTATATTAATGAATAATAAATTATTTTAATAATTACTTACATAATAACATTTTTATGTTTATAATTACATTTATTTCACTAATTATAATGTTTTATACAACTACATAAAATAATTATCTCTATGTTAATTGTTTCGACTATATTCGGTTTATGTGTTAAAATATCTACGGTTGGATGACTATGGTTAAAGTGGTAATTATCTAAAAATAACTACATCAATAATCATTAAAATTATTATATTATTTTTATATCAATTATACATTAATAACAATCTATAAAATATGTTTTTGAAAAATGATCCAATGTTACAATCATGAAGACGGTAGGCCGTACGTACGCCTGAGTAACGTTCCCATTATTCAATGATCATTATTGAAATAAGGTATGTAATATTTATAATTACATTATTATATTTATATAATTTATACCATATTATTTGATCATATATACTTGTATATTGAAACATTATTATGTAAAATATATCACATATCTATAAAGAGGCGGTAGTCCACACATTTACGAATGACGTTATCACTTTTTCAGTGTGTGAAAACATAATAAATAAAATGATATATAATATTTATAGAAAGGTAATTAAGACATGAATACCATATATATGTCATTTATAAAATATATAATTATTAAAAATAGCCTTAATAAATTCAATATAATGTCTGTAGGTATCACATCGAATTGATGAGGTAGTAGTCCACATGTCCACAAATAATGTTATCATATTTTCATAGAATATATTGCATTGAGGTATGTGTTATATAAAAAATTATATAAGTATTAATAAAACATAAATATGAGATATATATTTATAATATAAAAATATTATGTAAATCATAATTACCAAACATTAGTGGTGGTAAAGTAATAACGGACAATATTGTTTCGTATGGTGGTATTCGTTATACACATGACTAGTAAGTTCATTACACATTTGATTGAATTTTTTATAGGTGTAGTTAAAAAACCATAATATCTCATTAAATTTGGGACATATATTTTATTATGTAAGTACTAAATAATAAGTATTTATTTTTTAGAGCGAAATAAATTAAATGTGAATATTAAAGAATGATACCCCTTTTTCTGGTAACTCCTTTTCGATTTCACCAAAGGGCATCAGTGGATTGATTTATTAAAATATTGGGGATCCTAGGATGAGATAAGGGATTTTGGGAGTTTATTTATTTTATTCTTTTATGATAAAAATCAATAAGAGTTGTGAAGATATGATGACAGAGAATTACTTTTTATAGTGGTGGAGTGGTATTCTACTAAATACCAAAATTAAATACTATTGGGATATCTCCCATACCTCATGTGCTTAAAAATAAAATATAATATATTAAATGTTATTATTTGTTCAATAAAAAATCACATAACAAAATAAATAACATCATTTTTATCAATAGGTCTATAGTATTTATTTTTCTTTATGTTTTTTATTTTGGTTTTTTATTTAAGATAGTTTTATAACCTTGGTAATTCAACCATTAAGATTAAATTAAATTAACTATTAATGGGAAATTACCAAAAAAATTCTAAAAAATTATATATAATTTAAAAAATAAATTTCTTATATGTGTTGTAAATTAATGTTTTCTATATTTATGTAACATGCAAAAACACTACCTTAACCCAAACTGCACTAACAATGTTTTTACTATTTTTTGGTGAATAAGTTAACTAGAAAAGATTATTTAAATTCTGAATGGTAAATAATCTATATTTGATGACACTTAAAAATCACATTGTAGAAGATAATATAAAATTTAATTTAATTTTTATCAAAAACCTTTTATTTTATTTTATTATAAATTAAATAATTTTTTTGTTCCTGTCTCATATGCATTTAATTTAATTATATCATCTAAAAAATTAAATATAAATTATTATGATAAAAAAAACTCAATTAAATTTTAGAATGATATTTGTAAAAAAACTTCTTGTAGTTTCCTATCTAATTAAATTATTTATATGTGTTAAAGGGAATGAAGGTTTCCTTTTTTCATCTTTCATACATAAATAATTATACTCATCATTGTCCACAAATAAGATCTCAATAACCCATAAACATCATGACTAAGGTTGTGATATAGGAAATATTTTCATCCAAATGGGTTTTCAAAGGTGTCAATGAAATTTTTCCACTCATTATTAAACATTTACCACTATGTAAACACATTATAACCTTAATCGATGTAATTTATTTTAATTACATTCCATAATATTTTTAGGAAAATTCAAATTATAACTTACAATAAAATTTTAAACTATGATGATGAAAATTATTGAATCAATTTTTTTAAATTATAATCACTTAAGTGGAATAAATGAATTCATAATTAATCCTAGACAAGCTGTGAGATAATGAGTTTTTAAGGGAAATGGTTCAAAATACTAGAATATATTTATATCGTATTTCAATGTAAAATTTAATAAATTGAACTAAATAATAATTATATCGGTATAATTGAACTAATTTTTCAATAAAAAAAATTTAAAATATAATTTTTCTATATATATAAATTAGAATCAAAATAAGTTCTCATTTAAAATGTATTGTTTTTATCATTTCATTAAAAATGATAATTCTCACAAAATAAAACAAATTCATCTAATGTAAATTTAGATATTCATATTTCAAAAAATTATTTTACTGTAGAAAATAAAATTTATAAAATAGTGTATTTTTAGTTTAAAGACTCGTAAAAATCATGGGAAATTTTTTTCATAATTTTATTTGGAATTTTTCAAGAACACAGTTTCTGATGACACCTGATTTCAAGCCCTGGTGTGGCCGGAATAATTTTTTGATGTTTAGCTTGGATACATTCAGTAAAGGAATGAGCGTGTTTTTTTAACTTTTGAACTAGTGCTCGGAATTGAATTCTGAGGGCACCGATGGAATCACAGTGCCAGTAATTTCTTAGACACACAATTTCTGGAGTTGCATTTTCTCGGGTGTGGTTTTTATGTTTTTGGGTTATGTAATGGAATAAAATAAGAATGGTGTGACCAATTTTTATTTTACTTAAAGCTGCTTAACCTATGATAAGTGATTGGAGTGGGACCCACAATATCCTACCCACAAGGTAGGATATTTGTGAGGTGGGGCCCACACGATCCCCACCATTCCTTTTCATCATAAACCCCCTCCTTTAATAATGTAACGCACCCGCACCCCCTTTCTAATGAAGTCAACCCTTGCATTTAATATGGATAATAAATGCCTCTTTAATTTGGCGGTTTAAACGTTGCAATTAATTCACATAATTGATTGTTTCGTTTTTGAAATTCAAAATGTTTTCTTGTGTGTTAAAAAAATAAGACATCTATTATTTTATTAAGGGTTGTTGGGGTTTTGAGAGGTTTGGGAGAAATCACTCAAGCCGTTAAGCACTCCTTCATCGTGAAGAATGCGAAGAACGCGAAAAACATGAAGAACGCGAAGAACGCGAAGAACGCTGACCTCCGACGAAGGACGACAAGAATTCCGGATCCTTGAAGATCGATGACACGATGCTGAAGAATCCTTTCTCTGCGATGCAACGTTCCCCCTTCTGCGACGCCTTCTTCCGCGACGTGAAATTCTGTGACGAACCCTCGCTTGACGATGCTTGAGGTAGGGGTTTTTGGTTCAATTAAATGTATGTGATTTATATCCTCAGTGTGTGTTTAAAATTTGTCAGAATCTGTTTAAATTTCTAACGCGGTGGGTGCAGACCAACGAACAAGTCCAAACCCACCGTTTCATCATTCTTGGTGTGCGGATCGGCGTACGATAGAGATGTAGGCCACAATGGCATTTTGAGGCCTTCGTAGTGAAGAGTCGATCCCGAGAGAACCGCTGGAGAAGACGGCAGGCAAAATGGACCACCGGAATGCATCTGGTGGTCAGCAAAAAACCCCTCTGGTGCGCCTCCCCGGCCCGGTGGCGCCGGCGGCTAGAACCGGCCGGCCTCCAGGAAGCGGCGGCACCGGCCGCGGCGCCGGGAAGGGCCGCCGCGGCGGCAGGCTGTTGGTCCCGCGACTTTGCGGGACCGAGGAGGCGGGACGCGGCACTCGGCCGCATCCATTGGCAATGAGTGTCCCCCACTAGGGAGCCGCGAATTCATCCAAGGGGACGATGCCCCCCTTTAGCAGGGCCGGGTCGGACCGGGCCCAGACCCCTCATTTTCAGACTGTTTCAGTCTGTTGCCCATAACATGGGCTACGGACCTCCGATCGATGCACCGTCAGTTGCGTAGTGATCCTTGAATCGAGATGGACGTTTAGGTATATTACACTCAAGGTTTCGTAATACTTTGGGTTCGACCGGGTTTGTTCGTACACGAAACTGACCGGGTCATTGGAGCGGAAACGCTTATAACATGGGCTTCGGACGTCCGATTGACTTGCCGTCGACTTTGATGGATTCTTCTTAGTGAGACGGACCTTTTGGCTTACTCCACTCGAGGATTGGACGTAGGTGGAGTATGGTTAGGTTGGTTTTGTCTTTAAAACCAACCGGGCCCCTTGGACGAAAAAGCCAATAACTCTCAGATCGGGCGTCCGATTGACGCGCCGTCTGTGATGTTGAGTTCCTGTTAATGATACGGAAATTTTGGATACATCAACACCAGAATCCGTGTCAGTTGATGTCTCAGCCCCTCGGCTCGTGGAGCGGACCCTCCCAAATGAGCTTGTTGTGTACGAGAACCCTAGAGTTGGCTGTGACTGTGACGATGATGGCGACTGTGTAGAAATCCTTCGTGGATTCGACGACAACGACTACAACACTTAGCGATCCTACGTGGATCAGTGCTATCGATCATTTTTGGGTCAGCACTCAGCGGTCTTGTGTGGGCCAGCCCATACATATCCTGTGTGGGTCTGATCCTGTGTGGGTCATTGCGGGGGTTAGTTACCTCTCGATCCTGTGTGGGTCAGATCCATTGTGGGTCATTGCGGGGGTTATTACCTATCGATCCTATGTGGGACCGACGACATAGATGAATCAGTGGTCACACCTAATCATCTCTATCATCTTACGAAGAAGTATACATGTGTGAGCTGAATCTTGACTTTCAATCCTTATCTTCGATAAGATTGACTTGATATCCTGTGCGGATTACTTTTTTCTTTCCTGTGTGGATTGGGTTGTGATTTCTTGTGTGGACTGGGTTGTACTTGGGCTCGGATGTTGGATCCGAATTAGAACTGATGACTTAGGTATATGTATGGGCATATACCTATGTAGTGTCGGATGTAACTTTGTGATTGTATCATTCCTTTGTGGATTATACTTTATGATTCTGGGAGACCTTTGGGGGGTCTCAGGGTCCCTACTGAGTAGCTTATACTCACCCCAGCATGGGCTACGCCTGCACTACGTTGTGTTGGTTGCAGACGATGGAAAACACTGATCGTGGTTGAGGCTTGCGGAGCAGGTTGGTACCTGGAGGTGGACCATTAGGCGGGACGTACACGGAGCGAACGGCTGGACCCGAGGGGCTATGGAGGCTATCTGTACTCACCCTTCAGGTGGGACCTCCAGTGGAATACCCGAGGCTGTAGATCTACTTTTCAATTGTTGTACTCCCTTTTTCAGTTGTACTTTACTTTCAGTTTGAGTTTGTATTCTGGCCCACTTACTTTTCCGTACATACTTTTGTACCCAGTTTTTACTTAGTATTTACTTCTTCTTTCTTGCTCTGTGGTGTTTGTTTACATTACAAAGGCAATGCATTCCCTTTTTACACAGAATTACACCTTGGTGCTAGTCGCCAGCCCCTGGCCTATGGAAGGCGGGCTTGGGGTAGCCACGACACGGGCCCCGAGGACAGGTCGTGACAAATTGGTATTAGAGGAGTTCGGTTCTACCGAAGAACATTGGACTCTGATCTTTCTTCAATGTAAAGCCATAGTGTTAAGGTTATTGGGTGTGGATATCAGTCTAGGGAATCCAGTGTTGGTGCGGCGGCCGACGTATCCATACACCACGACCCTAACTTCTAATTTCCGACTTAATGCATGAAAACATTGATTTCATGTGTGTTTCAAGTTTTCTTTGTGATTACATTGTGTCAGCTCACCAGGTATACTACTTTACCATGGAACACCTATTTCTTTATAAGATTGCCCCACGATGGTAGCTAGCTAGGGTTCTGAGTGTTGTATGTAATGACAGCCCACCGAGCGAAGAGGCCTCAGTACAGGGCCTTTTGACATCAGAGGCACTGACAGTACCGCTACCCATCGAGCCACCGATGCTACCATCCCCATCCGCTAACGATGCACGTCTCCTTAGTGCACTGCATGAGTTTCGTCATCAGCGACCGCCCAGGTTCCGTGGGGAGATGGACCCACGGGCAGCCGAGGATTGGCTTGATTCTGTTGTACGAGTTTTCAGGTTAGTGAGGACACTAGTAGACCTCATGGTGATTCTCGCAGCGAGCCTCCTGCACGCGGCAGCAGGCAGATGGTGGAGCTTGATGCTCCAGGTGCACAACGAGGCATCTCTCCTCTGGATGGGCTTTTAGAGCCTCTTCCACTCGGAGTTCGTCCCAACCACCCATCGTGCGGTGTGCATCCAGGAGCTTCTACAGCTGCGGCAGGGATGCTTGATGGTCACCCAGTACTCGGTGAGATTTACCGACCTCTCGCACTATTCGACGGACATGGTACATGACCCATTCATCCGGGCCCAGACCTTCGAGCAGGGACTGAGGCATGAGATCAGGGCATCACTGATCTCCATCAGCATTCCAACGCAGGAAGGAGTACTAGAGTGATCCCTTCTCATTGAGAGCTTTCTTGATGAGCCTACACCAGCAGCGAGACCTACCACAGGGCGGCACGTAGCGAAGTCTTCTGCAGCCGGCAGTAGACAGATGTCGCAGAGGTCCAAGTGGACCAGTCTATTGGGCAGACGACCATAGGATACTAGCTCGGAGGTGTGGGGCACACGCAACTGATCCAGACTTATGAGTGGAAGACAATGCTATACATGCGGCGGGCAAGGCCACATGGCTCGTGATTACCCGACCCGCCATGCAGAGGAGTAACAGACGGTTGAGGAACCACCCAGGAAGAGGCAGAGGCTCGACTGTGGCGGTCTGCAGGGAGTAGGTGGACGAGGACGAGGAGCTAGTCGAGCGGTAGTTAGTGGACGATGTTTTGAGGCTCTACCACCAAGAGGTCCACCCCGACCTCAGGGGAGAGCAGAGGTTTAGGCAGCTGAATCTTACGATCATGGAGCTCTGGAAGTGGGTGGACAAGTGCGGGACTAGCTCCATGCATAGAGTCCTTTTCCCATAATGCCTATAGCTTCGTTGTTTGTGTTGCCTTGTGTCCTTGTACTTTGATTTGAAGTAATAAAAGACGCTTCCAATAGTGACATTTGCTTTCTTGTCTTTTTTATGTTAATACTAAGAGGTGCGGGTTAAAAATAGTTGACTTGACCCACACTTGCGATATTCTTACTGGAGGAGACCCAGTCACCACACACTGATGCCGACAGTGTGACTCAACCCTCAGAGGCAAGCGTAACGGTTGGATCTCATGGTAGCAGCGTCGATTACTTACGACATCATCCACGGCATGAATTAACAGATCATGACGGGATTGACTGTATCAGGCAAGGAACGTGGTTCATCTGGGGGATGAGACCAGATTTCTCTTTTCGGCAACGGAGAAATCTATGCAGTTTTGCAGAACTTTGAGGAAGAAGGGGAAACCCTTCGTGTGGTCAGACAGATGTCAGTAGAGCTTCCAGGAGCTGAGACAGAGATTGACCAGCGCACCTATCTTGCATCTACTGAAGGAGGGAGTTTGGTATGTAGTTTACTGCGATGCATCAGGGACTGGACTCGAATCTGTTCTAATGCAGGAGCGGGCCGTGATCGCCTATGGATCACATCACTTGAGGCAGCATGATCAGAACTACGCTACCCATGACCTGGAGTTAGCATCAGTGGTCTTCGCTCTGAAGATGTGGTGACACTATCTGATGGGATAGTGCTTTTCAGTCTATTATGAACATCGGAGTCTCAGGTACATCTTCTCGCAGAAGGACCTAAACCTGAGACAGCGGATATGGATCGAGTTCCTCCAGGACTATGACTTTGAGATAGTTTACTCCTGGAGAAGGGGAACGTAGTAGGCGATGCTCTCACCAGGAGGACGGGCATTCAGCTACTTGGGGGGGGGGGGCGATAGAGCAGCTAGATGCTTTGCAGATATCCTTCATGGATAGTGATGGAGAATCCTTTCTTTAGTCACTTCTTCACTTCTGCAGTGGGTCAGAGAGGCACAACGTGGGGATGCTGACTGTGAGATGTGGCGTGCGCAGATATCCTTAGGACAGGAACCTGATGGTTTCTCTTTAGGAGGAGAGCACGACGCCCTTTTCAGAGGACGTACCTTGGTACCAGTTGCTTTACGGGAGGAGGTGCTGAGGGAGTTTCACACTTCCCCTTTGGCGGTACATCTGGGAGTGGCGAGGATGTACCAGGATCTCATATGACAGCACTGGTGGCTAGGCATGAAGAAGGATGTGGCTGAGTTTGTTTCTTGATGCCTCACCTACCAGTAGGTGAAGGCAGAGCACCAGGTACCAACAGGCTTGGTACAACCCTTGGAGGTCCCAGAGTGGAGGTGGGATGACATATCTATGTACTTTGTGACTGGAATTCCACGCACTTCTGGAAGTCACGACTCCATTTGGGTGATTGTCGACCGACTCACCACGTCAGCTCACTTCTTACCCATCAGACAGATGTGCTCAGTAGAGATTGTGGGACGTCTCTACGTTAAGGAGATTGTACGACTTTATGGTGCGCCATCATCTGTCATCTCTGATTGAGATTCATGCTTTACTTCCCGGCATTGAAAGGGGTTGCAGGAGGTATTTGGGATGCAGCTACGTCTGAGTACTGACTTTCACCCTCATACGGATGGTCAGATGGAGATAACCTTCTAGAGTCTCAAGGACATGCTCCGTGCATGTGTCCTCGTCTTTGGTTGCAGCTGGGAGGACCACCTACCCTTGGTGGAGTTCGCGTACAACAATATCTACCACTCCACCATCAGGATGGCACCATACGAGGCATTGTACGGACGACCTTGCAGAAAACCTATGTGCTGGATGGACCCTGGGGAGTCAACACTTGTGAGACCGAAGATGGTCCAGGCCATGACAGAGAAGGTCCAGGTTATCTAGGAGCGGATGAGGACAGCTCAGAGCCGGTAGAAGTCATATGCTGACAGGAGGCAGAGGCCACTGGAGTTCGAGGATGGCAACCACGTCTTCTTGCGGGTCTCACCTCGACGTGGTTACAGAGATTTGGCTGAGGTGGAATGTTTCCTCCATGCTTCATCAGACCATTCCAGGTCCTCATCAGGATTGGAAAGGTGGCTTATCACCTGGATCTACCACCTCAGTTGCACCGGGTGCACGACTTCTTCCACGTATCCCAGCTGAGGAGATACGTACACAACCCGACGCATATCATTAACCATGTGGAGCTGGACTTTGATGATGGGGAGACTTTTGCGGAGGTCCCTGTGGAGATTGAGGATCGACAGGAGCGAGTCCTACTTGGACGGTCGATTCCTCTAGTGCGAATTAGATGGTAGCACGGGAACCTCCAGGAGAGCACTAGCGAGAGGGAGGCTCAGATGCGTGCTCAGTACCCACTTTTGTTTCGCTAGTTAATGATGTATCTTTACGGGGACGTAATTCTATGAGGTGGGAGTAATGTAAAGACCCGTAAAATTCAAGGGAATTTTTTTTCTTAATTTTCTTTGGAATTTTACAAGAACACAGTTTCTGAAGGCACCTGATTCCATGGCCCGGTGTGCCCGGAATCATTTTCCGAAGTTTAGCTCAGGTACGTTCAGTGAACGAACGAGCGAGGTTTTCTATCTTTGGAACCGGTGCTTGAAACAAATTATGAGGGCACCGATGGAATAGAAGTGCTGTTAATTGGATAGAAACACCATTTCCGGAGTTGCGTTTTCTCAGGTGTGGTTTTTAAGTTTTTGGGTTAAGTAATGGAATAAAATAAAAATGGTGCGACCAATTTTTATTTTACTTAAAGCTGCTTAACCTAAGATAAGTGATTGGAGTGGGACCCACAATATCCAACCCACAAGAAAGGATATTTGTGAGGTGGGTCCCACATGAGCCCCACCGTTTCTTTTCTCCCTAAACCCCCTCCTTTAATAAAGTAACGCAGCCGCACCCCCTTTTTAATGAAGTCATCCTTTGTGTTTAATCTGGATAATAAACACCTCTTTAATTTGGTGGTATAAACGTTTCAATTAATTCACTTAATTGATTGTTTCGTTTTTGAAATTCAAAAAGTTGGCTTTTTTGAAAATAAAATAAGGCAACTCTAATTTTATTAAGGGTTGGTGGGGTTGTGAGAGGTTTGGGAGAAATCACTCAAGCCGTGAAGCACTCCTTCATCGCGAAGAACGAGAAGAACGCGAAGAACGCGAAGATCGCGAAGAACACGAAGAACACGAAAAACATGAAAAATAAGACATCTGACGAAGGTCGACAAGAACTCTAGATCCTCGAAGATCGATGACGTGAAGCTGACGAATCCTTTCTCTGCGACGCAACGTTCCCCCTTTCGCGATGACTTCTTCGGCGACGTGAAATTCAGCGATGAACCCCCGCATGACGACGCTTGAGGTAGGGGTTTTTTGTTCAAATAAATATATGTGATTTATATCCTCGGCGTGTGTTTAAAAATTTTCGGAAGCCGTTTAAATCGCTAACGCGGTGGGTGTGGACCAACGAACAAGTCTGAACCCACTGTTTCTTTGTTCTTGGTGTGCGGATGACAGTGATGCAGGCCGCAAGGGAATTTTGAGGCCTCTGCAGTGAAGAGCCGATCCCGGGTGAACCGCTGGCAATGACGACAGGCAAAACGGACCATCGGAGCACGTTCGGCGGTCCACGGAAGAGCCCGCTGGCATACCTCACCGGCACGGCGGTGCCGGCGGCCGGCCGCCAGGAGGCAGCGGAGCCCGGCGCACCGCCGAACTAGGTCGCCGTGGCTGAAGCCGCGATGGCAGGCTACTGGTCCTATGACCGCGCAGGTCCGAGGAGGCGGGACGCGGCGCTCATCCGCGTCCGTTGGCAATGCCTGGCCCCCACGCGAGGGCCATGGTTTCATCCAAGGGGGTGGCGCTCCCCTTTCGCTCGGCCGCTCTGCCAGCACCGAGCCGACCCGCTCGGCCGGCGTCGGGCCGCCCCATGTCGGACCAGCCACACCAGTCTGGGCCGCCCAGGCCGGGCCGGGCCGCGCCCCACCGGGTCGGACCCGGACCTGGTTCGGGCCGACCCAGGGGGGTTGGGCCGGGTCGGACCGGGCCCAGAACCCCCATTTTCAGACTGTTTCGGTCTATTGCCCTTAACATGGGATAGAGACCTCTGATTGATGCACTATCAGTTGCGTAGCTATCCTTAGATCGAGGCATATGTTTCGGTATATTACACTCAAGGTTTCAGAATACTTTGGGTTCGACTGGGTTGGTTCGTACACGAAACCAACCGGGTCCTCGGAATAGAAACGATTATAACTTGGGCTTCGGATATCCGATTGACGTGTCATCGACTTTGATGGATTTCTCTTAGTGAGACGGACCGTTTGGCTTACTTCGCTCAAGGGTTTGACGCAGTTGGAGAATGGTCGGGTTGGTTTGACTTAAAAACCATCCGGGGCCCTGGGACGAAAAAGACAATAACTCTCAGACCAGGCATCTGATTGACGCGTCGTCCGTGACGTTGAGTTCCTATTGACGATACGGAACATTTGGATACATCAAATCCGGAATTCGTGTCAGTTGATGTATCATCCCCTCGGCTCGTGGAGTGGACCCTCCCGAATGAGCTTGCTGTGTATGGGAACCCTAGAGCTGTCTGCGACTGTGACGACGATGACGACTGTGCAGAAATCCTCTGTGGATTCGATGACGACGACTACAGCACTAAGCGATCCTACGTGTATCAGTGCTACCGATCCTGTATGGGACAAATCATATGTGGGTCTACGCTCAGTGGTCCTGTGTAGGCCGGCACCTAGAGATCCTGTGTGGGTCCGATCCTGTGTGGGTCATTGCGGGGGTTAGTTACCTATTGATCCTGTGTGGGTCAGATCCGTTGTGGGTCATTGTAGGGGTTAGTACCTATCGATCTTGTGTGGGTCCGACGACTTAGATGAATCAGTGGATACACCTGATCATCTCTATCCTCTTACGAAGAAGTATACATGTGTGAGCTGAATCTTGACTTTCAATCCTTATCTTCGATAATATTGACTTGATATCCTGTGTGGATTACGTTTTGATTTATTGTGTGGATTGGGTTGTGATTTCCTATGTGGACTGGGTTGTACATGGGCTCGGATGTTGGACCCGAACTGGAATTGATGACTTAGGTATATGTATGGGCATATACCTAAGTGACGTCGGATGTTACATCGTGATTGTATCATTCCATTGTGGATTATCCTTTGTGGATTCTGGGTGACCTTTGGGGGGTCTCGATGTCCCTGTTGAGTAGCTTATACTCACCCCTTCATGGGTTATGCTCGCACTATGTTGTGTTGGTTGTAGACGACGGACATCACTGATCGTGGTTGAGGCTTACAGAGCAGGTTGGTACCTGGAGGTGGACCATTAGGTGGGACATACACGGAGCAGACAGCTGGACCCGAGGAGCTGTGGAGGCTATCTGTACTCACCCTTCAGGTGGGACCTCTAGTGGACGACTCGAAGCTACGGATCTACTTTTCAGTTTTTCTACTCCCTTTTTCAGTTTTACTTTACTTTCAGTTTGGTTTTGTATTCTGGCCCACTTACTTTTCCGTACTTATTGTTGTACCCAGTTTTTACTTAGTATTTTCTTCTGCTTTCTTTCTCTGTGGTGTTTGTTTACTTTACAAAGACAATGCCTTCCCTTTTTTACATTGAATTACACCTTGGTGCTAGTCGCCAGCCCCTAGCCTATGGAAGGCGGGCTTGGGGTTGTCCCGGCATAGGCCCCTAGGACGGGTCGTGACATTTAGTTTCATAACAAGACTAGATTTAAACGTAGTAAAACTATTTTTAGAAAAATTTAGTTTTAATGGTAATTTATAATTTAATATTATCTTCTACCGAAAATTCAAATTTATTACTGTAAAAAATTATAAAAATTTGTAAAAATGATATTGTTACTTTTATTCAAACTATCCAATATAATTTCTAGTCATTGACATCTAAATTAAATTAAAATGTCATTAACATTTTATTATTCGATAAGTCTCAAAATTGGTTGAAACACAATTAATCGATGAAAATAAAAGTGGCATACAATTTAAGATAAATGTGGCATTGTGTATAATGAAATATAAACTATTAATTTATTAAAACTCAAGATATCAATCAATTTAAAAAATTTGATAGTATACATTTGATACTACCATGGGATGGTACACCAATTCAATCCCAATATGACTGGTGTGAAACAATATCAATGAAAATATTCATGTTGAAAAATTCCCATAAAAATGTAAATATATTCCCCCAGTAAAAAATTATTACCATAATTAATCTAATGTAAGATGGATAATGGCATCAAAATAGTGCGTCCGTGGTCAAACTAATCATAAACACTATGGAAAAATAATAATGATTATATAATGGAACCATTTTCCTAATTGATCAAAAGGTACAATAGTTTTCTAGTCACTGATGAATATAAATACCATAATTATATAATTATAAAATTAATTAATAAAATATCTTTAAACATTTAAAATTACCTTTTAAAAATGAATTTATTAAAGAATATTAGAAAAATATATATTTACAATTAACCATATATCCTTGTTATGTATGCTTAAAACCAATGATTGGTCATGACGGTGGGAAATTATGTTCCAGTTGAGAATGTTTAAATAATTATTCCATTCACATTATTAGGTAAATCAAAAAAATTGGATTTTTGGGAAAATAATAGAAAAATTACAATTCAGACTTTTAAAAAAATCAATAATAGCTAAAAAATATTTATTAGTTCATTTTTAAAAGGATTAAAAAAAATTTAAGACACCTTTTTTGAATAAATAGTTGTGAAAGAAAATGATTTTTGACCACAGAACAAAATAAAGTCACCTTTTCATAAAAACAATTTCAAAATAATTCCAGAAATATAAGAGAAGAATTAAGTATTGATAATTGAATCCTTCACACACAAAAATATGATGACAAAATTATATGGTTTTACTAAAAAATGTCCCAATAATTCTCCACATCATAAATTACAGCATAAGAAATCTAAATTAAAATGTGATTGAACCATAAAACCTTTACGATTCGATACCATTTTACTGCTAACCACCATGAGTTAAATAACATAAAATGAAATATTAAATAAAATTAATATATATAGATTCATGAAATAAAAATTCTAAATAGAAGTAGTAACACCTAATGAAAATATGTTGGTGGATAAAACCAAATATGTACAAATGGAATGGAAATTGAGATGAAATCTTTTATAATGATTATACTATTAGAGTGGGGATTAATCAATACTTTTTTTATGAGTATAAAATTTTTAAAAACATAAAAACTAGTGAATTCAAAATAAAAGGTTCAATATCCCATGAAAATATAACATATAATATCAAAAATATAAATAATTAAGACAACATAATGAAATGAAATAGATTTAAAAGACTCCCTACACTAGGTAACTTTCTAGTAAAATACTATTTGATTAAATAAATAACATTTAGATCTAAATTTATAAGATGTATGAATTATTCATGATATTACATGAAAAAGAGTTATTATGTAATCCATTTTAAATTAATTTATTTGTTAACTATGAAATATTCTTCAATTAAGGAACATTCATACAGAATCTCATACATTATGTATGAATTGCATTGTGTGTGTCTGAATCTCCTATATAAAAATATAGATTTAATATAAATATATATTACTAAACTATAATCATGTATATAATACCATATTTTATTTTCTTAAAACTTTTTCTCACTATATTATTACTAATTATTTATTAAAAACGCTATTATGGGTTATAACTACTGTGTTTTTCACGAATGTTTTGATTTGGTAGTTCCACTCCAAGAACATTGATCACAGTTCCTTGAAATACAAGATTTTATCCAAGAAAAAATATCACATATATTAATTATATAAGTGTGCATAATACTCTATAAATGTTAGATGTAGAAGAATGTGTTTCACCCTTTATAGATATTGTAGGTCGTACGTACGCATGAATTAAATTTTCATTTTTTTAAGGATGGACAGAAAGAAAGGTATATAATATTTAATTTTTAAAAAATCTTTATTATATCATCTATATTATATATATATATAAATTTATCATATAATTTTTATCATCCATTACTAAAATAAAACAAAATAATGTCACATGGTTTTTTTGAACTGGTAATCTAGACATACGCATGAGAGACATTATCAATTTCTAAAAAAATTGGATTCCAATAAGATAGATTTGAAAATTTAATTATATATTTTTAATTACTGAATAATATATATATATTTATATATTTATATATATTTAACCCATCATTATATATTTATATTAGAGGGGTGCTAGAAGACGAGCTATATCTGTTCATGAGGCAACAATCTACCATAAAAATTATAAACCATTTCTTTTACCATTTGTAGGAATAAGAGATGGATACCGGTCAAGAAACCAACTAAATAAAATATATGTATATGGGTGATAAAATTTTAATAATTTTTATGTTTTTTATAAATATTTTTTGGACTTAAAGGATTAAATGAAACACCTACTTATAGTTAAAAACTATACCTCTTATTCAGAGAACATCTTCAGGTTTATACATAAAGCTTCATCAGATTAATTTTTATGATAATTAAAATACTTTAGTCATGGGTTGGGATTTAAGGAATGAATTTTTCTGGGTATTAGATGAAATATTTTTTTATTTATGTGTGAATATTAAAGGGGATGGGTGTCCATTTATAAGGGGGATAGAGGGACCAAATAAAAGTATTTGAGAAGATATATTTTACGCATGTTTTAATCATTTAAAATGATCTACAAATTAAAATTATTGAACCACATATGTGATAAGGTCTAAATATTTCCATAAAATTTTTATTTAATATTTTTTGGGGTTATTTTCACTATTATCCTCTCTGATTAACCCCCTTTAATCACTTTTTAACCATAAATGTGATAATAAGTTTTTAATATTTTAACTATTCTTTATAACGATAAATTATGTTGAAAGTATTATAGAATATATTTTTTCTGATTAAAAATACATAATAAATTTTTTATAAAATAAATTACTAGAATTATAAAAATCTACTTAAATATTTATATTAGAAACAATATAACAAACTGTTTCAACAAAAGTAAATGTTTTCAATAATAAAAAACTATTCAATATAAAAATTATTTGTATAAATTATTTAAATTAGAAAAATAGGATTTATATTTCTATTGTTGAAATAATCGTATAGTTAATAAAATTTTAAAAAAAATTAATTTTCAAAATTCTTTCAATGGAAATGTGATTTTGAGAAAAAAAAAGCTGTTATTTTTGTCTATTCATTGAGAAAAATAATATTTTAAGAAAATCCTCAAAAACATACTCTATTTTTTTAATTATTATTTAAAAAAATAGGTACATTATTTGATGTAAATTTTTTAAATTAGATTATTTTTATTTCAAAAAAAGTCCCATAAATGCAAAAAAACCTCTTTTTTAGAAAAAACACATTTTATGAATAAAATTGGTAATATTCTAATATCACGATGACAAAAATTATTCGATGAATCAAAATAAAATTTTATTGAATATATAGTATATAAATAATATTAAAATCAATCGAAAGTAGTTAATAATATCACTATTGAAGAAAAAAATATATTATTTGAACAAAAATGAATTTTCTGAAAAATGTTTCTTTTAATTTCGAATGATTTTTTTATAAATGATAGATAACCAATTTATTTAATTTATAAATATTTTGACAATATAGTTTTTTTAATTTAGTTCTTCATATTCATACCCAAAAATTTATTTACTATTTTATAGGTATCATAATTAAATTATATATATCACAGGTCATCTAAAATTTGTGTTGCGTGTCGTATGCACTATTGAACATAATGTCGTAATTTAGAAATATTGGGATATCATATATCACAAGTAATTAAATAGGATGAATTTATTTAAATAAATTAATTTTAGCATCTCATTGTGCTACATTTTTTCCACCTTTATTAAATTTCAACCTCATAATTTGGACATGCTCTTTGAAAACAGGGGTTTGAAATTTGGAAATGAAATTTAAGGAAAACCAATAATGTAAAAGTTTTAATAAAAACATCTCATAATTTTTTTGAAGGAATAATACAAAGATAATATATAATAACACATAACATGGTTTCATATATTAAAAAAGTAGTGTTACTTAGATGAAATGAATAAATAATTATAAGGAGTGATAAAGATCATTAATCACAAGAAAGTGAACGATCAAGAAAAGTAAAACAACCAAAAAATAATAATCCAATGGGATGTGTGAAATACCATTTGATTCATTAAGAACAAAGGTAAATGTATAAATTTTTAATTTATATATAATTATATATAATTTGATATTTTTATTACATTAATGATAATGAACACCATAAAATATACATACCGGATATCTTTTTATTTGACAAGGAAAATTTCATCCTTTGATTCTGCTTCGATCAAATTAAACATAAATTCTTACTCTAATAAATTATTATCCTTGAGGAATAAATTAATATTATAGAACTCAAATTAACTATTAATACATTATATAATACATATAATAGAGGAATTTCCTTCTATATGACTCTAAATATTTACCAAAAAATGGATAGTGTATGTAATCCAATATAATACATTAATATCTAACCCTAAATTGTAACACCCTTAGTTAAAATTAATCTATTACCTAATTAATTATTCCTAAAACTCTTCATCATACATTACCAATACTGTCATAGAATTCTTCCCAAATAATCCATTATATTAAACCTAATGGTTATATAGGTCTCTCAACCTAATTAAATATCTTTCAAATTTCATTAATCTCCATAAAATAATAGAAAGAAAAATTATTTGAACAACATAATATTTGTCCATAAAACTATTATAGTAAACACAATATCATATTAACCATTACAGGACATAGGCTAGTAGTATCCACTTCACCCTTATTACTATTCAGTTGTGTGTTCAAGCCCTACGGCCTTGCTCGACACGACGTGTTGTCACCATGCATATGGATTGTAATTTTTTGAATATATATTAATATAATTACTAGAATACCCAAAATTATTACGAAAATCATATAAATTTTCAATAAATCATCAAATCACATTGTAACTTCTTTTATTTTCCATGTTGATTATATTTTCCCAAAAAATCTGATAATCATAATTAACTATAATTGACATAGAATCAATGATCATATTATCCCAAAAAGGGAATCAATAACATTAAACATATTTTTACTAAATTTGATGGAATTTTTTCTTGAATAAAATTTTCACCAAAACCAATAGTGATTCTAGGGGTTATATTGCCTTAAATGACTCCTAAAATACTTTTAGTCATCTTGAACTTCCATCACATAAAAAATTAATAGGGGTGTAAATGAATTTTAATTTGTGATGAACCATAAATTTGTATACCAATTACGGTACGCATAACTCTTATGTTAATATTAGATGAGCACATAAATTATTTTAGAATGTAGCACAATCCTTATATGTTTCATGATTTTTATAAAAAAATATCATAGATAAAAATACATCTACTATATAATTGTTGGATACAAGTAAATAAATTCATCAACCATTTTACCTCAATTATTTATATCAAATTTGTCCTTCCTTATCACAAGAGATAAACTATAAAATATTGAATTGATTTAGATAATTTCTAGGTTCTCTATAATAAAAAAACTATAAATTGATATCCTGGATATAATTTATTTCCCTAGGATGAACTCCTAAATTTCCCTTTAAAGTGAAATGTTGTTTTCCCAGATTTTCAAAACATAGATCATTTTAATATTTTTTATACATTCTCTTTCGTGTCTCATTCCGTGTTTTTTACATGAAGGTAATTATTCATTTTTTATTATGTGGCCTCCATCACATGGGATCATATTTAACTTCATTCTTCTTATTTATTCTGAGTCCAATAGTTAGTTACGTTGTAGGCTGTTAATCACATATCATGAGAACTAATAATGTATAATCATCAATTTTTTACTCTAGTCACCATGATATTTAGTTTCACATAATTACGATATTCTACATTATATTATATTTCATTATGATTCATTTGGGTTCTAGCCTTTGTCTAAACTAAGATTCATATTTTTAGAATCAATAATCATAGTAGATACTATATAATAGTCAATTTTATGTCTAATCTATGAAACCTTATTTTCAATCTATGACACCATAGGTTTAACATAGGTATATTATAAGGTATACTATGTTTAATATCGTAAGACAGGGTGGATCAGTGTATGAATATTTAAAACTACTTCTCCTTCATATATTGCTTCATCATTAAATAAAACACACTTCTTTATTTCTCATATAAATATATATGAACTGAAATTAAATCAGGCACATGACACAAAAAGTTTACATGGTTCAACCTCACTGGGTTATGTCCAATGATCATACAACATTTATATACCAATGTGCCAAATCCTCTAGTTCAAACTACCAATTACAAGGTTTGGGATTGATCTTATAAGCCTAGGATAACTTTCTTTACAATGATTAGGTTCTTCTCACTACATTATCATGGGTCACTCCCAATGTCTCTTCCTATTGAGTGATGCCAGTGAGAGGTATCATTGTCTTCCTCTTCTAGTGCTCATTTCTCTGAGAAAGGGTCCACAACTAGTTTATGGACTTGTAGGTCCCACAATTATCAAGAAAGTACACTTCGTCAACTATTGGAACATAATTTGTTGATGTTTATTTATCACCCATAGATAAAACCCAGTTTTCTGTATACTATTTTGTTAGCAAAAATTGATTTCATGATCTATTTAAGTCCCTTTACGAACTACTATCTTCCACCCCGAATTTCCTAGTGTGTATGGTTTTTAGACAACATAACCCATGTACGGCCACTACTTCTGATGTCACGTACCACCTCTTCATACCATTTCCGCAAAACACTTATTCGTACTTTTTCCATGTACTGTATTTCCCCATAGACTTCCTCTTTCTCGGACTACGTCCCTTATGTGAACCACCTCTCTTATACATACCATTTTCTATTATGGTATATAGTTCCTCACAAAATCTCTTCTTGAACCATTTTCAGAATGACCATTTCCATTAATGGAATCCTCCCCATAAACTATTTGTCTTTCAATGACTTGTTTCCTGCTAACCACATTAGAAAAAACCTAATTCCCAGAGCAATGAAGTTTTGTGATGAAAATAACTATAACATAATGAGGGCATTAGCACTCCTTATATTATAAATATATCAACAAAATATGCTTAAATGAGAACTCCCAAATGTTTAATACGTACTTTTCAACCACGAACCATTCCTCTTATGTGGTCACCCAATACCTATATTCCTTCAAAGAGACCAAAATCATAGTTTCATTTTCACTATCGACAAACCATCCAGTGAATTTTTTTCTTCTGTGAAATGCATTCCTTCTCGTGAACCTCCATTACTCTGCAAAAAATTTATACTATGTGGTCTATAAATTTTTTTCCTTATGTGAACGATTCTCACATACCTCCTTTGGAATCCCAAAACCTTGCATAAAAGTTAGCATTCATTCCGCACCAACACAAAAAATAATCTTTTCCAAAAACCAATCTCCCGATTTTGATGACCAAAAATTTGTGAAACACTGGGAAACTATGACACCATAAACAAATTCATTAGAAAACACCATTAATACTCATTCAAAGCTAGCTAGACTGTTCAAAAAATTATAGTCACACCAAAAACACACCAAGATGACACCTTGAGGGATTTTTTCACCAAAATCTCCCCCTTTGGGTTTGTTTATAGTTCTTCTCAATTTGATAGATAGTTAAAGCTCCTTCCTTCATCGTCTAGTAACCTCTTCTTATGATAAATATAGTGATAAAACAATTACTCAACACATTTTTGGGATGATAAAAAAAGAGTATAATATATGGTTCATCAATGAATTACTTCAATTCATTCCAAAACTACTCCTCTACTTTCATTAAAAACCTCAGATGTCGTGATATGTATCCTTTAATCGATCACATATAGCATCATCAAATTTAAAAATCCCTATACATCACCGCTTTTCCTAACAACTTCAACTACCCATCTCTATCTTCTCCACATTGAAACTCTTCCCCATGTCTTGGCCAAGACATTTTCTACTCATTTTCAGGAAAAAAAAAATTCTCCCTTTCCCAAAGAACTTGAATGGAACATCATGGATATCTGAAATAGGGTAAATATCACAAATTATATTCTTTGGAAAAAACACACCATACATTAGGGATAGGGGGTCCCATATACACATTTATTATGTTTGGAGAGTCAACTGATCTTATAGAACCATTTAATTCCTTTGAAATGATTCTTTAGGAAATCCCTTTGTTTTAATATTTACATCTTATTATTCTGCAGGCACATACTCCAACTTCACAAGACCTTATTCCACCTTCTCCATGAAAAATTATATTTTACATCAACATTCGTATCCTTGAGTGATCTAATGGATATTTCTATGATTTATATCTCTTGAACTATCATAATGGATTCGGATTGGAGACTTCACTTAAACCCCCATATCCCCATCCAGATGATTCTTCCACAATAAATATGTGTATGCTTGAGTGGATGAAATATACTCAGATTCTATGGTTCTCAATGTAACATAATATTGTTTCATAGAAAAAAATACATAATCCACCAAGATAGAAATCAACTCCTAATGTTGAATTAATAACTTTTGTTGATCTAGAAAAATCTACATCGATATATAATAATAGCTCTGTAAGAGATTTTTTATATATATCAAACTTAATCTAATGTTCATATGATATAATGTAGTATAATTTTTACTACCATCATGTGTATTTAAAAGGGAATAATTTGATATCATGTTACATGACATGTTTCAAATACAAAATCTGGTCTTCATAATGATAACTACAACAAACTTCTAATGATCTCCCTATATTCTATGACCTGGAAAGCTTTTCCATTAACCTCTAGAGATTGTTTCATCTATATAGCCAACAAAGCCTTTATATCCTTGAAATTTTCCATTCTAAAACATCAATAAACTTCATGGAATATTTAATTTGAGAAATGAGTGTACCATTCTATACTTGTGTTTCATATAAACAAATAATAAATGTCAGTTGACTAATGGTTGATAATTTACACTCAATTATATTTAATTCAAAAACCTATCAACAATACACATCATCTAATCATCCAAATATTACTTCATTGATATATACAAGCACCATCATTCTTTGAATATAATAATGGTTGACGTATATATAGTAATCAACTCCACCATGCTGAAAACTGGGGTTTTTTCAAAAACAGATCATTCCTTAGATACTATGATATTGTCTCTTGCATCATAAAATATAAATCCTTCCTTTTCTGAAAAACACTATTCTCATCTTCATGAATGGTAAATCCATCTGGCTACTCAATATAAACTTCTTCTTCAAGAACCCCATTCAACAATTTTTATTTTTCATCCATCCAGAAAACATTGAACATCAATTTCAATAATATGGTTAAGAATACTCTGATTGTATATAACCTTTAAAGTAGTGAAAACGTCTCATCAACATCAATTCCCTCTATTTGGGAGTACTCGTATCACCCTAGTCATGAAATTATTTTGAATCACTATGCCTTATTTCTTTATCTTATTATAAAAGATTAATTTAGTCCTAATGACATTATAATCTATTGGCCCCAAAATAATGTCCCATGTATGATTTTTGGTCAATTTGGTCAAAAGTTTCCTTCATATTTTGTGCCCAATGCTCATTTCCACTTGCATCATAAAAACAATTAGGCTATATCTGTCATAAATAAGATGCTTACTGTAGATTCTTCGTCCTCTTGGTCTTCAATGGAAATATCTGATCTCCAATTATGTTCTCTCTATAAATTTTTCTCTCCTCCTCTGTCATTGTGCAGATTCTGAATTATTATCTTCCTTTTCATCAACAAAATATTCATCTTGATCAACCACTAGAACAAGAGCATCACATGATAATATTATCTTTGGTCATTATCCTCATAATATCGAAAATGTATTTTCATGATTATTCTTATCATTATCCACTATAGTCACGTCTTGATTTTAAATTACCTTTCCTAGCCACATTTTTAAGAATTTGTATTATGTGATTTTCATTTATAATCCATGAAATATATGATCATCAATATGAGGTTTGGGCTAGATCTTTTATACCCAGACACACTCCCTTTACAAGGATTAGGGCATGATCACTATCACTCCCCATTTCTCTTCCTCTAGCTCACATCCAGTGGGTGGATCACAGTCTTCCTATTCCTTTTATCACTACGCTTAAAAGGGATCCCCTCATAGTTTATAGACTTTTAGGCCCCTTAATTTTCATTAAATCATTCTTACACAACTAGAAGTATATGATTTGATGATGTTCCTCATTCACCCATAGATAAAATCCACTTTTCGGCATACTATTAGGTTATAAGAAATTGATTTTGTGAACTATTTATGTCCCTATGTGAACAATCTCCTTCCTCTGCAAACTACATAGCATGTATGCTTCAATGCACACTACCTCTGTGTATTTCCCTTGGTTTCACTGGCTTATACCACCTTCATGTACTATATCTTAAAATCGCTTCTTAATACTTATTTCGCATACCTGACTTCCCCATAGTCTTCCTCTTTCACGGACTACTTATCCTTCATTAACCACCTCTCTTCTACATACAATTTTCTATTTCGGTATACAGTTCCTCACAAATCCTCTTTGAAATCTGTTTCCATGAAGTCCTTATCATTTTCTATAATCCTACTTACGAACTAATTTTCCATTACAGACTTATTTCCCACGAACCACTTTGTACTTGGCCAAATTCCGAGAGAAAATATGATTTATTATGAAAATTTCATAACCATAAATAGGGGATTAGTGCTATATATCTATTATAATAGTTCCATAAAATATTCTATTTTGATATTTCTAAAATCATTACCGCATATTTTTTCCCATATGAACCATTCCATTTAAACATTTATATACGTCCTTTAATCTTTTGTGGCAGCCCAAATCACTATATCGTTTTCACCAACATCTAGCCATCCCACCATTTATTTTTGTTCCACGAGCCACATGCCTTCCCAATAACCTCCTTCTCTATGCTAATCATTCCTCCAATGTTGTTTGAAAACACGCTACCTTCTATGAACTGTTCCATATTATCCAATTCTACACAGAAAATGTGCATTTTCTAAAAACCAAACTCTTGATGTTGATTCCCAACAATTTTGAAAACACTGATAAACTGGGCCACCGTAAACACATTCTTTGGAAAACACCATTCATACAAATTCTCAGACATATGGCCTTTTCAACTAACACAATCACTCCCAAAAATTATAGAGATCACACCTTGAGGTATTTCTTCCCAACATATTTCGTTATCATCATATAATGAAATACTTTATGGATTTTTGTAATGTTAATGAGAATTAACTTGGGAATATTTTCAGTCATTTTCAGACCAGGTGAACATCAATTCCCATAGTCGTTTACTGGGTGATGATCAAGTAAAATCTGAATTCACCCTTATTGGGAGTTTTTACACATATGTACAACTTTCCTAGAGCCACATACAATTTTATTATCTTGAGAGGGATGTATTTTTTTAAAATATACAAAATATATAACTTCCCAAATAAAATTTGAAGCTATATTATATATAAACATATCCTAAAATTTATTTAAAGGGTTATGTTCTCTACTCATTGTTTTCCCTAATATAGTTGACATATTTTCCACTGTAAGTTATCGTATACCAACATTAATTTTCATGACCCTAGTAGCCTAGATTTTGTGGTTAATTTTCTACATTTGACCAAGATACAAGTATTCACATCAAAAAGGATTTAATATTTTATCATACATGTTAACAAAATATATTCTTTAAATTTACATTACATTTTTAATTATAAAATCCCAAACCAAATTTTCATTGGGGGACTATTATTCATTGTATCATATCGCCACATATCAATAATTGCTCATTTCATGGCATTATGAGGAAAAACATAATAAATGGGTGAGCTATATTGCTCAGTATGGGTATGTGTACAATGGATGATATCATGAATATATTAGGAATAATCAACTAAGAATGTTAAATAACTAAATCATGTCCCATTTAAAGAATAACATCATCATAAATAATGATATGAAAGGGATAAATGATGATAAAAATACTACCATATTAACAATCAAATGATCTTGAAACATTTACATGGATATTCAGTCTTCTATAATTATCATATGTTTAATGATAACTAATATCACAATAAGGGTACACATAATATCAGAAATTATAAATATTTTTCCTTTGCCTTGGTCCATTACATCTTATATAAATGGGTATGGCCGCAAAAACAACCCAAGGTATTTTGTCTAATGAGACCTACCGATGCATTAAGTGTCTAAATTGTGGACCACCCATAACATACAAAGTCCATACCATTCTCCATTTCAAAGGGATTAACATTTCTCAATATAAAGATTCATATTTAAAAAATAGAAAATTAAATGTTTATATTATCTCAAATTAATATATATATAATAATAAATCATATAGATAAATAGGGTGAATAATATCTGAATGGAATATCCCATGTCAAACTGATCAAAATAAATCTTGATAAATTTTTATGATTGTATAATTACAAAATATTTAGTGTATCATAAAGAAAAATAAGGGATATTTCCATTGATGAATGGATATACCAGAAAGAGATTATTAAAACACTATAGAGGAAAATAAGCATTCCACATTTTAAATAAATTTTTTCAAATCACAGAAAATTATAAAATATTAAGAAAAAATTTAATTAAAATAAACATTATAATTTTTTTGTATCCTTTGATATAATTAGTGGTATTGATGGTATAAATTTTTTTCATGTTAATTATTTTAATGCAAAAATAACTTTCACTTTTTTTTTCAAATGCTGAAAATGTAGATCGTTTCTTAAAAAAAAGGAATATTTTTTAAAAAAATTTATTTATTTAATTGTTTGGATTATTCTATAGTAAGTTTTACAAATAATTTTACAAATCATATTTATGGATGAAAAATAATTTTTGACAGAATAGATAAATAATTTTTTATTTTATAAACAATGTATTTGAAAATATTATGTACCAAAGAAAGGTAAAGGGTATTATTACCTGAAAAAATCATGAATTTCTAGAGGATAATGAAACTAGAGTATTTTATTATACAATTATAAAATAATTCCCTTCAATGGAAGTCCTATTATAAATAGTACCAATTAAAAATATGTTTCAACATAATCCCTTACCACTTTTGTACCTTTTGAATCATAAAACCCATGAATGTAATCAATTAAAATGAAACATTAATAAACATGAATATAAATAAACTCCTGAATAAAGATATCAAGGGTCAATATACTCATCTCATTAAAATAAATATATTTATAATACCAAATATGTCCCAGTAAAATTTAAATTGAGATAAAATATTTTGCAATGATCATACCGCTGAAGTGGTTATTAATGAATGATATTTTTTTTATAAATGTAAATACATTTAAAATAACAATATATAAATTATACAATAATAAATATTAACTACACAAATAGTCATATAATATAACATTATATGGAGAAGTGGTATAACCATATGAAAATAAATTATGTTATGTAATTCATTACCACATTGTAATTTCCATGTCTGATCCACTAGATAAAATAACTCAAATTCAAACATAAAATAAAATAATTTATTAATAAATCATGATATAATGTTGAAAAGGTTTATTATTTACACAATAAAAAATCCATTATCTTTAAAATAATGTAATATTCCTCAATAAACAAAAATTGAGTTGGAATCCCTTACTATATTTATGACATCCTTTATATGTGTTAGAAACTCATATATAGTAAATATATATTTTAATACATTTAATAACCATAAACATATATATCATTCCATATATTATTATTATATAAATTTTTTTCACTCATTTATTAATAAATCATTATTAAAAAAAATAAAATTTCGAGTCATAATGACTTCATTTTTTACATTTGTTTTCATTCAGTAGGTCCCTGTATGTTGATAAAAGTTCCATCATTTCCTAGATTATAGACTTGATATTGATATCATATATATTCATTATACAAATATTTATAATATTCCATAATATATCTGTAAAAATGAGTTAACACATTTATAGAGATGGTTGGTTATACAAACACATGAATGTTGTCATTTTTTTGAAAGATTGATTGAAAAAAATGAATATAATATTTTAGCTTTAAAAATCATTATTATATCATATATATGATATAAATTTATATATTTTACCCTCATTATCATCCCTATTAATAAAAATGAAAATTTCTTCACATCGCTAGGTGGATGTGGTTGCCCACATGTATGCATCAGCGACG
This sequence comes from Viscum album, assembly GCA_963277665.1. Taxonomy (NCBI): domain Eukaryota; kingdom Viridiplantae; phylum Streptophyta; class Magnoliopsida; order Santalales; family Viscaceae; genus Viscum; species Viscum album. Next base: position 1,762,009,720 of record OY728131.1, on the reverse strand, counting down.
TTATTGTTTTATAATAGATTGTAACCTAAGAAGATAGATGTGGTATTAAAATAAAATAAATAAAATTATTTAATAAATATAATATATATATATATATATTAATTATTTAATTATATCCATCCATTAATGGTGGCTTTTGAAAAATAATTAAATCGGTTACGAAGGGGGTAGTCCCCTGTACACAAAATCAATGGTTTTAATTCTAATTTAATAGAAGATGTGATGAATATAGTTTATTGCAATAAAATGAAAAAATATAGATTAATGACAGGTAATTTTATTATTATTTAAACATATCTTATGTACAACTTTTGGATTTAATGGAATAAATAAAATGAATATGCATGGTTATGAACTATATATCTAATATAAAGAACCTATCTAGGTTTCTCATGAAATCCATTGTATATTGGTTTTCAGATCATAAAATATGATATTTGTGTTTTTGAGGGATTTGATGAAGTTATTTTGGAATGTCTCTGATGAAAAAATAGAATTGGATATGTGAATAAGAGACTATAGTGGGTGTACATTTATCAGAGGTTGGGCGGACAAACATGGTGTTATTGAAAGAATAAATTATACCCACGTGTTTATCATTCCAAAAGGATCCAAAAAGGAATATTATAAAACTACATAAGATATTTGTTTTAAATATTGTCCAAAAAATTGTTTTTTAAAATTTTAGTGTAATTTAAATGGTTTATTTTCCCAGTTAACCCCTGTTAAACCCAATTTAACCTTTGTTGTGGTAATTACTTTTTACATTTTCACTATTAAGTATGACAAAAACTTATATTAAACATATTATGAAGTATTATTTATTATCATTAAAATATAGAATCCATTTATCTGGATTGTATTTATAGAAGTTATAGAATTTTATTTTATATAAATTGTGCATAAGGAATGAAAAATAGTTTTGTCAAATTAAACATTTTCATATGTATTAAAAACATTATATCATAATTGAAAATATAATTAATTAAAATGATATATTTTTTGATTAATTATTATATAATTAAACTAATTACTCTTTTAAAACATTTTTAAACTAAATTGAACATTTTAAATTATTTATATGAAAATAAGATTTCAATAAAAGTCATTATTTTTTACTAATTATCAAAAAAATATCATTCAAGAAGAAATATAAAAAATTCATACAATGATAATTTTGAAATTAATTCATTAAATAATATTTTTAATTATTGAAAAATTATTATAATTTTTTTGTTAATACTTTTTAAATAGTTCACAGAAAAGGATAAATCCATTTATTTTGACAACCAGTGGTTTTAAGAAAATAATAGGGTCATTTTTAACGTTTTCATAATGAAATTATATATCAATGATGGTGAATATTATTGATGATATAAACTATAAATATTCATTTAATATTTCACTAGTAGTGAAAGATTTAATTTATTATGCTGAAAACACTTCTTCTATATAAAATATATTTATAGATAATTCTTTACTTTAATTTCAAATAATTTTATTTTTTATTTCTTATCATTAGATAGCTGATTCATTTATTTTATGCATGGTAATGTTATATTATTCATAAAATTTAGTGTTTTTTATTCATAATCATCATTTTAACTACTATGTTATAATGGTCTAATTTAAATAAAATATTTTACACCTCACATGAGCATAGTGTTTCATATCGTATATGCTATTGAAAAAAATGTCCTTATTTAAAATATTGGGTTTGACAATTTATTATGTTTGGAAATAGCTTAAATTTATTAACAACAAATATTTGGTAAAGACTTAATAAGATACAAAGTGGAAAATGAAGTGATAAGGGTAAATTTTTTCTCACCCAACAGCTTCATTTAATAATTTAAAATAATATTTTTAGGAGAAATATTGATTTAAGAGAGGAAATTTAATGGATTTGAAACCATGAATGTATAAGTGAATTCTAATTAAATTATGGTGATTCCCCTAGTCCGTTTTTATATGGTATGAGGGGGGGGATAAATATTGCCCTACAATATCCTGGTAATCTTTTTTGAAGTATAATATAGTGAAATAATATCATTGAAAATTTGAATCCATATATTTAAATAATTTATTAAAAGAAAAATTTAATGATATGTATGTGACATAGAATAAATTTTATAAAATTATTATATGAGAATTATTTATAATGACGTGATAATTATGGTCTTATAAGCCATGTGAAATTCAAATAAATTCATTAATCTCAAATATAATTAGAGACATAATTTCATGATGCCACCATTATAATTATATTAATTTAGAGATATTATTGTGTATAAATACATGAAATTTATATGTGGTTTTTTACATTGTTCATTCATATGTAGGTGATGTGATTATTTTCTGGGATAAATTTGAAGATGATGGGTCATTATGAATAATAGACCCATTATTTTTTGTTATAATCTACTTTTATTTTTGGTGATGGTGTATTTATAACATAAATATGTGATAATATAAATAATGGGTTTATGTGTGATTCAAGATTTATTCATGATATATTAGTGTGAAAAATTCAGAAAAATAGAAACTTGATATTCCTCTTAGAGAGTCCCAAATTCCAAGATTGTTGTTTTGGGGGATATGAATATATATCATGTTTTTTGATAGATTTGAAAAATTCAGTTGATGGGAAATTATATTAGAATAGAATAATACATCTATATTAATATATAAATGTTTGTAATACATCTTATTAATATTCACCCATGGAAAATCATGATTTGAAATAATGGAGTTTGGAAATTCCAAAGAGTATAACCTATCCTTGAAATAAAATGATCCTATATACCCAAATAGAGGTTTCCATTGATGTCCATTGTGTTTATCATACTCTATATGATGTATTAGTGAATCCATATGTCTAAGATTATTGTTTTTTCAGTATTTTTATTAATATTTGAGAACTATTTATTTTTTATTTGACGATAAATTTTTCAGGACCCGACCCTACCCGGGCTCGAGCCACAACTACCCCAAGCCCGCCTCCATAGGCTAGGGTCTGGAGACCAGCGCTGAAGGAACACCAAATCGGGGAGGCCTTTCCCTATGAACATGTACACACACATGTAGCACAGTCAATGCAAAAGTGCAGAGTAAAAAGAACAGAAAAGGGGGACTGCTATAAATAACCACAATAGTGCATCGAAATCTAAACAATAAAAAGTAAAAGCTGAAAATAAAAGGGGAAAAACACATTCCCAACCAAAAAGTCCCACAAACCGGCAATATGTAAACAAAAGAAAACTGCTGGAAGGGTCCCCCACCTGGAACCCAACTCTGACCACCGCACTCGGTCCAAGCTCCCTAGCTCATAAGCTCCTCTAACGTCAGGACCAACCTGTCCTGTCGTCTGAAAGGGCACACCAAGTGCGGGAAAAGCCCAAGCATGGTCGAGTATAAAAATACTTAGTAGGATCCCGCAAAGGCTTGAGAGAGAAAAAAAGGAGGTACCGAAGGGTGAGCAGTAGAGCGAACATGGAAAAGTAAAGTAGTACAACCGAAAGTGAAGTAAAGAGTATAGTAAAGAGTCCAGCTAATCCCAACAAGAGGAAAGAAGGTAGACTCGTCCAGACACAAGGAGATATAAATGGAGAGAAGATGAACTTCCCATCGAGTCTTCTCTACCTATAGCAGGAGAGTAGACTCGTCTAACCATGAGAAGCTAGACACGGAAAGTATGTGGCATACCCCATGCGTCTTTGCCTCTCCTGGAAGGAGAGTAACCAAACCAGAGAAGTGGGTACCAGAACAAGGTATATACATATCCATATGCTTAATCATGAATCCAGAACTACGTTGTAAGGGGATCCCCATCCCGTAGCTCAGCCCATGAAAAGTGAGTAGCCAATAGTCCCAGAAATAACCCCCATCAATGCCTAGCATCCCGCACGTCTGCCCCGAACGACAAGTCAAGGGCTCAAACACCACACCTTGACACTATCCAATTTGCACTGCACTGACTCTCCCGCACGGTTTTGGGTCATGTCACAAGGATGCGTCTCGGTGGGGAAGTCACTCCTCGTACTTGAATGTTCTGGGGGAACGTTAAACAACAACTCGTCAGTGACCAACAGTCAAGAGGTCTCCTCAAATTCTAAGCCATTCCATCACCGACCCGTACAACCAAGGGTCCCACTCCGGTGGTCACGGAGGAAAGCCACAGACTAGCCTAGATGAAAGGACTGAGTCTGGAATGCCAACAGGTGTCCCACTGCCCAACCCTACTGGAGGGTAATTCATAATATGATGTCTGGCGACCCACTGCCCAGCCCTGCTAGAGGGTAAACCATAATACATCATTAAGCGACCCACTTCCCAGCCCTGCCGAAGGGTAAACCTTGAATAAGTAATCAGGCGACTCACTACCCAGCCATGTTGGAGGGTAGACCTAGAAGAAGTCGATGGGTGACCCACTACCCAGCCCTGCTGGAAGGTAAACCCAGAACAAGATGATAGGCGACCCACTGCCCAACCCTGCTGGAGGGTAGACCCTCAAGAGTCGTTTGGTGACCCACTGCCTAGTCTCTACTAGAGGGTAAACCCTGAACATGTCAACATGAGACCCACTGCCCAGCCCTGCTGGAGGGTAGACCCTCAAGAGTCGTCGGGTGACCCACTACCTAGTCTCTGCTAGAGGGTAAACCCTGAGAAGTCGATGAGTAACCAACTGCCCAGCCCTGCTGAATTTTAAACCCAGAACAACTCTCTCCATCTCTACTGGATGGTACAACACTGGCCAACCGAACATGGAGTGGGTATTGCACAACCAACCAACTCTAGAACAACTCACATAATAGAGGTTCAGTGCCTACTCCATCACTAGGTGCCACTAGCTCCGCTACCGGCCAAACCAACGAGAACGAAACTAGGGAAGACCACTTAACCTTACTGGTCAAAAAAATAAGCACAGAGCCAGGGGAAAAGCTCCACCTTGCTGTTCAAACAAATTAGCACAGAGGGAACCTCTACATCACGAGATGTCAAAGTACACAAAGAAGAGATGAAAAATACCATTGGGCACACATAACGTGTGTCCCCAAGTCATCCCAAACCAATCACACAAACATTCTCAGGTACAAACAACCAAATGTACCTCTAAGTGCTCTCGTATACTCCCAGAGTATACCACGTTCTAGCCCAAGGGTTATCATGCACATGGAACCCAATTTCAATGTGAAGGTGTGATGTAACAACTCCAACCTACCACCTCAACAGCTGGGGCATATACACCCACATCTCTTCACTCTCACAGGAGCGCACGCAATCACATGCCATGGGTTCTCTACAAACACGGCGAGAAAAACCGCCATCTGAGTGCCTTTCACATTCTATATTTAAAAGATCGTGCAAGAGGCTCCACACAGCCAAATAGATTGCACCAATGTAATCCTCGCGGAAAAACACGCAAGATAGACCACTTACTCGCCTCAAACGGATATCCGACGGAAAATTCACCAACACCGCATCACGCCCGGACAACGTCCTGTGATCCCGAGCCTGGGCCCCGAAAACAGTTGGGCGCATTGCACCAATGCAACCCCCTCAGGATAACATGTCAAAAGCACTACTCACATGAGTTCAATGGATATCCGGAGAAAAAGGTGCATTCCGGCGCACCGCACACGAGCTGTGCTTCGTGGGACCCACAACACGGTCCCGAAACATAACGAACGGATCACACCATTGTGATCCTCTCGAAAAAGTACACATGTTCAACTAATCACTTGTCCGAAACAGACACCCGGTGATAAAGCTAGAAATCACCGTCAACTCCCGAAATAGCCCTCGCGGGGCCCGCACCATCGTGTTGAAATAGGGCGGACGAATTGCACCATTGCAATCCCCTCAGAAAAACATCCAGAAACGACTGCTCGTACGCCCCGAACAGATGCCTAATGTGAATGTCGCTAAACGAAGCTCGCAGCTCAAAAGGTGGGTCGTGGGGCCCATGCCTCAACTCTGGCTTCAACGGCCGAAACCACCATGGAAAGATTCACCCCGGCGCTAGTGTCCCAACGCCACTGACGGCGCTCAAAAAGGACGTTCGACGCATCCATGTCGTCCAAAACAAGATCCCCTGGAAGATGCCAATATGCCTAACGCACGTGACGCGCCTCCTAGTCCCCCGTTTCGGGAGTTAAAAAACCCACAAAACCATCTCAAAATATTCTTATCATTCAGAGGAATGCACCGCCGGAAACGGTTCTCTAAACCGACTCCCAGTTTATGATTTATTAAATATAAATCATTTTATAATAATAATAATAATAATATATTATTATTATTATTATAACCTTAATATAATTTTATTATTTTATTATTATTTTTTTAAAAGGCCACCGATCGGCCAGTGTCGGTCGGCCGTTTTTCACACGGATACCCGCCTCTGGTGGGTCTCTTTCTGCCGAGCAGGGTCGCGCGACGTGACCCTGGCTGCTGCGTCATCCGGCCGGCACAGCCAGCCGGTGCTCCCGCTCTGTGCCCCTGTGCCTGCGACCGATGTCCCCGCGACTCCGCCAGAGCTACACGGCCCACCAACTTCCCTCATTCACACACACAGAAGCCGCCGCTTGGCTCCTTGCGCGCCACCATCCGAGAGCCCTGACGCTGCGCCATTCGCCTGAAGCCAGCAGCACCACCGCTCAAACCTGACAGAAACAAAAACCCGCAAACTTCGACGCCGTTTACGATCGACTCTGAACTCGGATTTTCGATCCAAAAGATGCGTCGGGTAGATCAAAAATTATAATACATGAGTATGGGCTTTGATTTCAAATTTTACAGTAATGAAACACATAAATCAACTTGAAAGTAGTGTTCCGAAATGAAAACGCAAAAACCTCAAAGTCCTACCTCGATGGGCTTTGGCCGGAGCTTCGCCACGATCCGTCTGAGCTGCGCCTCGCCGGAGATGTCTCACCGGAGTGGAGGAGGAGAGGCAGGGAGGGGTTTCGCCAGGTGAAAACAGAGGGGAGGAAGGAATAGGGGTGTTTAAATAAATAAAATTAATTAAAATTTTAATTAATTTAAAACCCACAAATTAACCCGCTTCTGAAAGGCCCGACGGGGTCGACGTTAAGACTCTACTAGGGTAAACACCACCTCTCGAGCACAAAGGAGGTCTTATAATTTTAATCTGATACACCGTTCAAAAGTTATTAAACTCAACGCAGGAGGTCGCCAAATTACGAAAACGCCCACGGGGCCATTTTTCACAGACAAGTCACGCCCGCAAAACTCACACCCCTTCTAGGGTAAACGACAAGCTCTGAACTAAACGAATTGCTTGTTTTTCCAATCCGAGCCACTGTTTAAGAGATACTCGAGTTTCACCATTAAGCGAATAAATTATTTAATTCATTTATCCATTTAAAGTTCCCAAAGCGAGTGAGGGGTCCAAACGTCATGTGCTGACAAGTTTTATGTCGTTCCTAGAGTAAAAACCCCATTATGGACCCATCCGTACACTCGGATCTCTGATCCGGATCACCATTTAGGAGTTATCTTATTTATATGGTGTTTCCAGTGTGAACGCACTGAAAATTTATTTCTGTCCACTCCGGGACATGGAATCACACTCTGTCTGAAGGCGCTGCTCTGGATAACATCAATTATATTCTAAATACTTTTGCAGCAAAAATTGGGTTCTTACATCATTCCCTCCTTCATGATTTTTGTCCCCAAAAATCAAAACCAGGGAATAACTCAGGGTACTAATCCCACACTTGTCTCTCCCATACCTAGAAGAACTCTCGAACAACTCTACGCCACTGCACATAGACCAAAGGATTTGATCTGTTCATGTGAGGTTGTCCCTTGCCGATGTTGTGCATAGGAGCACGCACAACCCTTCTTGGGTGAGTCACGTGGGAGACATCACACACCTAAACCAGCCTTTGGGGTGAGGGAATGGTGGTAGGGAACCTTGCCATCCCTCTTCACAGTCTCAAATGGACCGAAGGCTCCTGGGGGTAGCTCAGCTCCCCAATCGAACCGCTGCATCGCACACCGTGACTGGAATCACCGCCCGCACCTGGAACAAGGACCGGTGATTCCCTCCTTTAGAACATCCATATGGTGAAACACCAAATGATATCTGGTAACGCAAGGTTCAAAGTTGATCTCCCACAACCAAGACTCTCTTACACGATCTAAAGGAGAAGGAGTCACCACCATCGACTAAAGAGGAAGGTTACGCACCTTCTCCTCTACCAACACAGGGTTTCACCCGATGCCCTGCATCACCGTGGTAACAACCCAAGCAAGAAGCAGGGAGAAAAGCATTTCACAGGCAGTCTAAAAATTATAATACAAAAAGTAGAAGATATGTAGAGTGTACCTCTTATCACCTCATGCTCTGCAGGATCGTAGACAACCAAAGCTCATGGTTGTCTGTGTTCCCAACTGTTCGCTACTAGAGCCTCACGTTGCCCGCCTAGTGGTAATGTGAAGATCTCATAAATCCGTCCCCCACCACCAGCTCCTCCTGCTCCTCTTCTAGCACCATCTATCTGGGTACTACTATGATCACAGCACTGCCTCCGTCGTGGTGGTGAACCTACTGCCTGTCCGAAGCTCTTCACATGCCTGGTTGGGCAGTCCCGTGCCAGGTGACCTCGCCCGCCGCAAGCATAGCACCAACTCTCTCTGGGATGCACTGGTGCCCTCCGGTGCAACTGTGGTGTACGACCACACCCCTAATCCTGGTTGTTAGAAAGCCACTTGCGTCGATGTTCTGGTTGCTGATGGCTGCTAGCTGCGGCAGACGTCTCGGCTTCGACGTGCCTTCTGCCACCACCAACTGTAGAACGTGATAGGAAGCCCTCTGTCACTAGTGCCTGCTCTAGCACCCCTACATAGGTGGAAATGCCCAAGGGTACTATGACAACATGAATCTCTCTGTGGAGACACTGCTCAAACTTTCGCGCTCGGGGGTTGCTGTCATGGACCAAGTCCGAGTAAAAGCGTGCACGGTCTGCAAAACTAGTCAAGTACTCAGCCACCGTCATCCCTCCCTGCTGAAACTGCAGGAACTCCTGAATCCGAATGGAGTGCAAGAAAGAGGTGCAAAACTCCTCACGAAATGATAATAGGATTTCTTCCCACGAAAGAGATGACTTGTCAAGAAGCTGATTCACCAGACTCCATGAACGCCAAGATGATCCCTGAAAAAGGTTGGCTGCCAATGCCACTCTATGATCTTCTGGAGTCTATACAAGCCTAAAAAGGTGAACCACTGCCTCTAACCAAACCTCTGCTGCCTGAGGTTCCGGCTCACCACTAATCCTCAGTGGTCTCTACTGCTAGAACTCACGGAGCACGCTCAACCTGAGCTCAAGGTCAGGCTGCTCTGCCGAAACTGCATGCTGCTCAATAGGTGGGGGTGCTGCTACCAACCCACCCAAAGAAAGGGGCTCACATGATGGGTCCTGGAATGTGGCCTCATAGCTCACAGGTTCGTCGTCACGAACCAATGCTGGTATCCTGGCTGGCTATCTTTGTAGAGACATCCTAAAAATTATCAAGGAGTGTCGCGATCAGACGAGCATGTATGTATATACCAATAACGACAATGGGGACATGACTCAAAAAGGAAAACCAAAGACTCAATCCTACGCGATGCACAATCCAATTTTTCCTTGTAATGAGTGTCTCAACATGCAATGTTGCAATGCGGGTTATCAAGGTCCTGGTGAATGGATACGTCGGCCGCCGCACCATCACTCGACTCCCTGGCTTGAGAGCCACTCTCGATACACGTTGACACTGTTGACCTAAATCCCAACCAATTCCTATTATTTTAGGGATGTCCGAACAGCGTCCCAAGGAACGAACCAGCTCTGATACCACTTTGTCACGACCCTACCCTACCCAGGCTCGAGCCTCAACTACCCCAAGCCTGCCTCCATCGGCCAGGGGATGGTGACCAGTTCCGAAGGCACAAAAACTCGGAGAGGCCTTTGCCTAAGAACCTGTACACACACACGCAGCACAGTCAATGAAAAAGTGCAGAGTAAAAAGAAAAGCAAAGGGAAACTACTATAAATAACCACAAGAGTGCATCGACCTCTAAACAGTACAAAGTAAAAGATGAAATGAAAAGGGGGAAATCACATGCCCAACCAAAAAGTCCCAAAACCCGACAACAGTTAAACAAAAGAAAACAGTAGGAAGGGTCCCCCACATGGAACCCGACTCCGACCACCGCATGCGGTCCAAGATCCCAAGCTCCTAAGCTCCTCTGACGTCACAACCAACCTGTCCGTCGTCTGCAAAGGCAAACCAAGTGCGGGAAAAGCCCAAGCATTAGTGAGAATAAAAATACTCAGTAGGATTCCCCGAAGTCTCTAGGGAGAAAGAAATGAGGTACTGAAGGGTGAGCAGTAGAGCGAATAGGGAAAAGGAAAGGAGTACAACCTAAAGTGAAGTAAAGAGTACATTAAAGAGACCAGCTCAACCCAACAAAAGGAATGAAGGTAGACTTGTCCAGACACAAGGAGATGTAAATGGTGAGAAGATGAACTTCTCGTCGAGTCTTCGCTACCTATAGCAGTAGAGTAGACTCGTCCAACAACGAGAAGCTAGACACGGAAAGAACGTGGCACACCTTGCGCGTCTTCGCCTCTCCTGGAAGGAGAGTAACCAAACTCAAGAAGTGGGTACCAGAACAAGGTATATACATATCCTTATGCTCAATCAAGAAGCACGAACAACGTCATAAGGGGATCCCCATCCTGTATCTCAGCCCAAGAAAATTGAGTAGCCAATAGTCCCAGAAATAACCCCCATCAATGCCTAGCATCCCACACGCCTTCCTCGAACTACATGTCAAGGGCTCAATCACCGCACCTTGACACTATTTGCTTTAGGTGGTAGAGACTTGCCCACATGGTTTTGGGTCACGTCATAAGGACGCGTCTCGGTGGGGAAGGGGCTCCTCATACATGATTGTTATGGGTGAATGTCATACCACAACTCGTTACTGCCCCGCAGTCAAGAGCTCTCCTGAAAGTCAAAGTTGTTCCATCACCGACCCGTACAACCAAGGGTCCCGCTCCAGTGGTCATAGAGGAATGCCACGGACTATCCTAGTAGAAAGGACTGATTCTGGAATTCCAATAGGTGTCCCACTGCCCAACCCTGCTGGAGGGTAATTCATAATATGATGTCGGGAAACCCACTGCCTAGCCCTACTGGAGGTTAAACCATAATACATCATCAGGCGACCCACTGCCCAGCCCTGCCGGAGCATAAACCTGGAATAAGTTGTCAGGCGACCCACTGCCCAGCCTTGTTAGAGGGTAGACCTGGAAGAAGTCGACGGGTGACCCACTGCCCAGCCCTGCTGGTGGGTAAACCCAGAACAAGAGGACGGGCGACCCACTCCCTAGCCCTACTAGAGGGTAGACCCTTAAGAGTCATCGGGTGACCCACTGCCTAGTGTCTACTAGAGGGTAAACCCTGAACAAGTCAATAGGCGACCCACTGCCCAGCCCTTCTGGAGGGTAGACCCTCAAGAGTCATCAGGTGACCCACTACCTAGTCTCTACTAGTGGGTAAACCCTGTGAAGTCGATGAGTAACCCACTGCCAAGCCCTGCTGGAGGGTAAACCCAGAACAACTCTGGCCATCTCTACTGGATGGTACAACACTTGCCATCCGAACATGGAGTGGGTATCGTGCAACCACCCAACTCCATAAAAAATCACCTAATAGAGGTTTAGTGCCTACTCCATCACTAGGTTCCACTAGTTCCACTACCTTCTAAACCAACGAGAACGAAACCAGGGGGATACCACTCAACCCTTCTGGTCAAACAAACGAACACAGAGCCAGGGGAAAAGCTCCACCCTACTAGTCAAACAAACGAGCATAGTGGGACCCTCTACGTCATGAGAGGTCATGGAATGCAAACCAGAGCACGACACACACATGGGGCCACCCAACGTGTGGCCCCAAGTCAAGCCCAACCAAGCGCACGAAGATTCTCACGTACAAAAAACCACATGTACCTCCAAGCGCTCCTGTATATTCCCAGAGTATACCACGTTCCAGCCCATGGGATGTCGTGAACATGGCACCCAACATCAATGCAAAGGCGTGATGTAACAACTCCAACCTGCCACCTCAACGGTTGGGACACAACCAACCACATCTCTTCACACTCACGGGAGCGCACACGATCACAGGCCAAGGGTTCTCTGCAAACACGGCGAGAAGAACTTCAATCAGAGCGCCTTTCACATTACACATTTAAATGATCGCGCAAGAGGCTCTACACATCCAAGAAAATTGTACCGTTGTAATCCCCGCAAAAAAACACACGTGATAGACCGCTTACTCTCCTCAAACGGATATCCGATGGAAAAGTCACCAACACCCCCTCACGCCTGTACTGCATCCCCTGATCCCAAGCCTCGGCCCCGAAAACAGTCGGGCACATCGCACCAATGCGATCCCCTCGGGATAACACGTCAAAAGCACTACTCACATGCATGCAACGGATATCCGGAGAAAAGGGTGCATTCCAGCGCACCGCACATGAGCGGTGCTTTGTGGGACCCAGAACCCGGTCTCGAACCATAACGAATGGATTGCGCAGTTGTGATCCTCTCGAAAAAGTACACAAGCTCAACTAATCATTGTCCGAAACGAACACCCGGTGATAAAGCAGGAGATCACCCTCAACTCTGGAAACGGCCCTCACCGGGCCCACACCATTATGCTGAATTAGAGCAGGAAAATTGCACCATTGCAATCCTCTTGGAAAAACATCCAGAAACGACTACTCGAATGCCCTGAACGGACACCTGATGAGAAAGTCGCTAAACGCTGCTCGCTGCTCAAAAGACAGGTTGTGGGTCCCACACCTCAACTCTGGCTTCAATGCCCGAAACCACCCTGGAAAGCTTTGCCTCGGCTCCAGTGTCCCAATTCCACTGACGGTGCTCAAAACGGACGTTGGACACGTCCGCGCCGTCAAAAACAAAATCCCCCTGAAAACGCCAAAATTCTTAACGCACGTGACACGCCTCTGAGTCCCCTGTTTCGGGAGCTAAAATCCCCCAAAACCATCTCAAAATATTCCTCTCATTCCGAGGCACGTGTCGCCATAGACGTCTCACAAAACCGACTCCCGGTTTATGATTTATTAAAATATAAATCATTTTATAATAATAATAATAATATATTATTATTATTATTACTATTATTATAACCTTATTATAATTTTATTATAATTTTGTTATTATTTTTTTAAAGGGCCACAGACTGGCCAGTGTCGGTCGGCCATTTTCCACGTGGAGACCAGCCACTGGCGGGTCTCTATTTCTCGAGCAGGGTCACGTGTCGTGACCCTGGCTGCCGCGTCAATCGGCTGGCGCAGCCGGCCGGTTGTCCCTCTCTGCGCCCCGGCGCCTGCGGCCGACGTCCCCGCGACACTGCCAGAGCTGCATGCCCCACCGGATGCCCTCTTCCACCCGTGTTGAAGCTGCTACCCGGCGCCTTGCCGCGCCGCCGACCGAGAGCCCCGCCGCCGCGCTATTCGCCTGAAGCCAGTCGCGCCGCCGCTCACACCCGCCGGAAACCTAATACCCGCAAACTTCGGCGGACATTTGCGATCGACTTTGAACTCAGATTTTCGATCCAAAAGATGCGTCGGGTAAATCAAAAATTATAATACACGATTATGGGATTTGATTTCAAATTCGACGGTAATTCAGTGGCATAAATCAACTTGAATGTAGAGTTCGGAAATGAAAATACAAAATCTGGATACTCCTACTTCGATGAGCTTTGCCCAGAGCTTCGCCGCGATCCGTCGAAGCAACACCTCGCCGGAGCTGTCTTTCTAGAGTGGAGGAGGAGAGGCGAGGTGGGGTTTTTCCAGGAGAAAATAGTGGTGAGGGAGGGGAAGGGGTGTTTAAATAAAGAGAATTAATTAAAATTTTAATTAATTTAAAACCCACAAATTATCCCGCTTCCGAAACTCTTTACAGGGTCGAGGTTAAGACTCCCATAGGGTAAATACCATATCCCAAGAACAACGGAGGTCTCTGAATTTTAATCTGATACCCCACTCAAAAGTTATTAAACCCAACGCTAGAGGCTTCCAAATTAAAAAAAACGCCCCTGGGCCATTTTTCACAGACGAGCCGTGCCCGCAAAACTTACACGACTCCTAGGGTAAACGTCATGCTCCAAACTCAACGGTGCCCCCCGTTTTCCAATCTGAGCCACCGTTTAAGAGATACTCGAGTTTCACCATTAAACGAATAAATTAATTAACTAATTTATCCGTTTAACGTTCCGAAAGCGAGCGAGGGGTCCAAACGCCCCGCACTGACAAGTTTATGTCATTCCAAGGGAAAAACCCACATTCTGGACCGATCCGTACACTCGGATCTCTGATCTGGATCACCGTTTAGGAGTTATCCCATTTATTTGGTGTTTCCAGTGTGAACGTATTGAAAATTTAATTTCGGCCACTCTGGGGCACTGAATCGCATGCCTTCTAAAGGCGCTGCTCTGGAATAACATCAAGAATATTCCAATGGCTTTCGCAGCAAAAAAAGGGTTCTTAAAAATTATTGGAGATGTTTTAATGGCTGGTAACTATTAATATGATTGTTTTGTATTTGATGTTTGAATGTATTGATGTCCCTAAAAAGTTTTATTTTTCAATACATCTACATTTGGTAAAAAGAACAATTAATTTATTTAGACAAATTCCCAAATCTAAACAAGGGTGTGTTTAATTTATGTGATGTACAACATGGAATTACTATACTCCACCCAACACATGATGTTTTTTAGTGACATAAAAAGATTATAATGATGATTTCATCATTCAAAATATTTTCATGACTATATGGTTTATAGAGTAACTACATTGATCATATTTAATGGTGATGATTATCGAATATCTAAATTAGAAACATTTTATCATATTATATTTCATTCACTCTCTTTATGATACTAGTATCCCTAATTTTTTAGTATCATTTTTATAGATTGTATTATGTTTTTTTAGAAATTTAATGCAAACATATATCTCTAAAATATTGTATATTTTATTACATATCTTCCATGTGTTTCCTTTTTATGGGTATACATACTCTTCCACATTATATGTTTATAGTGAAAATACCCATATATTTTACTCAATTCCCTCTTGATTCAAGTCACTAAACCGTGTATCAATAATGTTGACTTCAGAGTTGTAGTCTTGGCTTCACTACCAACATAGCATGGGTCTGGTATGATAGGTAACTGATTCACAACTCAATCAAGGTCTTCTAACACAATTAGAACTTTGGCATTGTATGCGGCCACTATCTAATGCCTTGTCAAATGAAAAATCAAAGAAGCTGTTCAAATTAATTTAAAAATCGGTTAAAATCCGATTAGTTTCGTATATCCAATATCTATCCATTGTTTAAAAATATTGTAATATGTCATTTCAAATATATTCAATAATATTGAAGTTCAATCAAAAAAATATTTAGGAAAATGAAAATTGTTTACTTCATATAAAAGCATAACTGACACATTACTTTATATGAAAATCATATTAAGAAACACAACAAAATACAGTGTATATAAGAAAATAAGATATAGAGTTTATAATGCCTATATTCAAAGATTTCCCAGTAAGATATTGGAAGTGGATCAAGGAATGCATAATCAATAAGGGTCTTGTTGTGAGTACATGAGTTTTATACTATACCTTCTTTAAGGAGGTCATGATGAGGAGTAGAATGAGGTTCACAGCAAAATTAGTTATGGCGTCATCCAGTTTCACCTTAACCTTGGATTAAAGGATCCTACGGTTATGGACATAGATCAAATGTTGGTAGGATGTATTAATTGACTCATGTACGAATTGATTTTGGATAGGGAAATTCAATAGTTATAGGTATGAATTTGATTAGAAACCCCTATAAAAAAGATATCCAGGAATTGTGACGTCTCAAACCGTGATGCCACTCATTAGTGACCCGAACCGAGAGGGCCACATGGCCTCACAAACATCTAAAAAAATTCCAATTTTTATTTCCTAATAGTGGGATCCATTGGTGTGTCTGGGGGAGACTATTCCCTCATTATCTCAGTTGCACAATTTTATTATTATCAGTTAAAAAGTAGAAGAAATATAACAATGGGAAAATATTGGAAATGGATGAGAATAACCAAATCAGTAATACCAAATAATAACAGAATCATAAGCCGAATGATGGTAATGTATGTCATGTATTAATAATAAAAACATAGTTACAAATAGTTCGAAGTAGTACTATAAATGAGGCTCAATAAATTCTAAAACTCGACCTAGCTTCTTGAGATACCACCCAATCTTCTGTTACATGCTCCATCCTATGTCATGTAAGTAGTCATGCCTCTGTAAAATGTAGATTTCCCTTATCTAAACACATAATCATGTTGTTAATCCGGGTACCCAATGGAATCTCGAACAATGTGTGAGATACAATTCATGTAGGTGACCATAGAGAGGTCTATAACTTTCCAATATATTTATTTAACATTTTAATATAATGATATGATAAATTAAAGAGACAAATAAAAAATCTAAAAGGGTTTTCTATGGTTCTGGATAAATAATCTAAAAGGGTTTTCTGTGAATTTTTTCCCCAAATAATGGAGAAGTACTACATGGGAGAAAGGGCGTTCACACTGAGAGTTCCCTTTGTAGATATTTTATTCATAATGAATATTGAATTTTACAGTTTTTTATTTATTATTTCTTCTGTGAAAAATAATTAGGGACCACATTATATTTTGCAAAGTTGAAGAAGATACTCCATATGTTCTATTGTGAAAAGTATAAGTGAACAATGTGTCATTATATATATACTATGATTTTTAAAGAAACATGATACATACATTTTATGTAACACATATGGTGTACAAAAATGAAGATGGATAAGATCTTCATGTTTTACATGATATTAATGAAAGGAGTGATTTTCAATAAATACTATGAATAAATATTATGAACAATTTCTTATGTGTTCATATACATAAATCTTTAATATTTAGAGGATTGAGATTAAAAAAAGAATTATCAATCTTAAAAATTTGAACACAAGAAAGAGACCATGCCCTTCTAAATGTATCAGTGTAATTAAAACATTAATTTGACAATGTGTACATTAATGTAGTGATTTGAGTACACAATTTGTGAAGGGCGTGTTGAATCCTAAAATTATCCAAAATCCCTAGAAATACAGAAAACAATGTGAATTTTTTAAATAGTGAAATAAATACATTAAAGTTGAGAATAGAAGGATATCCTTATCTAATATGAGAAGAGGTTGAAGGAGTCTAACCTGAATGGTGGATTTGCAGCTGATCAGATAGAAGAGGTTCACCTGGGTTGGTGCTTCTGGGAGATAGGGGAATGTGCTTCTAGAAATCGGGTACTTTTGAGAGTTGGTGTTCAGTTTCAGTGAATTTGAGGGGGGGGGGGGGCTTTCCCAATGGTTATTAAAAACTGTTGGGATTTCCCAAATGTTTTTTATAACTGTAGGGGAATTCCTGGATTTCCCGACGGTTTCTCCAACCCGTTCGGAAATCCTTCTCTAACCAAACCTTTACCAAAAGTTTATTAAAACCACTCGTAGAGGACACCTATACCAATGGTTCTTTTGAACCGTTGGTATAAAAGAGTTCGGAAATCTAGCCTTTCTAGTTGTGATTAAATAGATTAATTAAGGATAAATCAAATTGATAAGGTTTAAAATAATTTCCCAACATGTATAAATTTTATTTTCTGAAGAGATTACAACCCTATCTCATCTCATATTCGAATTTGAGTCATTTTGGAGGTTTTTATGCGGTTTGAGTTTATTATAAGTTAATATTATGGAGGTTTCCAAAAGTTCCCCTCTCCTCTCTTATAAAAGGGAACCCCCTCCGTCTTCACCTCACTCCATTTTAAGCTTTCAAGCTTGGCCAAACCATACCCATTCCTCTTCTCAAAATCTCTTGTTATATTAATGAGGTTCTTGTATTTCAAAAGACCATCTCTAGTGCCCTAGGAGAATGTTTAAAATTGGCTCATCGAGGAATAGGTAATCTATTCTACTGATTATTTCATGTTTTTTTCTTCTTATAATCACTATTCTTTAGTTGTTTCATTATAAAGTAATAAAATTAGTATCAATAATATACTAATATGTTATTATAAATATAAAACAACTCTATTTCACCTTATATCCATCCTACGAAAAATGAAATTATTGGGCGTGCATACGTATGACTTACCTTCTCCACGTTGTGGTGTAATATGTTTTTCCACCACAACCATAATTGGAATGGTATAATGGAGGAAATAATAAGTATATATGATTATAATAACATCAAATTGATTCGGATATATAATTTCATCCACTCTAATTCTATTCAATAATTATGGGAATGATATAATCGCTCGTGCGTACGTACGGATTATCATCTCCATGATGCGATGAGATTCATTCTCCATGTTAACCATTCAAGAATGATTATAAAGTATATATAATAAGTAATCATGAAATATATGACATAATAATGATAAGTGATTTATGTATATATATATATATGTCATTTACTTCCATTCAATTTAATAAGGAAACAAAAATAGTGTTCAGGCGTACGTACGACCTACCATCTCCATGAACGGTGTATTTCATTCCATTTATCGATCTATTATATATATTTATATGAAAAATATATATTATATATTTAAATCATGTTTTAAATTCTGGAAATATGTAATCATGGTCTATGTAATCATATGAATAATTAAAATTAAAAACATTTACAATAAATGAAACGATTTTTATAACGCCCCGACCCTCATTACCCAGAGTCGGTGCATTATTAAGTATCATTGGGAAGATCAAAAAAGATCATGTCTATAATTATTGATTACTTTAGTATCCTTGGAAGTATTAGATACATTCATAAGGTTTACATTACGTCATAAACTGGAAAACTAAAACTACATTGTTTCCATATTAAACACTCATATCCCCTCAGACAATCCGTGCAGGTCAGTCATAAAATAATTTTTCACATCCTGGGAAAAATAAAACATAGAAAGGGGTGATCTCAAATTCTCAGTAAGGATAAAAATATAGCATAAACTATCATAAATAATTATAAAGATTTAAGGCAATGTATTAGAATAAAAAAAAGCCTTTTAAACTTGAACTTCAACATAATATGGAAAAGATAAAATCAAATAATGTCATTCAATTACTCACATGGATATTCTAATAGTCTAATAATCCCATGAAATATCAATATACACATTCATAATGATGGAAATCATAATGCCATACTTTCATAACAACATTGTCAATGCCTTGTGCCAAGACTACAAATAATATTTTTTCAAGGACTTGTTCCAAGACACTAGTTTTTCTCATTAGACCCACTAATGCATCGAGGAGCTATAGCGGGCTCGACCCTTCACTTACTAAGTCCAATGCATTCCACATATAAAAATGTTTAAACATAACATAAACATTCTTTTTAAAAATAGCATACTAAATTTCAATACATTATCCATAAACCATGAATGGTATAAAAATAACACATCCACAGCTAAACATATCAAAATACCTTCAATACAATATGGAATAATTTTATGATAATAAATCAACTTCAAACAAGTTTAAAATCCATCAAAGGATGTTCACATAGATGGAAATGATTTGTAAAACTCTTTGAGAGAAAAATATATTTTTAATGAAAAAATTTAAAAGTCACACAAATTAGAAAGGAATACATTTAAAGGTAAATTTCAATCCATGTGTCCCATACCACTTTGAAACTTTTGAAAGGAGTTATCATTTTAAAAACATTCATGTCCATATAGATAAATCCTTAAAACCCATTTTGAAAATATGGAAATTATTAAGAATGATTTAGAAGAATAAATATTTATAACATTTAAAATGATGTTTTAGTAAAATGTACCTTTAAATAATCTCTTTTAAGACTCTTTCATGAAACATGGACATGGATAATAAATATTTCCCAGTACATACTTACGTAAAAAACAACCTCGGATAATAAAGAGATTGTGGAATTAACCCATACCTTATAATTTTCCTTATTAGAGTTTAGTTTAAACTATTATATAATTGTTAAATAATTGTAATTAAATTATACAAGAATCATATGCATTAATATGATATCATATATGATCTTTTAAAATTTATTTATTAATAATAATTTAATATTATCGTCATTTCGGGTGTTAACTGATTCATTTTCCTTTATATGTTTTGTTACGTAAGAAATGTTTTTTATGGATAGGATGAATCTTATTAATATTCATAATGATATTTTGTTTTTAAACCTTATTTTTAATCATCTAATGAAAATTAGTCTTGAATGGATACAATGGGAAATTAATCTCATCCCCTTCGTGGAGACGGTAATCCGTATGGACGCACGAGCGACAATATCATTATTTTGAAATTAAAATAATAAAAAATTGGATTTTATATCATATATACATAATCACTTACATGTTATATTTATTATTTAAAACAATTACACATCATTATTATACCCATCCAAATAATAAATTATTGAACTACAATTATACCACGACGTGGAGACGGTAAGCCGTATGTACGCACTCATGGTGACTTGTCATTTAAAGGATGAATAGAAAAATTAATTTGGTTGTATCATATTTATAATAACATAACAATATATATAATATACTGGAGTTATTATTTTATAATGGAAACAACAATTAAATGGGAAGTGGAAGAAGAAATGAATTTGAAAGAGGTGATGAAAATATTTACCTCTTCTTCGGGTTCTTCCTATTGATTTGATCAAAAGGGATACTTGGTATGGCTTTCTGTCTAAAGTAAGGCATCTAGGATTAAGGGTGGATAGTTGAGAGGGAATTTAGTCAGGGTTTTACTTATCCAAACTTATTTGAAGGTGGGAATTTGAGGGGAGGGGAGTGCGCTTTTATAAGAGAGGTGAGGGGCACCTTAGGAAATGTTAAAAATATTATTTTATAATAAATTTATTTTAGGATTATAATTCCTCAAAAGTGGATTTTTTAAATTATATGGTGGTTATGGGTCTCAAAGCACTCATCCAATTGGTTTTAGACAAGTTTGGGTTACTATATTAAAATTATCTTTTAGATTTAACTCTTAGTTAAATAGTTTGACATTTACCAAGTCTCTTTGTATATTTATATTATATGGTTAATAAACTTACTATAAACATCCATGCGAATACCAAGTGGTTAATTTATGATACAAATATCATTATTTATGTCTTTTGTCCAATCCTTAGATTTTTAGGAATAGAATATCAATTAATGATATAATTTATATTTTAAAAACTCTTTTATGTCAGTTTTTACACTATTTGGTATTTGGTTTTTTATAAATTCATAAAATCATTATTACTTCGAAAAAAAATTCATCTAACAAACCTTAATATTTCATATTATCCTATAAAATTAGTGTAATTCATAAAAATTCTCAAGTTACATTTATTTGGATATTTATAATATCAATTATTTTAATATTTCATTAATTAGATAATTACTGCATCATAATTATGCCATTAATAAATTAAACTATTTAATGTCTATTATATATATATGATACGATTATGTATGATTTTTTTGATATTTCTAATGAATATTTATAGTTGACTTTATGTTATGTGTTACCATTTGTTAAAAATGGTTTAGTTATTAAACATTGAATTTAACACTTTTAACTCTTCATTGAATTAAATAATAATAAATGTCCTATTCTAATCCTTGTTGACCTAAAGGATCATATTTTATTTATAAGGTTGTTATTAGTCGAATTACAGTTATCCAACAGCATTAGGTCATGTGTTTGGGTAATTATAATATCATTTTTACCCTTAATTACCCTATTTACTTTTTACTGTCGTAAATAAAATTTTAAAGGTACTATTCAGAAAAAATTATTTTCATCTTATTGAACAAAATTTTACATAGTGAAATCTACCATGTCGTTCAGATTTTTATATTTATCTCACAAGAGTGGTAAAATTAATTTTAATCTAAATTTCCAAATGCTCTTATGAGGTTTGTAAAAGACGGTGAAAAGTTCATTAAAATTTTTATATATCAGAAATTATTATAAAATGAAATCAATGAATTGAATTGAACATATATAGGTTTTATGTATCTATTTTGACCTAAAATAAATTTAAATAAAATAAATAATTAATTAAATAAAAATTCGGTTTTAAACTATAACTCAGTGTTTTTCACTATTCATCAAAATTGAATGTTTTCATAAAAATACCAAAAATTCAACCGATGCTAATTTAAATATTTTAAATCCAAAAATTATGTCCATTTTTATTGATAAAATTTATAATATTTCCAAAAGTGGATATTACTATTTATAATAACAAGTTTGATTGGTTGTGGTGTGTCAGAACTCGAAGTTGCGTACAATAGACACTACCGTATTATTCAAAGAGAAGCGTACCATGGAATCTTGGGGTGTTACATTATCCCCTATTTCAAATAATTTAATACTTGAAATTTCTAGAATATTACTGCATAAAAATACTCACGTGGTTCTTCTTCATAAGTTCCATGGGTTCCCATGTTGCTTCTTCTATCTTTTGGTTTCTCCATAGAACCTTTACCAGACGAGTCGTCCAGTTTCTCAAAACTTGTTATCTTGTATCAAGAACCTTGACATGCTCTTCACAATAAGATAGATCAGGTTCCAGTTTTAATTCCTCAAAGGTCCGTACATGCGTTGGGTCAGGCATTTATTTTCTCAACATTGATACGTGGAACAAATCGTCGACTTTGGAGAGACTTGGCAGCATTGCCAAACGGTAAGCTACAACCCCAATTCGATCAACATTTTTGAAAGGTCTGATATACCTAGGACTCAATTTACCCTTCTTACTGAAATGTATAACACCCTTCCATAGAGATACCTTCATGAAAACATGATCTCCTACCTCAAATTCCAAATCATTCTTTCAGTTATCATCCTAGATCTTCTATATACATTGATCTACCTTGATGTGGTTTTGGATTACCATTACCTTTTCCATAGTTTCCTCCGCATGTTCTGGGCCTACGAGTTTTCTTTCACCAATAGCATCCCAACTGGTTGGTGTGCGGCATCTCTTTCCTTATAACGCATCATATGGTTCCATCTGAATACTTGAATAAAGCTATCATTATAAGAAAATTCTACCGAAGGTAAATATTGATCCCACATACCTTGAAATTCAAGTGAACATGATCTCAACATGTCTTCTAAGGATTGAATAGTCTGTTCAGATTGTCCATTATTTTGGGGGTGGTAGGCAGTGCTCAAATGAAGTTCAGTATCTAGGGCATTCAGAAGATTTTTTCATAATCTTGATATAAAACATGGATCACGATTATAAAAAATAGATACTGGGACTCCATGAAGTCTTACTACTTCATTAATATATAGTCGTTCTAAACATTCAAATGTTAAATATTCTCTTATAGAAAGAAAATGTGCTGACTTAGTAAGACGATCGACAATCACCCATATTGCATCATTCCATCTAGGAGTCTTCGGTAGTTCCATGAAAAAGTACATCGTAATATTATACCATTTCCACTATCGTATGTGAAGAGTTTGAATGACTCCTCCAGGCTGTTTCCTTCTATCTTTCAATTGTTGACAACCCATACATCTTGACAGAAAATCAGAAATCTTCATCTTCATGTTTCCCACCAAATTTTTTTCTTAAAATCTATTTACATCATAGTGCTACCAGGGTGTCTAGAGAAATTGGATCTATGAGATTCATCAAACAATTCCATTTATAGATCAGGTATATCGGGAACACAAAGTCTCTTCCCAAATTTCAAAATTATTTCTTCATACACAAAGTCACTCAATCTTCCATCATTCACAGCATTAATCTTCTTTGGAAACTCTTCATCACCGGTCTGAGAACTCATTATCCTTTCTAGTAAATTTGGGTTTACAACTATTTGATTAATTATTGATGTTTCACCTTCCATGTTGATTCCCATATCCATATGTACTAGATCCATGCATATAATATCATTTTCAACTATCATTTTATCTAAAACTGCATGATCCATTCTACTCAAAGCATCTACCGCGTTATTTTCCTTCCACAGGTGGTAGTGAATAGTGCAGTCATAATCCTTGAGTAGTTCAAGCCATCTCCTTTGCCTCATGTTAAGTTCATTCTATGAGAAAATGTATTTCAAACTCTTGTGATCGGTATATATCTCAATTTTTCACCATAGAGATGGTGTCTCCAAATCTTCTAAGAAACGATTACAGCTGATAACAAAAAATCATGAGTAGGATAGTTTTTCTCATAAATTTTTTACTATTGTGATGCATAAGAAATTCCTCTATCATTATGCATAAGGACACAACCAAGTCCTTTTTTGAAGCATCACTATAAATAACAAACCCATCATTCAACGATGATAGAGTAAAGATAGGACCACTAACTAATATTCTCTTTAGTTGTTCAAAACATTCTTCACACTCTTTATTCCAAATTAATTTAACCCCTTTACGTGAGAGCCTAGTTAATAGGTTATCCAATCGGGTAGAATTTTGGACGAAACACTGATAATAACATGCTAAACCAATAAAACTGTGTACCTCACTTATACTCATTGGTGCTGGCCATTATTGGATTGCCTTGGTCTTAGAAGGATCAACATAGATTCCATCCTAGGGGAAAATATGGCCAAGAAAATAAATCTCCTGAAGCATGAAATCACACTTGATAAACATCCCATATAATTCATGTCTTCTAAGAGTCTTCGGGATAATGAGCATGTGATTTTCATGACCATAGTAGCTTTTGGAGTGTACAAATATATCAAAAATATATACCACTACGAATTCATCAAGATATTCCTTGAAAACTAAGTTCATTAGATCCATTAAAATAGAGGGAACATTAGTAAGCCCAAAAGGCATTACTGTAAACCCGTAATGCCCGTACCTGGTTCGAAATGCTGTCTTTGGAACGTATTCCTTCTTCACACACAACTGATGATATCTAGATCGAAGGTCAATCTTTGAAAATTATTGACCTCCATGATGTTGGTAGAATAAATCATCAATGCAATGTATGGGATACTTGTTATTTATTGTTATAGCATTGATCTCCCTATAGTCAATGGAAAACCTCATAGATCCATCTATCTTATTAACAAAAAGGACAGGGGTCCCCATGGAGAAACACTAGGGAGAATAAATCCATTATTACATAATTCCTCTAGTTGTTTCTTTAGTTCCACTAATTACACAGTGGCCATTCTATACAGGGTCTTAGATATGGGCCTTGATCTAGGAATTAAATCAATGGAAAAATCGATTTCTCATTCTGGAGGATGTCCAGGTAAATCTTCTAGAAACACATCAACATATTATTTTACAAAAGGTACATAATCTATTTGAATTTTTTTCCACACCCAATGTTATTTCATTCTCGGTCTCCCTAATAATGGAATTTTTTTGAGCTACTAGGGGTGGATTTTGATAATAATCATGTGTTGATGATTCTTCTCTAAAGACAAGCTGTTATTTATCATCTTCATCAAAAATCCTAACCTCCTTCTTCTTACAATAAATTTTCACATTATGGCCTGAAATCCAATCCACACAAAGGATTATATCAAATTAAATCATGGGTATGATGATGAGATCTACAGATAATAAGAATTTATACACCCTAATGGGAACTGATTCACAAAACATTGTTGCAATGATACTTCCCTTAAGAGTTTTGACTGAAAACTACCTTGTTAAATCACATTGGAAATATCTAATTTAATTAGAAAACATGGAAGATATGAAACAATGTGTTGACCCAAAATCAAATAAAGCATTTTCTAAACATCAAGAAACAATTAAATTACCTTCCACTACGTCCTTCAGAGGTTCAACCTCAACAATAGTGATAGCATAAGCTTGACCTTAATCTCTTGGCCTATTCTGATGTAAGTTCCCCTGATGCTTAGGAAATTTATTTGTATAATTCCCCATTTCTTTTAATGACCTGGAAATTTCAAGGAAATTTTGTTCTTAAATTCTTTGGAATTTTACAAGTCTTTGGATACTAACAACACTTGATTTCGAGGCCCAATGTGCCTGAAATCAATTTCCGAATTTTTTTTCAGGTACGTTTAGTAAACAATTTGTGAGTATTTCTATCTTTTGAACCAGTTCTTGGCATTGAAATATGAGGACACCGATGAACTCACAACACCGGTAATTTCCTAATGGGATTGTTACCATAGTTGTGTTTTATGCGGGTTGAAAGTTAAAAATTGGGGTTTAATTAAGAAGATAAATAAAATTGTTTAGAACAATTTTATATATCTATGGAAGTTATTTCCTCCCATGGGAACTAAATTAATTGTGATCCCTCCATCTTCCCCTCTCCCTTTAATTCTATGACAAAACTTTTAATTAAATAATTAAAACACAATTGTTAATTAAAGAGGATTGAAAATTGAATTACATGGGTTAATAAAATAATAGCCTTCACTACTATTTTATTTTGGGGGATTTTTTGGGTTTAGAGAATTTGGAGGAAGCTCTAAGGAAATAGATATAGTGTTCTTCTCCTTAAAAAAGAACTGTTTTGTTCCTCATTGAAGAACGCTCTAGGATTCGAAGAACGCGAACGATAATGACGCTGTGCATTTATTCCTCATCTCTAAAACAAGTGAGGAGACGCCACTTCCACCTCAGATGCACACTGATGTCGTCTACGAATCCTATCCCCGCGATGCCGTCTTTCGTGACGCTAACTACCACAAAACTTAATTCAAGGTAGAGAGTTTGCATAATTTATTTAAAATAAATTATTCCTTCATTCTTATTGTATACAAGTGAACATCCATGGATATATGTTACCACCTAATCTGGAGGGTGCATGCCGAACAAACACGGCCCGATGACCCTCTGTTGAAACTTGTTCTTTTTCGATGGCGACAGTGAGAGAAAGGATGGCGGCGAGGATTTAAGGCGGTGGCTGTGCGCTGGCCGCGTGCAGAGAAACCACGACCGGCAATTGTGGGCCACTCGGCTGAAAAATAACTACACCGCTAAATTCGCTCGGACAGAAGAGACCATGGTTAGGGAGGGCGGCGCCACTTGGTGCCACTGGTTCAGCAGCCGGGGTGCCATGACCCCCGCCTCAGACCACTCGGCCCCCCTCGGGATGAGCCGCTCGGCCAGCCAGCCAAGCTGGTCCGCACTACGCTGAACCGCACCACACCAGGCTGGGCCGCTTCCCTCAGGCCGAGCTGTACGTTTCATCTGGCTGGTTCAACACCCTTACTGGGTCGGACCCGCCAAAACTGGGTTAACCCAACCAGTCGGCCCACAGTGGTTAACGAACCAGGCACATTTTCACTTAATGTTGAATAACTCGAAGATTGCGCGTCTGATCGAGGCGCTGTCTATGGAACTGGGACTCTTGTGAAGAGGAGATTCTTTTGGGATACTATAGGTGAGATTTGAACGACTATGAGGAATGGCGTGGTTAGAAATGAATATATTTTTGACTGGGCCCCTAGAACGGAAATGCCAATATCTCTCGGACTGGGCGTCAGATTCACGCGCCATCTATCGTGTTGAGTTCCTATTGATGAGTCAGAACATTGGGATACATCAACTCTAGACATTGTGATAATTGATGTATCGAACCCCCTTGGATCAAGGAGCGGACCTTCCTGGAATTGAGCGTGTTGTTTGCGGGAACCCTAAAGATGGCTATGACTCTAACGACTACCGTGCCGGGATCCTCCGCGGGTTCGACGACGATGACCACTGTACTTGGATCCTCTGTTGTTTTGGTAGCGATGATGACTATACTTGGATCCTACGTGGGTTCGACAGCGATGATTACTATACTTGGAACCTCCGTGGGTTCGGCAGTGGTGATGACTGTACTTGGATCCTCCGTGGGTTCAGCAGCGATGACTTATGTACTAGGATCCTACATGGGTTCGACATAGGAGATGATTCTGAGGCTACATCTAATCATCTCCACTCCTCTTTGTGGGTAGTATACCTAGGTGAGGTGAGTCTTGACTTGCAATCAATACCAACGGTGTGATTTACTTCATTCCTGTGTGGACTGGGTTGTGCGTGGGCTCGAGAGATGGAGGTGAACTGGAATTGATGACTTTGGTATATATATGGGCATATACCTAAGTTGATTCAGTCGATACTTCGTGATTGTATCTTTCCATTGTGGTTTATTCTTCGTGGATTTCGGGAGACATTCGAGGGTCTTGGGTTCTCTACTGTGTATCGTATACTCTCCACTGTACCAGCTATGCCTACACTACTTTGAGTTGGATGTAGAAGATGGACAACACTGATCGAGGTGGAGGTTTGTGGAGCCGGACGGTACCCAGAGGTGGACCACTTGTCGGGATGTACACGGGGCGGACAGCCATACCTGTGGAGCTGAATATACCATATGTACCCACCATTCAGTTGGGATATTTAGAGGACGACTCAATGGTTACATCTTTACTTTACTGCTATTGAAATTTCATTTAAGTTGTACTGTACTTTCAGTTTGGTTTTTATACTTACCCATTTACTTTTTAGCACTTACTTCTGTACTCAGTTTTACTTAGTGCTTACTTCACCTGCATACTCTGTTGTGTTTGTTTACTTTTATAAAGGCAATGTCTTCCCTTTTACCTGGATTTATGCCTTTGGTTCTAGTCACCAGCCTGTGGCCTATGGAAAGCGGGCTTGGGGTGGTCACGGCACGGGCCCCGAGGATGGGTTTTGAAAAACTGGTATCAGAGGAGTCGGTTCTACCTCAGAACTCAGAACACTGATAATTTCATCTCTGTGAATAAATAGTGTTAAGAGTATTGAGTGTAGTTATCAGTCCAGGGAGTCCATTGTTGGTGCAGCGGCCGATGTATCCATACCCCATGACCCTGACTTCTGATTTCCGACTCAGTGCACGAAAACATTTATTGCATGTGTGTTTCAAAATTTTTCTTTGTGGTTACATTGTTTCAGCTCACCAGGTATACTGTTTGACCATGGTTCACCTGTTTCATTTCACGATGGCCCCACGAAGTCACCCAGCTAGGGTTTTGAGTCGCCTATGAGATGGTAGCCCACCGAGCGACGAGGCCTCCATGCATGGCCACATCACAGTGGAGGCACCAACAGTACCACTACTCGCTGAGCCACCGATACTACAAGCCCTAGCAGCAGAGGGTGCACTCCGACTGAGCGCGTTGCATGAGTTTTAGTGATATAGGATTCCCAGGTTTCATGGAGAGATGGACCCACAGACGGTTGAGGATTTGATGGAGGCTATCGTCAGAGTATTCAGATTATTAGGGACACCAACTAATCTAATAGTGATCCTTTCTATGAGTCTCTTGCACGTAGTAGTAGGTAGATAGTGGAGCCCGATGCTCCAGGTGCATGATGAGGCATCTCTACTTTGGATGGACTTCAAGAGTATCTTCTGCTCGGAGATTTTTTCAGCCACCCTTCGTGCGGTGCGCATTCAGCAGTTACTTCATCTGCGGTAGGGAAGTATGACAATAGCTCAGTACTTTTTGAGATTCACTGACCTCTCACGCTACTCCACAGACATGGTAGAAGACCCATTATTCCTAGTCTAGACCTTTGAGCAGGGACTGAGGCATGAGATCAGGGCTTCAATGATCTCTCTGAGCATTCTGATGCAGGCAGGAGTGTTGGAGTGATCCCTTATTGTAGAGAGATTTCTTGCTGAGCTGGCGCCAGCAGCGAGACCTACCGTAAGACGACACGTAGCGGAGTCTTTTGAAGCTGAGAGTAGACAGATGTCACAGAAGTCCAAGCATACCAGGCCATCAGGTGGGTGACCTCAGGATACTACTCGGATATGGGGGGCACACGAAACAGAGCCATCCATTTGATGGGCATGTAGTTCTATTCATGCGGTGGGTAGGGTCACATGGATTGGGAGTGCTCGACCCGCCATGCGGATGAGTAGAAGACAGTAGAGGGACCTCACAGGCAGAGGCAGAGGTTCGACTGTGGCAGTCCGCAGGGAGTAGGAAGACGAGGCAGAGGAGCTGGCTGAGCAGTGGATGGTGGACGATGCTTTGACACTCTACCACCACCACCACAAGGAGGTCCACCCCGGCCACAAAGAGCTGGTAGATAGGGGCAGGCTCAGCTCCAGGCGGTCGAGGCCTAGGACCACAGCGCACTTGAGATGATTAGAGGTACTATTTGTGTCTACTCCACCCTTAATGTAGTTCTTATAGACACAGGAGAAAGTCATTCATTTATTTCCACAACCCTTTTTCAGATCTCGGAGATTCCGATGGAGCCATTAGCTCGATCTATAAGGCTAGAGACTCCTACTGGAGTAGACTCGACAATTACGAACTAGTGCTGGAACTGTGAGCTTACTATAGTAGGCGAAAGCTTCAGCTGGGATCTTCTTGTAGTGGTGTCGAGGCCTTACGACGTCATCTTGGGTATGGACTGGTTATCTATAGTCCATGCCCATAATGATTGTATTATGCGCAAAGTGCGATGTGTCCGCACATATGGGACCAGGTTCACCTTTACAGGTAGGAAGGGAGCCATTGCAGTGTAGGATGGACATACGGAGAGGAGAGGGTGGCCGATCACACATCAGTTGGCTAGTCTCAACTGAGGAGTGGTTGATGTGTGGAGTTCGAGTTTTCCTGTTGTGGGGGATCAGTATGCAAGCATTTTTCCTGATGATGTTCCAGGACTACCTCCTTGAAGAGAGATAGACTTCTACATAGACCTGTACCACGGGACAACACATATATCTACTCTAGCATATCAGATGGCTCTATCTGGGCTTTGTGAGCTACGAGTACAACTAGAGGACTTGCAAGGAAAGGGATTCATCTGACCCAGTGTTTCACCTTGGGCTTCTCTGATTTTGTTCACCAAGAAGGCAGATGGGAGCTTATGACTATGTGCCAACTACCATCGCTAGAATTAGGTTACTGTAATGAACAAGTACCCACTCCTGAGGATTGATGATATCTTTGATCAACTCAAGGGAGCACGATGGTCCTCGAAGATAGACCTTAAGTCAGGCTATCACCAGTTTAGAGTTCGAGATGAGGATGTGCAGAAAACGGTTGTCAGGTGTCGGTAGGACCACTATGAGTTCTTTTTTATTCCCTTAGGCGTAACCAATGCTCCCATAGTGTTCAAGAGTCTCATGAACCGGATCTTCCAGCCTTACCTCGATCGTTTTGTTGTGGTATTCATCGACGATATACTGATTTACTCGACTACTGAGGAGGAGTATGCCTACCACTTGCGGGTTGTACTGGACACACTCCAAGAGCACCATATTTATGGTAAGCTCTTAAAGTGAGAGTTTTAGATTCGAGAAGTTCATTTCATGGGATGCATCATCTTGGAGGCTGGGGTTGCAGTGGACCCACCAATGATGGAGGCAGTATTTGCTTGGGAGCCACCCAGGAGTGTGACTGAGGTGCAAAGTTTCCTAGGTCTGGCTGGGTACTATTGGATATTTGTTCCAGACTCCTCCAGAGTTATAGTACCGCTTTCATCTTTGATGAAGAAGGGGAAACACATCATGTGGTTAGATTGATTTCAGCAGAACTTTCAAAAGCTGAGACAAAGATTGATCAGTGCTCCCATCTTGAGGCGACCAGAGGAGGGAGAAGGGTATGTGGTTTAATGCGATGCATCAGGGACCAGACTTGGGTGTGTCTTGATGCAGGAGCGAGCAGTGATTTCATATAGTTCATAGTAGTTAAGACAACATGAGCAGAACTACGCTACCCATGACCTGGAGTTAGCATAAGTGGTCTTCGCCTTGAAGATGTGGCTACACTATCTGATGGGCGAGCACTTTACAGTCTACTTTGACCACCAGAGTCTCAGGTATATATTCTCGCAAAATTACATGAACCTGAGATAGTGGCGATGGCTTGAGTTCCTCTAGGACTATGACTTTGAGATAGTCTATAATCCTGGGAAGGGGAACGTTGTGGCTGATACTATCAGCAGGAGACCTGGCATTCAGCTACTAGGAGAGGCAACAGAGTAGCTAGCCGCATTGCAGATATTCATTGTGGGTAGATATGGTGAAGCCATTGTAATGTCTCTCACAGTCACTCCTCCACTCCTTCATCGAGTCAGAGAGGCACAATGTGGGGAAATTGACTATAAGACACGACGTGCTCAGATATCCATAGGGCAAGCGCCTGATGGGTTTTCTGAGGAGGGGAGCATGTCATCCTCTTCAGGGGACGTACTATGGTACTAGTTTCATTATAGAAGGATGTGATGTGGGATTTTCACACTTCCCCTCTATCAGTACATCCAGGAGTGGCGAAGATGGACTAGGATCTCAGATGATAGCACTAGTGTCCGGGCATGAAGAAGGCTATAGCAGAGTTCGTTTCACGATTCCTCACTTTTTAGAAAGTGAAAGCATAGCACCAGGTAACAACAGGCGTGGTATTGCACGTAGAGGCCCCATAGCGGAAGTGGGATGGGATATCCATGGATTTAGTGATGAGGCTTCCACGAACATCCAGGGCACACGACTCTATTTGGGTGAACATAGACCGACTCACCATGTCGTCCCATTTCTTATAGATCAGAGAGAAGGGCTCAGTAGAAAGATAGGGACTCTTATATGTTTAGAAAATCATACGGCTTCACGGTGTACCATCAACAATTGTATCCAATCAAGATTCTCCCTTTACTTCCCGGTTTTGGATGGGGTTGCTAGAGGCCTTTGGGACACAGCTGCGTCTGAGCACCACCTTCCATACTCAGACGGACTAACTGACTGAAAGGACCATTTAGACTCTTGAGAACATGCTCCATGCATGTGTCCTTGACTTTGGTTGCAGCTGGGAGGATCATCTACCCTTGGTGGAGTTTTCATACAACAACAACTACCACTTCACCATTGGGATGGCATATTACGAGGCTATGTATGGCCGACCATGCAGATCACCTCTATGCTGGACTGACCTTGTGGAGTCATCACTTGTAGGACCAAGGATGGGTTAGGCTATGAAGAAGAAGGTGAAGATCATCCAGGAGCGGATGAAGACTACACAAAGCAGACAAAAGTCCTATGCTGATAGGAGACTGAGACCACTGGAGTTCGAGGATGGTGACCACATTTAGTTACGGGTCCCTCCTAGAGGTGGTCTACAGAGATTTGGACGAGGTGGAAAGTTATCTTCGCACTTCATCTGGCCATTACAGGTCCTCAATAGAGTAGGCGAGGTGGATTACCACCTGGCCCTTCCACCTCATTTTCACCGGGTGCACATCGTCTTCCATGTATCTCAGCTGAGGAGATACGTGCATGACCCATCACACATCATCAAACACAGGGAGCTGGACATCGATGATGTGGCTACATTCATGGAGGTCCTGGAGAAAATTGAGGATCGACAGGAGTGGGTCCTACATGGGTTGTCGATTCCTCTGGTGCGCATTCACTGGAAACACGGGAACCTCCAGGAGAGAACTTGGGAACGGGAGGCTCAAATTCTTTCTCAGTACCTTCATTTGTTCCCCTAGTGTATGTTGTAGCTGTAGGGGACGTAAAGCCCTAAGGTGGGAGTAATTTAAAGACCTAGAAATTTCATGGAATATTTTTTCATAAATTCGTTGGAATTTTACAAGTCTGTGGCTTCTGACGACACTTGATTTCGAGGACCGGTGTGCCCGAAATAAATTTCTGACGTTTTGTTCGGGTACATTCAGTAAACGTGCATGCAGGTTTTTCTATATTTTGAACCGGTGCACGGAATTGAAATCTAAGGATACCATTGAACTCATAGTGCTGGTAATTTCTTAAGAAGACCTTTAGCGCAGTTGTGTTTTATGTGGGTTGAAATTTAAAAATTGGGGTTTAGTAAGGAAGATAAATAAAATTGTTTTGAATAATTTTATATAACTATAGAATTTATTTCCTCCCGTGGGATGTTATTGGTGGGGCCCACACCCACCTAACTTCCCATGTGTGGATATTTGAGAGGTGGGGCCCACACATTCCCTAAACTCTTGAACTTCCCATAACTCTCTTGAACTCCCCATAACTCTCTTGAACTCCTCATAACTCTCTCCTTCATTAATTTCATTGACAACTCCTCCTAAATGAATTGGGATCTCTCCACCTTCCCCTCATCCTTTAATTATATGAAAACACATTTAATTAATGAATTAAAATGAAATTAATTAATTAAACTGTTTTGAAATTTTAATTACATGGGTCAATAAAATAATAGCTTTGGCTATTACTTTATTTGGCGGGCATTTGTTGTGTAGAGAGAATCTGGAGGAAGCTCTGGAGAAATAGAGATAGTGTTCCTCTCCCCAATGAAGAACATTTTTCTTCCTCATAGAAGAAGGCTCTACGATTCGAAGAATGTGAATTCCAATGATGAAGTGCCTTTCTTCCTCATCTCTGCAACATGTGAGGAGATGCTGCTTTCTCCTCGGACGCACACTGACGTCGTCTACGAATCCTCTCCCCGCGACGCCGTCTTCGGTGGCGATGACTACTGAAAACCTTAATTAGAGGTAGGGGTTTTCTTAATTTATTTTAAATAAATTAATCCTTCTTTCCTGTTATACACAAGTGAACATCCTTGGATATATGTTACCAACTTATGCAGAGGGTGCGGGCCGAACAGACACGGCCTGACGACCCTTCGTTGAACGTTGTTCTTTTTCAATGGTGATGGTGACAAAAAGGATGGAAACGATGATTGAAGGCGGTGGCCGTGTGCCGGCCATGTGGGGAGAAACTGTTTCCCGCAACCATGGGCCGCTCGGCTGACAAAAAACTGGTCGACTATAACCAGCCGGACTGAAGAGACCGCGACACCACAAGGGGAACCACACTGCGGAAGACCGTTGCTTGGGTACCGCGGGCCGCTTCGGTAGAAGAATCGGCCGGCTTGTCAGCCGTCCAGGCGGAGGCGAGCTGTGAAGATAGGAAGGCGTCGCGCCTGACGAACTGCAACCTTACCGAGCAGGCCACTTGCGCCATGAAGGTCACCGGCTTTAGTCGGCCGGTTAGGGAGGGCGGCCCCACTTGGAACCACCGGTTCGGGTAGCCGAGGAGCAGCACCCCCCTCCTTGGACTAGTTGTCTCCCCTTGGGCAGAGCCGCTCGGCTAGCCGGCCGAGCCGCGCCGCGCTGAGCTCGGCCACGCTGTGCAGGTTCGGGCCGAGCTGCGCCCCGCCAGTCCAGGCTGGGCCCCCTCAGGCAGGGCCGTGCCCCTTTGGCCTGGGCCACACCCCTCGGGCCGAGCCGTGTGTTTCATTGGGCCTATTTGATACCCCTGCCAGGTCTGACCCGCCAAAACTAGGATAACCCGACCCGTCGACCCACTGGGGTTAACGAACCGAGCCTGTTTTCACTTAATGTTGAATAACTCGAAGACCGCACGTCCGATCAACGGGCCTTCTGCGGAACTGGGCCCCTTGCGACGAGGCAGTCCTTTTGTGCTACTCTAAGTGAGTTTTGGATGTCTTTGGGGAACTGTAGGGTTTGAAACGAGTGTATTTATAACCGGGCCCCTGGAACGGAAAAATCAATATCTCTTAGACCTAGTATCTGATTGACGCGACATCCGTTGCGTTGAGTTCTATTGATGAGACGGAACTTTGGGATATATCAACTCCAGACATTCTAAGAGTTGATGTATCAACCCCCCCTTGGCTCGAGGAGAAGACCCTCCCAGAATTTAGCGTGTTGTGTGCGGGTCCCTTGAGCTGTCTCTGAAAATGATGACTACCGTGGTGGGATCCTCCGTAGTGGTATCCTCTGCGGGTTCGATGACGAAGTCCATAGTACTTGGATCCTCTATTGGTTCGGTAGCGAGGACGACTGTAAGTGGATCCTCGGTGGGTTCGGAAGCGATGACTACTGTACTTGGATCCTCCGTGGGTTTAGCAGCGGTGACGACTGTACATAGATCCTCCATGGGTTTGGCATCGACGACTTCTGTACTAGGATCCTAAGTGGGTTCGGCAGAGGAGATGATTCAGTGGCTACATCTAATAATCTCTACCCCTCTTCATGAGTAGTATACCTGTTTGAGCTGAGTCTTGACTTGAAATCAATACCAACGATGTGATTGGCTTCTTTACTGTGTGGACTCGGTTGTTCTTGGGCTCAAGAGTTGGAGGAGAACTGGAATTGATGACTTAGTTATATGTATGGTTGTATACCTAAGTAGAGTCGGTTGATACTTTGTGATTGTATCTTTCCTTTTTGGTTTATCCTTCGTGGATTTTGGGTCACCTTCAGGGGTCTCGAGGTCTCTACTTAGTATCTTATACTCACCCCTGCACGGTCTATGCCCGCACTACATTGTGCTGGATGCAGACCATGAACAACACTGATCGAGGTGGAGGTTTGTGGAGCTGGATGGTACCCGTAGGTGGACCACGTGGCGGGACGTACATGGGGCAGACGACCGGACCCGGGGAGCTGAGGAGACCATCTCTACCCACCATTTAGGTGGGATATCCGGAGAACGACTCAGTGGTTTCTGCTTTACTTTAATGCTATTGAACTTTCTTTTCAGTTGTACTGTACTTTCAGTTGTGTTTGTATACAGGCTCATTTACCTTTCAGCACTTAATTTTGTACACAGTTTTACTTAGTACATATTTCACTTGCGTACTTTGTTGTGTTTGTTTACTTTTATAAAGTCAATGCCTTACCTTTTATCGTGATTTATGCCTTTGGTGCTAGTCTCCAGCCCCTGGCCTTTGGATGGCGGGCTTGGGGTAGTCACAACATGGGCCCCGAGGACAGGTCGTTACATTTCTCTACATGTGTAGCATTCAACATCGACAACCTCTTTCTTCCCCTTGTAATCACAAGCTTGGTGGCCTTTTCACCACAATTGTAACGGACTCCCATTCCCTTGAGGAAAGTACCATGGTGTTTCGTCCCACATTTACTACAGGATGGATATTCAACTTTTCCCTTCTTCCCCTTATTTTCATTTCCAGAGTGTTCGGTCGATCTCTTCTTCTCTTGCATTGCTTTAAAGTCGTAAGTCTTAGAGAATTATTTTTCGATCTTGATAGAATATAAGACAATATCTTTATATTACGTGATGGATTGTCAGATTAATTCTCAACCAAGAAATGGTTTTATCCCATCAAATAAATGACCAATATTTCTTATTGGGTTACCTATATAATCTGCAGCATGCCTCACCAACCATGTAAAGTTAGCTGCATCCTTTACGACAATCTCATCCTCCTTTTGCCTCAGAATCAGAAATTGCCTTTCCATATCTTCTCAATGGTCATGAGAAAAGTATTTTTCTATGAAAAGCTCTTTAATCTTCATCTATTCCATATTTGATACTTCATCATCTTCCTTTGTGTTTTGAATCAATGACCACCATTGATCAGCATCTCCAGTGAGGCGGTAAACTGCCATGACAACATTTCCCTTTCACTACTCCCTAAGGCATGGAATATTTTGTATATAGAATTTATCCATTTTTCATATACTAATGTATTTTTACACCCATTTAATATTGGTGGTTGTTTCCTTATGATGCGATCTGACATTGATCCTCCATGATTTAGATCTGGGTGCTCCATATTGGTAAAGTTATTATTCATAACCCGAGTGAGTTGTCCAAGTATGGTGATAAATTGATAAGCACCAGTTGTATCACCAGCTACAATATAATTATCATGAGTATGAGGGAAATCCATACATGGAGTGCATTCTTTGATACAGTTCTATTCCTTCCACTAGGTTCCATTTCTAAACAATAGCATAAACTTGATTAGTTTATGAATCAAAATACATAATTCCAAACATGTAAAACACTTAACATAAATTTAATAGTCTATGGATATAATCCATAATCATAAATAAATTTTCTTTGAGGAAGTATATACTCAAAAACCCTTTATAATGGTTTGTAAAGAAAATGAGAAATTTCCAAATCATATCCCCCGGGAGTGTCATAACCAAGAGTGCTTCAAGTCCAATTGGAGTACACCAGTTCCCATTCGAGACTATCTCAAAGAGGTGTTTTCAGGTTTTAACCCTAGGTACATCTCTGCCAGAGCTGCCTCTACCTACTCTTATCCATAAAGGAATGTAATTATTGGAAAACTCACAAAATACCTACAATACCAAAATTCTAGGACGTTCTTCTATAATAATACTCAATGTCTATCTTAGGGCTATGTGCTCTAATTAGAGTTTATCTAAATCTAGTATCCAAGGTTTGTACTAAACTTCCTCTAATACCAACTATAGTGCCCCGACCCTAGTTACCTTGAGTCATTGAATTATTACCTATCATTGGAATGATCACAAAAGATCATGCCTGGAAAGATCAATTAGTTTAGTAGCCTTGGATGTACTAGATACATTCATAAGGTTTAAATTACATCATAAAATAGAAAACTACAACAACATTGCTTCCATAGAAAACACTAATATCCCCTTCGACTATCCTTATAGGTCAATCATAAAATAATTCTTCGCATCCTGGGATATATAAAACATAGAAAAGGGTGAGCTCAGTTTCTCAGTAAGGATAACAATATAGCGGAAACTTTCATAAATAAGCATAAAAATTTAAGGAAATTTATAAGAATATAACAAAAGCCTTTTAAACTTGAACATCAGCATAATATGGAAATGATAAAATCAAATAATTCCATTTACTTACTCACATGGATATTCTACTAGTCGAATAATCACTTGCAATATCAATAGCCACTTTCTTAATGATGTAATGCATAATTCCAGACTTTCATAACCTCATAGTAATGGCCTTGTTCCTAGACTACAAATATGATTTTGTCAAGGCCTTGTCCCAAGACACTATTTTGTGTCATGAGACCTACTGATGCATCGAGGAGCTATAGTGGGCTCCACCCGTCACTTACTATTTCCAAATAATTCTTTATATTAAATGTTTTAAACATAACATAATATTTTGTATTAAAACTAGCATACGAAACATCAATAATTTATCTCGAAACCATGAGTTTTATGAAAATAACACATCCACAGTCAAACATATCAAAAAACCGTATATACAATATGGAAGATTTGTATCATAATAAATCAACTTCAAACAAGTTTAAAATCCATCATAGGATGTTGACATAGATGAAAATGATTTGTAAACCAGTTTGAGAGAAATATCCCCTTTTAATGAAAACATTTAAAAGTCAAACAAATTAGAAAGGAAGACATTTAAATACATTTTTGAATCAAAGTGTCCCATACCACTTTGATGCTTTTGAAAGGAATAGACATTTTAAAAACATTCATGTCCAAATATATAAATCCTTAAAAACCTTTTTGAAAACATGTCCATTAATGAGAATGATTTAGAGGAATAAATATTTAAAACATTTAAAATCATGTTTTATTAAAAATTACATTAAAATAATCCATTTTAAAACTCATTCATGAAACATGGTCATGGATAATAAGCATGTCCCATTAGATACTTACATAAAAAACAACCTTAGATAATAAAGAGATTGTGAAATTAACCCATACCTTATACTTTTCTTTGGTCGAGGGTAGGATAAACATGTTTATAATGATGAAATAATTTTTATTAAATTATACATGAATTAAATACATTAATATGATATCATACATTATCTTTTAATGTTTATTTATTAATAAAATTTAGTATTATCTTCGTTTCGGGTGTTAACTGATTCGTTTTCCTTTATAAGATCTGTTACGTAAGTAATGATTGTTATGGATAGGATTTATCTTCTTCATATTCAGAATGATATTAAGTATTTATTCATTATTTTTAATCATCTAATGAAAATTAGTCTTGAATGGATACGCTGGGAAATCAATCTCATCGCCTTCGTGGAGACGGTAATCCATACGTACGCACGAGCGACAATATCAATCATTTGATATTAAAATAATATACAGTTGGACGGTATATCATAAATGCAGAATAATTATCATGTTATAATTATTATTTACATCAATTATACATCATTATTATACCCCATCCAAATAATAATGTATTGAATAACAATTACACCACGACGTGGAGTCGGTAAGCCGTATGTACACACGTATGGTGACATGTCATTCAAAGGATAGATAGAATAATGAATTTGGATATAAAATATTTATAATAAAATCATAGTATATAGAAAATTCTGGATTTATTATTTTATAATGGAAACAAAAAATAAATACGAAGCGGAAGAAGAAAGGAACTTGAAAGAGTTGATGAAATATTTACCTCTTCTTCGGGTTCTTCCTTTTGGTTTGATCCAAAGGGATCCTTGGGATGGATTTCTGACTAAAGTAAGGACTCTAGGATGACGGGAGAATAATTGAGAGGGTAATTTGGTAGGGGTTGGCAGATCCTTGAAGGTGCGAATTTGAGGGAAGGGGAGTACCCTTTTATAAGATGAGTGAGGGCCACCAGAGGAAATGTTAGAAATATTATTTTATAATAAAATAATTTTCTATTTCTAATGACTCAAATGAAGATTATTTAAATTCTATGGTTGGTATTGGTCTAAAATCACTCCAAAAATATGTTTTAGACAGGTTTGGGTCACTATGGAAACCTTATCTATTATATTTAACTCTTAGTTAAACAGTTTGACATTTACCATGTCTCTTTGTTTTTTTATATTATATGGTTAATAAACATAATAAAAACTTCAAAAGAAACCCCAAGTGGTTCATTAATGATACACCTACAATTATATATGTCTTCTGCCTAAACATTATATTTTTAGGAATATAATATCAATTAATAATATAATATTTCTTTTAAAAACACTTTTATGTCAATTTTGACACTATTTGGTATTTTGTTTTTTATAAATTTATAACAACATTATTACAATAATAAAAATAATCTAACCAACCCTAATATGTCATATGTACATATAAAATTACTCGAATTCATAAAATGTTCCAAATTACATTTATTTGGACATTTATAATATCAATTATTTTATTATTTCATTAATTAGGTAATTGCTGAATCATCATTGTGTCATTAAAAAATTAAATTATGTAATGTGTAAAAAATATTAATAAAATACTATTATGTAGGAAATATTTTTTATCTTTCTAATGAATATTTAGATTCAAATTTATCTTATGTTTGACCCCATATTAAAAATGGTTAAGTTAATAAACAATGAATTTTAAAATTTTAACTCTTCTGTGAATTAAATAATAATAAATGTCCAAATCTAATAAAAGTGACATAAATGATCATATTTTATTCCTAAGGTTGTTATTGGTATAATTAAACTTATCCAATAGAATTAGGACATGTGTTATGGTAATTGTAATATCATTTTTACCATTAATTACCCTATTTACTTTTAACTGTGGTAAATAAAAGTAAAAAGTTTTTATTCACCAAAAATTATTTTCATCTTATTGAAGCACATTTTACTTACTGATATCAACTGTTTCTCTCGTATTTTTTATATTCAACTCATAGAAGGGGAAAAATATGTTTAATGTAAATTTCTTAATGCTCATAGAAGGTGGGTAAAAGATGATAAGAAGTTCATTAACATTTTTATATATATAAAAATATTATAAACTGAATCAAATGAATTACATTTAAAATATATTGGTATTATGTATATTCTTTGACATAAATAAATTTAAATGAAATAAAAAATTATTTAAATAAAAATTTGGTTTTAGACTATAACTCAGTGTTTTTCACTATTAATGAAAAATTGAAAGTATTCAGAAAAATAAAAAAATTTAACCTATGTTAATTTCAATATTCCAAATCCAAAAATAATTTCCATTTTGAATGATAATATTTATAACGTTTCAAAAATTGGGTATTACTATTCATAAGGGAAATTTTAATTGGTTGTGTTGTGTTAGAACTCGAAGTTGCGTAAAACACATGCTATTGTATTATTCAAAGAGAAGCGTATTGTGGAAGCTTGGGGTGTTAGAATTTTACCCAAAACACTGCTTTAACATGGAATTGTAAAAGAACAGGTAATATAAAGTCATAAGTGAATCATATATATTATTATGGTTCTTTTAAATGTTAATAATATGTTTAAACCCACTATACAAGAGTTTCAGACACATATGAATGAAATTAGACCTACGGTAAGAGATAATTTTGTAATCTCATTTTTATCTGAGATTGTTTATACCTAAGTATTTTCTAAGGATATATTTATCATCTAGGTTCATGTTTTATAAATATGTTTTCATAAAATGTTTAATATTCTTCCATGTATGTTTAAATTCATTTTAACCCATTTTTGACTTTTACAACATGGTATGGAAGGAATCGTTCTTTTGTTTACCATATGAGGTACTTTTTGACTTTTCATGCAAAGGTACCTAATGAATGTTTTTTAACTTATAAGGAATGAAAAGATTTTTATGGTTTTATAACTCCTTATTTTTATGAAGCTTTATGTACAAGATTTCATGATTATTTTCTACAAAATTATTTTCTTTTAAAATTTCATGTTATTTTGAGAAAAGAAATTTTTTTTGAATAAGAAACGATATTTTCCTCAAGAACTAATTTCAAGTGTTTTATAAAAATTATTTTCCCTATAAGATGATATAGGGTTATGTTTATGTCCCTATTATTACATTGATTTGATTATGATATGATGGAATTATTTTTATGAATTCATTTTATCTTATATGGATTATGTTATGATGTCATGATGTTTAAGAATCCCGTTTTTATTACATGGGTTATGCTATGACGTACGGTTTATGATTTTTTGTCACAAATTAGAATGGTTTCATTATGAGATAGTTGAGACCTATATCTCCCTCCAACGCATTGGTTAATGATTTATATCTCACGAGACAGATATGGATGGAACGCCATGTAAATATGGTTCAGTAATACATGACATGAATGGTAACTAATCCTGATTCTGTAATGGACTTTGTCCACTATGATGGTATTTCCAGCAATGCCCTGGCTACTATGGAAATCATATCATGTGCTTGATGGTTTTCCATAATTACATCTTTTATTTTATCAAGATTAATGTTCCTTTGTGATCTATGCCTTATGTACTACAAATATTTATTTCATTACTCATGTTTTAGGTTCATGTTTTTACATTCAAATGTTTATGGATTGTTTTAGGTTCTCAATGTTTACCCTTACTGAGAATTTGAATGAACCCTCTTTGTGATTTCATTTCCCCAGAATAAAATGAAAAGTTTTAGGTAAGAAAAAAAGGGGAACATCTTTATGGGAGATGTTCAACATCTTTCATTATGATTAGAAGATTATGTTCCGAGTTTCCAAAGACACTAAACTAATACGGTCTTTGGGCATCTGTTTTTGTCAAGTATTATGTATTCCACAAAATTTATATAATGTCTATTTACGTCATGTTTTGGGTCTCTATAGTTGGTATCTGTGTGAGGGTTAGTTAACCTTGAAAAACAAGGACGTGAAAACATTAGTGAGATAACTAGAGATATTTCTAAGGTATGTCTAGGGATGCCTCTACTGTTAAGTATAAGTATAGATTATAGTCCAAGAATTACGGTAACGATCATAGAATTAAACCTACGATGATATATATTGAAGGTAATCCCCATTTATTATTTTGTTTTCCTGCTATTATTTTTTCCTCTCACAATAATCTTTTTGGGTTTTAGAAAATGGCTGGAAACAGGAAGATTCATGTTAATGGAGAATATGATGGACAATGGAATGATATTCTTCCAGAGAAACCAAATTAAATGAGATTTGGAATTCGAAACATCGTTATTATGCCTCATCATCAATCTTATAATATGATCAATAATATCAACTTTCGTAAGTTTCGTGACTCGTCTAATAAGAGAAAGATGGAGTTTCATGATGATAATAGAGTAAAGAAAGTTCAATTTCCCCTCATATAAATAATGTTGGAAGAGGCATGAATGAGAATGTTTCAAAGGAACTGGAAGATTCTTTAGTTGTGTAAAAGATGGAAACAAATCCAGTAATTGCAAAGGAAAAGGTTCAGTAAACACCATAGACAAGGATAATGGTATTACTAAGACATAAAAAGAGGTTAAAAGTTTTAAATGTGGAATGTATGGGCATTATAAAAACTAATTCCCTAAGGAAAAATCTCATAATGAGAATCTGCATTGTCGTACGGGTAGTATTTAAGTTGATGATGATGAAGAGACTACAAATGATATATGAGATGAAAGAAGTGTTGAGTAATAAAATGATGAAGCTCAGCCAATTGTTTAAGAAGGTATTGGAATGATGTCATGTTTATCAAGAATAATGTATGGTACTATGGAATAAAGAATAATCTATGGACTGTTATACTATGGAATTTCTTTGAGTATTTTAAAGTA
Organism: Viscum album; assembly: GCA_963277665.1. Classification (NCBI taxonomy): domain Eukaryota; kingdom Viridiplantae; phylum Streptophyta; class Magnoliopsida; order Santalales; family Viscaceae; genus Viscum; species Viscum album. The sequence goes on along the minus strand of OY728131.1, from coordinate 1,761,965,216 downwards.
TTTGTGGAATGGTTCTGACAACCATGAAAACTGATTGAAATATTTTTGTCATATAGATGATATGCACATAATAAAGGGATAAAGAGAAAATAATGTGTTTGATAGTATTACTGATCTCTCTATTGATATAAGGACAATGTGATATCTTGGTTTGAGTATATAGAATTTTTTGGATTTTGGTATTTGGAAATAGATAACTCTTGACAAAATTTATGTTTTCACTAATGTTCTATGATAATCCATGTTTTAGGAATACATGATTAAGGTATTCACATTTTTCGAATGTGTCCAATAAGATATATCTTATGATATATGGTGGATAAATTATGGTATTCACATGCATGGTAGATGACCGTTCTAGTGTCGCTTTCTTTATGCTATGAGTCTGGACTAATGTATTTTGGATAATCCTAACGGTTGGAATGGATTAATTTGGCCACTAGATAGTGTTGTTTAACACTAGAATTTTTTTTGATATTATTTCTGGAATGTTATAGAGGTGTAGTCTTAGAAAAAAAGACACTCATAATATGGGCGACAACCTGTCGCGTCGGACAAGGCTATAGGAATCGAACCCACAACCAAAGACCGAAGTGCGACAGAACTTTATCAGCAACCACTATCCTACAGGAAGTCCCTAGTTAGTATAAATTAGTATAATTTTATCAAGAGATATGATAGATGAAGTATAAGTCTATTTTTGGAACCATATACGATTAACCTCACCATAGATGGACTTATGTATATTTAATATCTTAGGCCATCCTTTTTTGTGATAGAGGCAGATGGAATGACTTGTCATTCTATCACATGATTTGGTAATACGTCAATAATGACAAATTCAAATTCAGTTTTTTAAAAAAGAGATGAAGTGTAAATTTTTCATGGAATGACCAATGATGATATTACCCGGAAATCATGTTTGTATTAATCCTTATAAAAAAATTCATCAACATTAGGGAAATGATCTTGAAAACCAAAAATGTTGTCCCAGTACCCTCATATCTGATGAATCAGATGGTACCATAGATCATCACATATTTATGGCTTTGTGATTGTTTCCTTTTTCATAGCCATGTTATCTACCACTCTTCGTCAGAACATGATAGTTAGATTTCTCTTCCATATCAATATTTTCACCTATATTCTCCTATGTGGAAACCTAGTGATGAGTTACTTTGGGTATCTATTATCTTTCTAATGTTCCATTATAAAATGAAGTTGTATTATTCCTTTTTACGATGTGGATTTCTATAACAGTAATGCTCACGTATTAAATGATTTATAACATTAATTATTTTCGAGGGAGAAGTTCATTTTAAGGGGGGTAGAATGTAACACCCCAAAATTTTATTAGAAATAATCTTTTTAATTTCTTGGATTTATTGTGTGGTACGATACACCAAGATTATATATCACTATAAACAACACAATATTATCTTTTTGTATACGCAAACACTTTTTTTTGGCTTTTGTTCCACACAAGATCGACCTCTCTCAATTGCATGTGTTGTACGCAATACCAAGTTTCACTAAACAACGATATATAGTTATAATATAATTATGAACTAGATGTTATGAATACTATTAAACACGTTTTTATTTTTATAACATTATAAATCATCATTAACATATTCTATAACATGGTATGAGAATAAAATATTTTTTTGGGGTAAAATAAGTATTTTTAGAAAAATACAGTTTTGACGCCTTTTGATGGCACACCCACTATAAATCGAGTTTTTGACACATTTATAAGTTCAATTTGAAAAAATAAACTTATTAATTGCAATAAGGATATAAAATTTTACTTGGCATAATTTTTTAGTATTTTTCTGTTAACATTCGTATTTTGATGAATAGTAAAAATACGCTAAATTTTAATTAAAACCAACATTTTTCATCAAGATAATTTATATGGTTAAATTATATTATTTAATTCATTTAAGGTATAAATAGAATCAATTTTTACCATTTAATATTGTGTATATGATTATCATTAATTTTAAATTGAATTTATAGGTAAAAATATTTCAATCCTTTGCAATGTTTTAAATTTTAAAACCCATTTTCTCAACAGCGGGATTTATATTAAATTAAATACTGTAACTTTTGTGTTTTGAATTTGGTAAAATGGATTCCATATTTTGAGTTATTAGGTCCAAATTATGTTAATAGGATACTTATTACTTTTAGGAATTATGAACAGTAACTATGTTATATTTTATTTACAATAGTTAACTGTAAATCAGATAATTAAGGGTAAAATTAATATTATAAAATTATCCTAACACTTGTATTAATGTAATTGGATGATTATATTTGGACCTAAATTATAATTTTGTCAAAATGGTATCTTTTGGAACCCACTTTTATGTGATTAATACCTTTAATTAATTTTATTAAAAGAAGTGAAATATGTCTCAATCAAACAATAATAATTAAAGTATTTTTAATATAAGGATATACAGAATATAAATTCGATTATAAATACTCATTTGAAAATATAATTTTATTTATTTATTATGGTAATTTATTTTTAATTTTTAGGAAATATTTAATTACCTTAATAACTTATACATTATTGATGCATAGATTGTATAATTACTAAAAAATCAATAATATAGTTTTTATTAAAATAATAATACCCATAAAGAGGCCCAAACACTTGACCAAAACTTATTGGTCGAGTATCTCTGCACCATAAGCATAAAAGTGTCTACTTGTGGTCCATTTGGAGCATTATAAAATAGATTATGACATTTATATTATTTTATTTCAAATGATATCAATGTTGTCAACTTCAGAATTTAATAAACACATCATTTTAAAATATGAGTTTTTTAGAAGATAAATTCAAGTAAAAGTATTATTATGAAATATATTAGATTTATTTCGATCATAGCATTTTATTTTTAATTTTTATGCAAAAAATAAGTATATTAAATAAATATACAAAAATGTTATAGTAATTATTTTATTAAGAAAAATATCAAATAAATATTTTTAAAAATATTAAAATAAATATTTTATGAACTAATTAATGTGAACCAAGAATTTTATAGATACATATGACTTGTAAAAAATCTATTAAATATTTTTATCTGAACATATCTTCTGTGTGGATTTTACTTAAATTCAAATAAATGAATTGTGTCAAAATTGACACTATTGATATTTTATAAAAATATATATAATTAAATTGTTTAAAAATCCTAGAAAATATTCAAAAATTATAAAATGAAATTTATAAGGTCTAAAATTTCATCAATTATCCAATTATGGATAATTAAGAACACATAAGTATGCATATATAACAATTTAAAATATTGAATATTATTACCACAAATTAGATTAAATAAGGATAAATCCAATTGATATGGTTTAAAATAAATTTACAACATGTCTAAATTTTATTGTTTGATTATATTAAAAGCCTATATCATCTGTTATTATAATTTGATACATTTTTATGTATTTAGGTGGGGTTTTAGTTTATTATAAATTAATATTTGGGATTTTTCCAAAAGTGCCACTCTCCTCTCTTATAAAAGGGAACCACCTCCCGCTTCACTTCACTCCATTTTAAGACATCAAGATTGTCCAAACCCTATAAATCCGTCTTATAAACATCTCTAGTTATATTATAGATGTTCTGGTCTTATGAAAAATTCATATCTAGTGCCCTAAGAGGAAGTTTAAAATAAGCACGTCGAAGAAGAGGTAATCTCTTCTACCAATTATTTCAAGTTTCATTCTTCTTCTATTTCCTATTTTTTAATTGTTGAATTATAAAGTAATAACATAAGTAAAAATAATATACTGATATGTTATTATAAATATTAAAAAAATCTATTTCAACTTATATCCATCCTATGAAAAATGAAATAACTGCATGTGCGTACATACGGCTTACCGTCTCCACGCCGTGGTGTAATCCCTTTTTCCACCACCACCATACATTGATGGGATTAATGGTTGAAATAAAAACTATATATTATTATTATAACATCATACTGATTATGAGATATTATATCATCCCCTCCAATTCCATTCTATAATTATTATAATGATATCATCACACGTGCGCATGCACGGATTACCGTCTCCACGATGCGATGATATTCATTCTCCATGTTAACCATTCAAGAATGATTATAATGTATATATAATAAGTGATCATGAAATATATGAAATAATTATTCTACTTGATTTATGTATATATATATCTCATTTAATTCTATTCAATTTTATAAGGAAACGAAGATAGCGTTCATGCATACATACGGACTACCGTCTCCATGAATGGTGTATTTCATTCCACTTATCAATATATTATTTATATTTTTATACTAAATATAATATATATATATATATATATCAATTTTTAAATTATAGAAATATGTAATCCTGATGTAAGTAATCTAATGAATAATTAAGAGTCAAAACATGTATGAAAAATGAAATGATTTACCCAAAACACTACTTTGACATGGAATTGAAAAAAGAACATGTAATATAAAGTCATAAGTGAATCATATATATTATTAGTGTTATATTAAAAGTTAATAATATTTTTAAACCCACTATAGAAGATTTTCAGACACATACAGAAGAAATTGGACAATTACTAAGGGATAATTTTGCAATCTCATTTTTATCTGAGAATATTTATATGTAAGTATTTTCTGGGGATATATTTTTCATCCAGGATCATGTTTTATAAATATGTTTTCATAAAATCTTTAATATTCTTCCATGAATTTTTAAAGTCATTTTTACCCTTTTTTGACTTTTACCGCATGGTATTGAAGGAATCTTTCATTTGTTTACCACGTGAGGTACTTTTTGACTTTTTCAGAAAAAGTACAAGAAGAATGTGTTTTTAACTTATACGGCGTGAACTGATTTCTATGGTTTCATGATGCCTTATTTTTATGAAGCTTCTTGTACATGATTTCATTAATATTTTCAACAAAATTATTTTCTTTTAAAATTACATTTCCTTTTGAGAAAAGAAAATGACTTTGAAGAAGATATGATATTTTCTTCATGAAATAAGTTCAAGTGTTTTATCAATATTATTTTCCATATAAGATGAAATATGTTATGTTTCTATCCCTATTATTACATTGATTTGATTATGTTATTATGGAATATTTTTATGATGTCATTTTATCTTATATGGATTATGTTATGATTTCATGATGTTTAATAATCCCATTTTTATTACATGGGTTATGTTGTGACGTAGGATTTATGATTTTGTGGCACACATAAGAATGGTTTCATTATGAGATGGGTGTGACCTATATCTCCCTCCAATACATTGGGTAATGATTTATATATCAAGATATAGACATGGATAGAATGAAAAGTAAAACATGTTCAGTAATACAGGACTGGAACGACAAGTATACCCGGTTTAGTAACGGACATTGTCCACTATGATGGTCTTGAAAGAAATGCCTCAGATACTATGGAAATAATATAGTGTGATTAATGGTTTTTCACAATTAAATGTTTTATTTTATCATGATTAAAGTTCCTCTATGATCTAAACCTTATATAATTCCATGATTTAGGACATTACTCATGTTTTATATTCTTGTTTTTACATTCAAATGTTTATGGATTGTTTTATATTCTCCATGTTTACCCTTACTGATCATTTAAGCTCACCCTTTTTTTATTTTCATTTATCCCGAATATAAAAAAAATATTTAGGTATGAAAATAGATGGGGAAGATATTTGTAGGAGGTTATGATGATCTATCACAATGATTAGAAGATTATGTTCTGAGTTTCCAAAGACACTAAATTAATACAGTCTTTGGGCCCCTGTTTTTTTCATGTATTATGTATTCCACAAATGAAATGTAATGTCCATGTACGTCAATATTTGGGACTCTACATATCCTATAGGGATTGGAATACTAACTGTGTATCCTTTTTCATCTTATGTGATATAAAAAATCATCTCATTCATTAAAGGTGATATTAATCAATAAAAATTATATGTACATTTTTCATAATACATAAATGAAAAAAAAAATTATATTTCAAGGATTACTTAATTAAGCTGTAGAAAAGTGAAGTGTTCCATGAAAACTACCATAGAAAATTTTATATTCCATATCATAAAATAAACTAGATTGTGGTATAAAAAAACAAATTCAATGTTATATGCAATGTATTATGTATGTTGACCAGGATGAAATGTACATTTACAATACCACAATGTAATTAAATTTAATGTGTATTTTAAAGTATCCCTTTTATTATTAAAATAATTAAAATATTTGTTTATTTGGAAATAAATATTTATATTGTAATAAATTAGTCATTGTGATGAATTTTTATTATATATCAATAATGTGTTGACAATTATATATTTTAAAAGGGACATCATATTTTTTAACATTATCACAGAAGGACAAATTAATAGATAACTTTGAAATGGTACAATCAAGGGGTTGATGTGAAGCCTTTTTTCAAATAATATCTGGAATAAAAAATATATATTTTGACCAAGGGAAATATATAATATTTTATGAAGAAAATATGGAATGAAATATATTATATTTGATGATTAAATGAATAATCTTTTTAAAATTTTGAAATACCCTTACTAAAAACCCACATATTAAAAAGTGATGTAAAACATCCTCAATAAAGTTGTAAAGTGAAATATGTAGGTTGCATTAAATAAAAAATAATAAGATTTCTATATAATAAGGGGAATAATATTGGGAATAGAAAATAACAACACATAATATAATGTTTATAATCATGATAATAACAATTATATAATACAATTCCATACTTTTATGTAACAAAAATTATTTATAGAATGATATTAATATTAAATTTAGTTTTTTAAAGAGAAAATGTGAAACAACCCAATAAAAAATATTAATTTGGAAGATAACATATATATATATAAAGTTCATGATGAAATATGATAAATTAAATAAATAGGTTTTAGTTAACAAAATACCATTGATATTTAGTATGAAATGAATTCCAAGGTTAAATGTGAAGGATTTATGAAAATAATTTCTAATCCCACTAGAAAGGAAATAAAATTGTTTTATATGAAAAAGTGGAAGTAAATACAGTAAATAAAATACGGTGAAGTTCAGAATATGATATTAGACAAAAATGAACAAAAATTGTGTTGGAAACCTATATAAAAATTCATTTTTGAATTTAGAGACATATTAAATTGGATTTTTGACCGAGAATTACAAATCCCAATAAAATAAAGAGTACTTCAACCATAATAATTAGGCTATAGAACACAAAAAATTATATATTAATGTTAATGATGGATAATTATACATTAAAATATGAAAATTGATTTAAAAATAATATGAAAACTTATGTCATTCATACACATTATTTCATCATTTATTTGTATATAGATTATATTAAACCCTTAATGACTGTAAGGCATAGTGTTTTTTTATAATTTGGAAAACATCATACTAACATGTAATATAAATACAAATACATGAAAAAATTATAAAACATTTCCCTAAAATACCATTCTGTTCTAAGATTTCATGGGATAACTAGGCGATGGAAGTAAGAAAGTGGTGGGAAATAAATCCCATCAAGGAAATAACAAAATCATTACATAAATAATTTAATTCCTGTTAGAGAAAAAAATAATATGGTTTTATTATATGGGTGAGAATCATAAACATTATCATTGAATTATGATATTAGATGATAACATAAAGCCAACATGGGAATATTGAAAATGTATAAAATTTTACAATATAACAATAAGTGAAGCGTAAATTCTAAGAAATAAAAAAATAGTATACAAAATAATAACCAATCATGAACCATACATTAAATATCATGAGATTAAAACATTTCCCAATTCATTGGAGGAAAATATAATTTTGGGCACACCCGTTACATTCATATCATGTGTATGCATTAGTGTGCCCCATAGATCATAAAATGTAATGACGTTATTTGTAAATTATAATTCTTGGATTAAATAGTTTTTGTTAAATTCATGGAAGTACAAAATCAAATATGGATATATAAAACATATTTAATCTCATAGATTTTATATATGGATGAGTATTTAGTACAAAAATGTTTGGAATAAAAAATCATATTATAATTTTGGTTGTGTAATCTGTGTATATAAAGTTTTATAGAAGGGTTAATTGAGAGTGAAAAGTGCCATATCATTTAATGGAAATCATGAGGAATATATGGATTGTTGTAGAATCATATCATATTATGTAAAAATGGAAATAAAAATTGTGTTATTTCACGGAAATTGCTTCAAATAAAAACGATTAAGCGGGGGTCCATTACTCTGAGTAGGAGCCTCTAAAAGCATGAGAAGAGCTTCTTAAGATCATGGTAACACCTTGGGGGAGAACTTGAGAGGTAAGGGTATTGTAACATCAAGTCCCAATGGATCTAATTGAAGATTAATTCGATTTTGGTTGGTTTTTATAACAAAATAGAGGAGAATTCATTATAAATTTCAATACAATGGTATTGGACACGAAATGATAAATTAATCCAAACCACAAACCATATCAGAGTTTTTCCAATTTTATATTACAAATAATAGTTTATCTCATAAATTTATAAATATATGTTTGAAAATATGTAATATAATACCCTTTGTGATTTAGAAATTAACAATTTTCATAATGAATATATTTTTTGACCATACGATATAATATATTTTTATAGAGGATTCATTATGTTTTTTTAAAATTTGTAAAATAAAATTATAAACATATTATTATAAATTGAAAATATAATTGTGATTTACAATAATATTTATAGTAATTATTGTATCCTTGATACAACATTATGCTATCATAATACATCCAACATAATTATATGATATCTAATTTTAACACAAATATTTGATCATATAAAAAAAATATGAAAATTTTCCATCAGATTATTTTTATGTGTTGTTTCCAAAAATATTATAATTTTATTAATAATATTATATGAATATGAGAATCATCACTTTCAAATCAAAAACCCTAGTTTTTCGAAAAAATTATGGGTATTTTTACAAATAATCGTAATCTGATCCTTATGAAAATTTCTATTGACATCATAAAATTTTATTATTATTTATTTTAAAATAATATTATTCAATTATATTTCATTATCTAAATTTCATTTGTTTTAAAAAAGAATTGAATTCATAAAAAGTGGTCTTTATTGAAACTATATATTTCATAAATATAAACGTTTTTTTATTCGTTTAAATAACCAATTTTAATCAAACTAATTGTTTATCATTATAAAGAATTAAATTATATTAAAATTATTATTTTATTGAAATAATAATACTTTAATGTTTTATTGTAATAATACATAACACCTAATTACACCATTTTATTCCAAAAGGGTTTGTTGTGTGATGGTGACACTTTTTTGTGGTGGTTCAACGAACTTGGTTTGTGTTATGATCATGATAATCATCAACATATCCCATAAAAGGTTTTCATATGCCTTATGTGTTAAATATTGGATTGGACTTGGTGAACGGAATGGACTAGTGACTCAATCTCCACTTTATTTTATGAAAAATGTTCTTCATTTGGTATGATCATCTTGGTTGAGGCCATCACTTCTTTTTCATCTTACAATTAGAAATTATCATAACCCTCATTATATAGTAATATTGATGGTCATTATAAAATTATTATACTATCAATGTGTATGAAGCAATAAATTATTTTAAATCCAACTTGATAAAATTATAACAATCCAAAATAACAAAATTGCCTATATGTTTTTAATTTCATTTATTTATAAAAAAATTACTAATTTACAATGGTAATTCTATTTATAAATGATCAGTTTATTAAATAATTTTCTCATACTATAAATTCAACTATGAATTTACAATTTTATACCAAAATAGATGAGGGAACTTTTTCTTACTCATCTCTTCTCGTCCAAAGAGCACTCCTTAAGCTGGTTTCCCTGCCACATCTCTTTAACAAGGTTGGATTTATTATTTTAATAGACCTGGTATCTATGATATGCGATCTTTAACGATTTATATAATTATAAAATACCATTATATAATTATTTAGATGTTTTATTTCATACATGTTATGGTTCTAATATGTACTTACTCAAAATTTATTCATGGAAAACATCATATAGTTGATATAGTTTAGGTGGGAGTTTTAATCAATAGGCCACCACTCTTATGTAATGATGGATCACGAAGGGGTTGATGTATATTAGAATAAACATTATATTCTTCTGATACCCATGAATGTATTCCATGATGATATAAAAATTAAAATAGTAACACCATATTTAAAATCTATGTCTTGTTGATGAATATCTACATAGCTTTTTCATTGATTTTTTGTGAATTTTATATGACAATGAATGGTTTCAACTCACTCTATATTCTCTATGATAATATTATATCCCATAAATTATCAATCTCTATATCCCTCACATAATTTTTATTTTAACACCTATTCTGATATTTTCCTTATAAGGATCCATTTTAATATTAGAATTTAGATTTTTGTTATATATGGACTCCACTAGAGGAGGTTATTGATACCATCATCCTCATAAATCCTTTAAACTATATCTCAAAATACATTCTAATGATTTAATAGATATTTTATATTGAACATCTATGTAAGGGTGATAATAAGGTATAAAGCGCGGTTCTCTATCCAGGAACTGTTAAATTATTTACCAAAACATAGATGGAAGACTCAAATCTCGATTAGATATAACAGAAATGTGAATTCTATTATATATTAAAAATTAATTTAAGTATATAAGGGTGTGTTTCTCAATTTTGGAATCCAAATTAATATAAATAAAATGTGATGACTTTTTAAGGTGATTGATAACCACTTGAATGGAATTATTTCATTTTTTCATCAAAGAGAGTCTTATGTTTAAATCATGGGTTTTTACCATTTCCAAAATAGTATGTGTATTTGTTTCATTAGACGATTGGAATTTATTCATTTAGTATTTACATATTTTTTACCAATAATCATGTTGAAAATTATAAAATCTTCCAATTTAATTTATCCCAAAAAAGGTTTAATTCTAATACAAATATGTTATAGTGACTATTTGATGAATATAGAAGGATAATATGTGTGTATGATCTAGATGTTCCTTGTTCTGTTCATGTTTTTGTGGGACCTATATACACATTAAAAACCTCATATCCCAATTTTTATTAAAGTTAAAATCCAAAAAATTTTCTAAAATTTTCACAATATTTTCATGATCTTTTTAGGCCTCCATGATCCACTCAAATAGGATGGTTGAATAGAAATTTTAAAAATGTAATATAATGATTCTATTATTATTCCCATTACCCTCCAATGTATATCACTTAAGGTTGGATCCATTCAAATCCACTTTTGGGATATTGTTTTGGGATACATTCACTCAGATCATATACCACATCTATTTCCATTATATGATTGTAATGGATTGAAAATATTAATCCTCAATAAACTCTATTCATGTTTATTAGAACTTGTGGAGATCCTTTATGTGAATATATACTTGAATATTTTATTATATTTATAGATTCCAAGCTTCTACCAGTATAGATAATGTCACCAAAACTTCAATGTGAAGATCACAATAACAAATTATAGATCATAAGTTTGGTAGTTTTTCTCATCTATTTTTTATAAATTGGAGGAATAAGATATCACATTTCAAGAATTCCTAAGTAAAAATCCTAATTCATTTTAGATGTATGAGTTTAGATCATAAATCATTATACACATGGGTAATGTGAAATGTGAGTATAAGAGAAATGATTAGCCTCTTATTTCAATACCAAAAGATCCCATCATATTAATTAGTCCAAAAACTTTTGACTCCCTTTTATGTTCATATGGGTAATTCGATTCAAATTTCATAGAAGTTTCTAATATATCTATACTAATAGCCATATATTCCATGGAATTTATTAATGTCAATCAATGATGTCTATCAAGGAACCCTTCAGTTTCTTTATTTCTATAGGATACACTAATATCATATTATTTGTGATTAGATGCCCTTAAAATGTTACTTAATCCATCTAGAACTCCCATTTACTCTACTATTAATAAATATATTTTTTCTATAAGGAAATCAATAAAATATTTAAATTCCTCTATTTATACTCATTTCTTTGGGAGTGGATTATAATATATACTATAATGTCTACAATTAATTTTTCAGGGCAATCCATAAAGACTATGTTAATTATCTCAAAGAAGATTAGTGTTGAATTATTATGTAAAAATGGAATCACCGTGGACTTGTAATTAATAGACCATATAACACCCCTATATTTTAAAAGAAGCATTATGTTCGATATTATACACAAAATGCACTTTTTATTCTAAATGAACGATGATATTCTATTAAAATTTTACTGTGTAATGTAATTTTTATATCTAACATGTTGAATGGGTGGATATTAATAGTATTAAATGAATTAATAAAATTATTTAAAGTTCCTACTGAAAAATCATATATTAATTCATAGGAAATAATTACTCGATCTTACGAAAGTCCATTTTATGCATTAAAAATACATTTTCTTCAAAAAACAAAATTATTTCTTTTTTAGATAAATTATTATAATTATATACTGGGATATATATAAATTTTATTTTTTAAAAAATAAAATCATTTTGAAGTCATCATATCAAATTAATATTTCACTATAATTTTTCTCTATAAAATATTAATTTTTCAACGAAGAGTGGACAATATAAATATTAAAAATACACTATTTTTTAAATGAATCAAATTTTAATATTTTTAAATTATTTGAATGTAAAATTTCTTCTCTAATATAAAGAATAATAAAATTATGTTATTTAGAATTTATTTAATGACTAAATTTTTTGTAAAAACATTTTTTATGCATAAAAGGGATATTTTAAGAAAACTGATTTTCATTGCATTTTTCATTTATATTTTAAACTCATTACATCAAAATATAGAAATTAAATCATACAAAATGGATTAAACATTTAAAATTAAGAGGTTAAAAATTGTTAAATATGTCCTTTATTATTTCTTATCAATATAAATAATAACTATGGTAAAACATACCACCTTAGTAAAGGGTAAATTAGGTTAACTGAGGTTTAATCTATGGGACAATATCATAATTAATTAATCCTAATTTTCATTAGAGGAAGGGGATTATAATATTATTAACAATAGGATATAACATTATATTTTGAATGTAAATTTTTCCATGAAAATGACTTATATAATATATAAATCAAAGAAAGTGACATAATTTCACCCTCTTAGGATTTAATATCTCTTGTGATTTAACATAAGAAAAAAAACATGTTTAATGAATCTTTTATAGTCAAAATTATGATACTTTAATTATTTTTATGATTGTAATTTATTTATAATTTTTACTGATTTGATAATGAACTTAAATTCTTGTGTAAGGGTAATACCATATTTATACAATTAATATAAAAATAAACTAAATGAAATTAAAAAAAAATTAAATTTGATATAATATAAATTATATAATGTTTAATATGAATGTTATATATTTATATGAACTATTAAAAAGTTTTTATGGAATTATATTTGAATCCCCCCTTTTCCTTGATGCATTTTAAGTCCCACTAAATGAATATGGTTAAAAATGAAATTAATTATGATTTTTATTAAATAATATTTTTATAAATTGTTTAAAATTTAGGAAATATCTGTTATTATTGAAATATAATATCATATTTTACCTTATTACCCTCTTATATATTTGAAAACTACAGCATAAATTTAGTATATATGCAGACCACCACCTCCATGAAGTAATGTGTCCCATTTTTCATTTACAATTTTCATGGAAGGTAATATGTTTATAATTAATGAATATATTTGGTATATATATATAAATAATGATTTACAAAATGCTAATCAATTTTTACTATTTTATATTTCCACCCTTTGATAAATGAAAACAATGTTTCGGTTTATATACGACCTACTTTCTCCATGAACAAAGTAATTCATTTTAACATCAATATGTTTTTTGAATGAATATATATATATATATATATAATATGTATGATATTTAAACCATTGATAACACACTATATATGATGGGAACAATATTAAAATACAAGGATCATAACCATTATATCAAATCATAACTGAACAAAAAGTAGATGACACAAAAAATAATTATAATAATAAAAGATTATTATAAAAGGGTGATAATATGATATAAATGGATGGAATAACAGATTATATATATTTATGAATATGGATATTTTGTGGATATATAATAAAAATAAATTTATTATTTATGATATTAGAGAACTTATGAGGCAAGTCAAACATGAGGCAAATGATATTATCTTAATATCAAACCCATTAAGTGATATTTTGTAATATGAACATGTTTACATTTATATAATGTTTATGTTATCCCTTTTATGTGTTTAACTGGAATATAATTTTCTTCAATATGATTAATTTTTATTTAATTTTTAATATTTAAATGTTTTTCAATATTTCCATCCACCTTTTCCTCTCATTATAACTTGAATCAGAAAAAAAAAATATTTAACTGAAAACCAGATATTATTATTATTATCAGATATATTTTCCATCCATGTCTATATTTTCATTAAAAAAATAATTTTCTAAATTATACAGTGATTTTTTAAATCACTTTTTTAACAAAGGATGATTTCTTTCTACAATAAGGATGAAATAAAAATTCATCCCATTTTCGAAAAGTGGTAATTTTCTTAAATTACTGTGAAAGTAATGTTTTTTAACATATATTTAAGGAAAATATTTTTCATCCACCATTAAAAATAATTTTTTTTATTGTTATTTAAAATATTAAATAGAAAATTTTCAGGGAAAATTTTTTTCCAAGGAATTTGTGAAATATTTTTTGAAAAGTGAATTTATAAGAGAAAATTATATTTTAATTACAATATTTATTAAATATTTTTTATTGTAATTTTACTGATCAATAAAAACTGATTATTTTTCTTACTCACCACTTGGGATATTGTCTAATGATACCGTCCATTGAATCATTTACTTGTGCTCAAAATATATTATATTTAACATAAATATACCTATTCATAGTTTTTGGGTTATTATTATTTCATAAAAAAATAAAATTTATATACATGGTTTTATACATTTATTTTTTTTCCTGGATTAACGTATTTTTTATAAATCCTTATATTTTACTCATTAAGGATATTTTTCTGATAATTCACTTTAGTCATGAATTAAAATGATCATTCCATACATGAGGAATGTATTGGAAATGCGTCGATGGGTTTGTCCTAGAATTATATAGGCCCTCAATGTATCGATTGGTATCATAAGAAAAATCAGTAATCATGATTTAACAGGTGTTTTGGGTGACTCCTACACAAATTTTTAAACATTATTATCCAAAGTTAATGATGTCATAGATACCATGTTGTCTAAGACCATTGAATCTAATATTTTGAATATTTTTCATAAATAGTATATTTAATAATATCCCTGAGATTAATCTATTGATATTTTCCATGGATTTAGTTTGTGACCAATTTTTTTATTAAATATCACGTGTTTCTAGTCATTTAACTTGTTATGATGATTTGAAATTATTTTAGATGAAATATTTCATTGTACATAACCCATAATAAGACTATGAACTCACCTTTTTTTACCAAGGTTATTAAAATGGATATTAAGAATAATATCAATGGCATAAGAATTTTTTTATTCTATATATTTTAGAATTCCAATTTGATACATAAATTATGTATGTGTCTAGTTCATCAGGACTACTTAACTATTCGGTCCTATCATATGAGATTACTTGTATCTAGCGCCAATATAATAATGATGAATGTAGATTGAGGTTATTGTTGTTGGTGTTGTTACATACATCATATGAAATGAAATATTGGGGATATCTTACTTCTTCACCTTTACCTGATTATATCTTCACTTAAGGTCCACCTTAAAGAATTATGGGTTACCAAAAATCTAATCGGACAAGACACAAATCAAGGGAGGCGGATAATTTTTCTTTATCATTATTTTTTTGTTCATTATAGTTTCTAGAGATGTTCATTGACTCATACTTCTTCTTAATGAATATGACTGGTTCAACACACAGTAAAGAACATGGGGGTAAAACCCATTTATCTGGATTTTCAAATAGTTACTTCTCCATCTCCTTTAATTCAAAAATGCAATTTGTATATGTAGTCTTAGATATTATCAAATCTTGTAGTCTTTTTTTGTTGAGTACTCAAATTCCTGACTATGAAGAAGGCCCATAAATTAATCGAGAAACAAATTAGTGAATTCCCATAGAATGTGAGTGTAATTAATGATGATCTTATCCACAACCTCAATGATTTAATCTAGATATGCTTTTCATAAATAAATAATATACATGCATTAGATGATGAAACCAATAGCGATTCAACCTCCTCATTAAAAGTTTATAGAATCATAGGGAGACAATTAATATTAATGGGGATTTATTTTTCTCGGTAATTTATGTTTTCTATATACAATGAAATCCAAAACTTTCCCAAAACAACATCAAAATCCACTAAATGGAGAACATATGGTTTTCTGGGATGTTCCGAAAAAATTTATAAAGGGGCGGAGTTATGTTATTAATATGTTATGATTTCCATAATTCATATTTTTACATGTTGGATTGCTACTATATTACTCAATAGTTTTTGAATAGTTATACAATACTTATGTGATAAAACATTATTCAGAGAACCGTAGTCACAAAATAAATTGGATGTTTCTGATAAGATAACCATTCACTTTTTCATTAAGGTTATAATCATTTAAATGAAAAATAATATTTTTTGGGTAGACAATTTTCAATCCATTAAACATAAAAATATAAACTATTAACATAGATGGGATTACCTAGGAAATTCCAATAATCCTAAACTATGAATTCTTGGGTTTCCATCTATGTTTTCCATGACCTATTTCATAAAAAAAATGTCATATGGAAAATTACCACCCTTTATTATGCTTTATAATGAGAATTGAAATTTATAAATGAACATTTTCTAGGTGAGATAATCTTATTTTGTAGTAGGGCGTCATTATTATTCACTATGTGGTGGATGATTGCAGCTCAATACACTCATTTCCTAGAAGTTACCCCATAGTAAAAATGTGATAGGGTCACATCAACATGTAGTATCTATAAAAGGATTTATTTTCATGAAAACCATGTATTCTATACTTTTCTATAAAGTTGGGATTTTATATTTTGATTAATATTATCCATAAACATTTTAATATATTTTTTTTAATTATAATTTGAAAAAATAAATAGAATTTTATTTTTTACCTTTTAAGAAAAACCATTTATTTCATATAAAAAAGTTTGTGATTTATTTCATAAATATGAACATAACATTCCCATATTTTCCTGATTTATTTTATAATTTCTTGATTTATTCCAAAATTTCGTGATTTATTTCATATCAAATTGAAATATAAATACTTCTTAAAAAACCCATAACATTACCATAGAAATTTATCTTTTTAAAATTCATTGGAAGACCATGGGAAATATATAAGAAATAAGTGGCCTCTAATGATTATTAAAGTTATAATAAAATAATAAAATGAATAAAGGAAAAAAAATTCAGTAAATTGGAATATCAAGAAAACATAATAGCTATGTGAATCATTAACATTAACTTAAAATACTGATATAATATGATAACATAATAGCCACATGGGAATGTGGAAACAACATAAAAGATGAAATAATAATAATATTCCAAGTATAAAATACATACAATAAAAACATAGTGTTCTTCAGATAATTTCATGTCCCCTATACATTGAATCTCATGAGGTGAAACCATTACCCATGGGATTGAACTCATATATTATCCCAATTCCATCTATCACATTCATATCAGGTAAATGGATTAGTGTTTCACATAGTCCATACAACAAAATTATATATTTCATCACTATTAATCACATGATTAACAAGTTTCCATAACATACATAGATTTCCCCAATCAATAATAGTTAGGTAAAACATTTTTAATACCATTGAGTGTAAATGGGGGATAGTATCCACTATAGTAATCTTTTGTATAAAAATTCTATTACAATTTTCGCAGTATAATTGGTGTATATTAAGGTTTATGGAAGGGGCAATTGAGAGTGAAAGGAGCACACTAATTACATGAAAATTATTGTTAAATAAATTGATGTTTCTGAAAAATTGTAAAATATAAGAAATTGGAAATCAAATTGAGATTTTTATATGGAAGTACATGAAATAAAAAGGAAGAGGAGAGAGTCCCTTACCTTATGTGGGTGCCTCTAAAATCATGGGATGATATTCTTTTATGATTTGGGAATCCTTGGTTGGGATATATATAGTTATGGGTTGAGTAACTCAAATATAAAATGGTTTCTAGTTAAGTTGAATGGGTGTCTAGGATGGGTTTATAGAAAAAATAAATTATAATTCTATACTAATATCTAAAATTATGTGTAGATTTCAATATGATAATTTAATCCCAACCAAAAACCATCAATTTTGTTTTATATTTTTCCTCAAAATAGAAGATTGTTTGATTATTGTTTAAGGCTATGAACATCATTCAAAAAAATAATATCCTTTTTTAGGTGTAATTTAGTCATTTTTATAAAGAATTTATTTTAAAACCTTAAACTATATTAAATGTGTCGGAGGATTCAATAAGTGTTTATAAATTTAATAAAATAACATCAAAAGCATATTTATTTAATGAGGATGCTTAATTTTAGTAATTTATACTATATATATTATTTATTAAATCACAAATTTTATTATATTATATCATAGTACATTCAATATTTAAATTTTACCAGAAAACATTATAGTCTCAGAAAATTACAAAAAACACCCAATTATATAATATTAATTTTTTTATTTTAAACAATTTATTTTTTTTCTCAATATAATTATCTAAATTTTTTAATTTACATTATTTTGTGGAAATTTGACATTTATAAAAAATTATGGCTTTTTAAAATAATGGGTTTTACACTTATAAAACCTAAATTTGACATTATAAATTTTTTATTATAAATTATATTTAACAAATAATTTTTAATAATAATACATTATTAAATTATATGTTATTTCCAATATAATTTAATTAAAAAAATGAGTATCTTGATTGATACTTCATATTCCCAAATAAAATACAATTTCTATTTCCTTGTACGAACATCATGCTTTATTAACCCTTATTATTTAATAACTAAAAAATCATAAAAGATAAATATAATAATTTTATAACTAAAAACAATGAAAGATAAATGATCAGACTATTAGGGTCAAGATACATAATCAATTCTTACACTAGTGTATTCTCTAGGTGTAAGGTATGCAATTTTGTACATTCTAAGGGTGGTTCAATAAAAATGGTTTCTGTTGGGAAACCATTATTCATAAACATCTATGAAAAATGGGTTCTCCATATATTACTTGAGGAATCTTAAATTGGCTTTCGGAAAGGCTAAATCATTATGATTCCATGTCCTTTAAAACCCCCAAGAATTTTGTTCTATAGGGTATCATTCTACTAGTCAAGGCCATCACATCTTCTATCTATGTCAAATATGGTTTATAATAACACATATAGTTAATTAATATTAATTTTCAATGTGTGATGATTATACATAAATTGTTATGATTCATAACATTATTTTTATATTTGATAGGACATTTCTAATAATGGTAAGAAATAACAAAATTAGTTCATTTATTTTTATAGTTTCTTTTCATAATGAGGGATTTAGTATTTAGTTAAATCGATTTAATTTATAAATGATTGGTTCGTTTAAAAAAACCCATAACCATTTACTCATATTGGTTCAAATGTACCATAAATTCATGTGAAAAAATTATAATTATAATTTTCCCTAATTTATTTAAAATATTCATTTCAATTACATATTATAATATTAAATATGAATTATTTATTATAAATCTACAAGTTAGTTATAGTTTATTTTCATCCATTTATATTTGTAAATTTTGTTATTTTATATATGCCTGGTAATACTAATGTAGACCCCCTTTCTTAGATTACAATTGCATCATTGATTGATTATTTAATATAATATAATTTTTTATTTATATTGATTTTTATAGTTCCAATTTTATTATAATATACTTTTATATATGGTTCATGGAGTTAAAATCAATGGATTTCTTGTTTCAGTGTTTTTAACAAAAAAGTGTGGTATATTAATATTTAGTGAAATAATAAAAATAATCTAACACTGTAAATAAATATTTTTTTAATTTTCTTAAAAAAATACATGTAGTAAAATTTATACAGTCTTTAGTGATAAAAATTCCATGAATTGTTCATATAGGTGGTTTAAATGACCCAAACAAAAGCGTATTATAACAGATGAGCGAGTATAGTTTAAAAATTGAGTTTTTGGAATAATATCATTATTAAAGAAACATAATGTCATTATTTATATATTTATATGGGTTTTAGTTTTTTAAGTTGTTTATATAAATAATAAAATTCAATAGATATGGAAAATAAAATACATCACTCCATGGAGGTGGTAGTATGCACGTATACCAAAAATGTTGTTTTCGATTTAAGTAGAACTTGAAGAAGTTCTGAAATGAATTATTATATAAGAATATTAATATTGATATAAACATATTTGTTAATTAAATATTGTTTTATAACCCTCTATGTTTGGATGCTATGAAAATTGAAATTCTTCTCTTCGTGGGGGTAGTATTCAGCATGTACGAATGAATGATGTTTTCAATTTCTAATGAAAAATGGTGACATGTAGAAACAATTTATTCAAGAAAAATAAAAAAGACTATTATATAAATAATAATAAAATTCATTATGTTTTAATGGTTAATCTAGTTTTATTGGGTAATGAAAGAGAAGATAAATAATTATACAGTGATTATAACTTCTTTTCAAAATTCAAATTTTTTCATAAAGAACATCTTAAATTACAGTACTTATGGCAATTTAATTTTAACCAAAAGAATAAAAGCATAGAATATTTTTATATGATAATTTAAATTTATAGATATCTAATATTTATTCTAATTATTTTGTGGATTTTGGAGTGACAGTGGAATGCTCTTTTAATAATGCAATGAAATTTCATTTTTGAAAATGTAAGCTTTTAATACCAAGGGATCACATGTTTCACCTAAAAAGTCCACACAATGTAGATTATAATTGATATTAGATATGGATTGGTTGAGAAACGCCATAACAAACATATTGAAATTATTTTTATAATGTCATTAAGTATTTTTTTATTATAATTTTATCTTTTATCATTTTTCAGTTTTTCCATGGTAATTAATTTTTAGTAAAATGATTTACTTTTATTGAATGAAAAAGTGTCTTCATAAATAATTTGGAAAAAAATTTCCAAATATGTAATCAATTTTCTAATATAAACATTAGAATGAAGTTAAATATTCAATTTAATACTAGATATCTTAATTTATAAAAATATTTTTTAGAAAATGTCATCGTAGGATTAAAAATTATGATTCAGTAAAAAATTTAGAAATTGATGATTTATATATATTTAATTGATTTCAAAAGAACATAATAATTTGTATTGTTATTTCAAAGTAAAAATAATTGTAATAATTCAACATTATATGAGTTAATTGAAATGAAAAACCAAATATTACATTTATTAAAGTAAATATTAATTATGTTTCAAAATAGTAAACATTGATTTTTCAAATTTAAAATTGTTTTTTAAATAATTATTTTAATCCTAAAGTACATTATTAGTAACAAGAAATTTTTTATAACTTTTAAATTTTTTCTTAGTTTATGTATTATATTAAAATAAAAATTTAATAAATGATGTTTTGTACTATTCACATAATCTTAAATATTTTTTGAAAAATATCAAAATATATAAACTAAGATAATATTTTCATATCAAATTTAAAAATGAATTAATTTTTTTTAAATAAAATTTTATTTTTTTTAAAACAAATCATTTAAATATTAAATGATTAATATAGTGAAAATTTTTTCTTATTAAAATAAAATCTTAAAATATTAATTGTCGTCATTCTTGTATTCAGTCCAGTTTATTTAGTCAAAACAATCTATAAAATCAATTGAATGTTCTTCATTGTGAGGATGATATCAATTTATACCAGAATAGTCTCCCATAATTAGTTTGGTTTTGTTAAGGTAATATCCATTTGGTATTGTCTAATTACTACCTTAGAATGTGTCAACTTTCTCGAGAAACTTATTAGAGGTGGAAATATTGCCCTCAAACATGATGTTAGAAAGGATTTTGATACAATGGATTTAGGATCCATTTGTAAGATTCTATATATGATTATATTTGACAATGTCATCATAGATTCACATAAAACCATTCTCGGGTCTACACCCATCTCTATTCTGATTAATGGGTCTCTTAAGGGATACATTGACTATTCCAAAGGTGTAAGGCATGGTGATCCATTTTTTTCAAACATTATTTTGATAACTAAGGATTATCTTAGAATAATACTTTCCATTATAGATGTTATTGGGAATTTGAAAGCAATTAGTTTTCGAAGAGGATTAAATGCTCCTACTCATTTATTGTATACTGATGACATCATACTTTTCACTCAAGGGGATAGAAGGAACATCAAAAATATAAACTAGCTCTCTCACAATATGAGAAGGTTTCTAGTCAAGAGATCAGCTAGAGAATTTCCTTTGTTAATTTTAGAAGGAATTATTTTGTCCCCAAGAAGAAAGACATTATCATAACATTGGGCATTCAGGAGGAAGTTTTCCTTTATAATTACTTAGGGGTTACTATGTTTTGGGGGAGACCAAAAGACTCCGTATTCTCTTATTTATTTGTTATGGTCAAAAGACAACTTGATACATCGAAAGGTATGTCTCTCTTAATGTATGGTCATCTTATTCTGGTGATGTGTGTTATTATTTTCATGTTTGTTTACATCATTTTGGTGTATAAATGAACAGTATATTTCCTCAAGAGCATCAATGTACTGATCAAGAATTTCATCTGGATTGGGAACATTATTAAGAATAGAATAGAAAAGGTATCCTGGAGCACTGGTTGTAAAACATATAGTATATGGGGCCTAGTAATAAGATCCTTGAATCCATCAATCATTTTTTTCTGGATGCGTTTATATAGAGACTTTTCAACAGTGATTCTGAGGCTGTCACCTTCCTTCGGGCTAAGTTTATGCATCGACTTAAGAATGAAATTTCTGGTTATATAAATTCCTCTATGTGGCCTGATTTTAAATCCACTTAAGCTTCAATTATTCTCAAATCTAGACGGTTACTCTCTAGAGACTCTTATCTTCTTTTTTGAAAGGATAATTACACTTTTCATTCCCATGTTGAATCCCTTATAGATGGGGCGAGTAACTTGGATTTGGATATTACAATCATGGAATAACATGAGAGTGTGGAGGGCCTCCCGAGACATATCATCAAAACTATTAATTATCATTATTTTTCTAATCGATATTATTTTTGTGTATGTTCACTTACATGGTATGAGATTTTTTCTTCTAAATATTGCTATAGTAACTATATGAATTGTAACATCGATCCTCACGATATGGGGGATTTTCACATAAAACTCATTAGGATTTCCCAATCCATTCATGTATATAGGGTGGTTCATGGGAAGATACCAACTGATGGTTATCTTCAATCTTGTAATATTTCTCTCTGTTCCGCTTATGTTCATTGTCATCAGCATAAGGAGGATGTTGATAACTTATTTCATAGTTGTGTTGCTACCACATCAATGTGGAAGGATATTATAGATATTTTTGAAATTATTTTACCTCGAATAGATTCCATATGAGGGTTTCTTTAGTGATGGTGTGGACGGGTGTGTTCTTCGTATATAATGGATATTTATCAGGTTTCTTCAGCTGTGTTTATTCACTTTATTTGGCATGTTATGAATAAAATTATCCATGGTTGGTATTGTTTCTATATTATATATGCATTATCTTCTATTTTTCTTCTGTTTGTGATGTTTTCACTTTGAAGAGACACTATTCTTTCAATTCTGTGCATGATATGTCTGTCTTTGGATGGTTTTGTGTAAAATAAAATTTTAGACACCCTCATAGTACATTTTAAGTCTTATGAAAGGAAGATTTTGTTTATTGAATCAAGGTCATTTTTTATGGTGCCTCATGAGGAATTCTAGGGCCCTCTTGTTATGGTTCTATTTTTATAAACCATCGTAGAGAGGTCCATCAATGCTTTCAGGGTTCTTGAGGTATTTATTCGTTAATTGAGACAGAGATGATGAGAAATATCATTTTAGTATAGTAGACACATAACTGAGGATGGAATAAAATATGGATTGAAATGGATTCTAACATTATTATGTCTTCCCTCAGGATGGGATCGTCACATTTATCTGAAAATTCCACTAGTATACGGATCAACTCCATGTATTCTTTTTCCTACATGGAATATATTATTACACATTTCTACTGGGAGTCCAATAAAAAGGAGGATGGTCTTTCAAATAATGGGGTCAATGGTGCTACTTTCTTTTGGTATGATCAACTACCTTATTATTTTTTTCCTTTGTTTCTGTAGAATAAAGTAAATCACCCATTTTTTAGAATACCGTTTCAAGATCATTCAGTCAATAAAATTGAAAAATAAGGGAAAATTATAATTTATTTTAAAATAAAATATGATTTTTTTGAAAAATAATTTTAATCAAATGAAATGATGCAACCCAAATAAGGTGGTTCTTTATTATATAATAATGTGTTCATTTTAATGTATTCTATGAAGATATTTTAGAACTCATTTTTCAAATTTTCGAAAAAAAGATGAAGTTTTAAGTCCCATTCAAAAAATACATTTAAAGGGTTAACATAAATAAAATTTTAAAATATTATTTTCAAATACATATATTGAATGGATCCTTCAATGTGAAATTATTTTCTCCCATAGGATATGTTTCATAGAAGATAAAACATATGATCATAAAAATAAAAATTCTTTTAATATTTTCATGCACCATTATTAGAAAGACACCTCATAAAAGGTTAATAGAAAATTCGTTTTAAGATTTGAAAAAGTAAAATATTAAGGTTAAATGAAATATTACATTACTTGTTTTGAAAATAAAATCGATTAAATTAATTTGATGATTCATAATGAAGATGAGAAAAATAGAATGTTATAGGGGATGGTAATTATAATTAATAAAATAATACTTTTGTGAGAAATAAGCACTTCAAGGATTGAGAATTAAAATAATATATAATATTTCAAATTGAAAATGTGAAGGATCAATATAATAAATTATTTATATGGAGGAAATAATCATTAAATAAATGATTTCCATATGAATCATTATAACCTATTGAAAGGGGTATGAGTAAAAATCCATTAAAAATTGGAAATAAATGAACCAAATGGATTATAATGTGGGATTAAGGAAAGAAATGTATATTCATTGAGATAAAATTTATAAAAAAAGTAATATAATCTAATGATTTACTATTTACACTATATATAATTATAATTTGTGTATAACAAGAACAAAATTCTGCAATACATGAAAATTGAGTTTAAAACCATTAAAAATTCATATTGTTGAACTATAAATAATTTTAAAGGGATTTTTGAGAGATTAATTAAAATCAATAGATAAATCAGAGATTCAATATATAAATACATAGGAGATAACATGCTCAACTTTTAAGAATAAATCTCTAGATTTTTATTGATAACTCAATGAAAAAATTTGGTTGAACAACACTATTACTTTTTATTCTCGATTTGTCGGACACACTATAAATTATAATAAAACAAATATAATTTAATTAATTATATTTTTCAGAACCATATTGATATTTATTAACTTTTTAAATCATAAAATATAATTATTTTTACACTTAATGGTTATTAAAATTTTATTATGATCATCAAATGTATGTAATTATACATTTTTTAAAATTATTTGTAATTTTTATGTCAATACAAATAATATGATTCCAAATTTTCCATTTTTATATTATTTAAGGCACTAGAGAGGAAATTGTATTGTTATATATATATTCCATATTTTTCCATGATTTTAGATACATTTTATAGAAATGGAATTATTTTTGTACTTGTTTCGGTAATTTTTAAAAAATGTGGGTGGTATATAAATAATAAGATAAATAATAATATAATATATTAAGAAACATAAAAAAATATTTTCTCATTGACATTTACTAGTTTTAGTAGTTATTATTCCATTTTCATCCATGGTATATGTTTATATAAATTTCCCTTAAGGTTATTAAAAAGACACAGATCAGAACATGCTATAATTGATGGCTTAGTAATGTTTAAAAAATGATTTCTTTTTCATGAAATCATTATTAAAGAATAATAATTAAATTAGTTGTATGTTTCAAAGGGATTGAATCATATATAATTTTATTTAGATACATATGAATCTACTAAGGCGATGGAAAAAATATATAACTTTGATGAGTTTGTAGTCCGCACATACACATGGATAGTGAAGTTAATTTTACAAAAAATTGAAAAAAGGTAAGAAATGTTTAAAAACCCATGATGTCATAATATTTTTTTACCTTAAATAATCATTGTATCAATATATTTTTTTCATATAGAACAATAATCCAAAATGAACCACATAAACTTATATAACTATAAAAATTTTCCCTTTGAATTGGCAGGTAAATATAAAGGTAACCAAATTTTGTAATGTATATTTAAATTAAATTAAATTTTATTAATTAAAAAAATCAATATTAATATTAAATTTGTATAGATATATAATAGATAAAATATTATTATGGGAAAGAATATACTATAAAAGAAATATCATTTTTAATGCTCTATGGAATTTATTATAATTTTGGAAACATATATTTTTAAATGGATATTATTGATAACATATACAAAAAATAATATAAAATCCATTCAATTAGCATTAAAATATTACTAATATATTTATTTTTTTCTTTTAAAATAATGTTTCTGGAAATTGTATTTATGTGTTATACATATTTATATTCATTTTATTTTAATTTCTTTTAGATGTTGAATATAATAAAATTATTTCAATATTTATAAAAACAATTAAAAATATTTAAAAGTATATTTTTAATTTTTGGGGAAAAAATAATACATTTTGATAAATATTAGTTACCATGGAAAAATATTTATTTCTTATGTAATGAGACTTTTATAAATATTATTTTTTA
Source organism: Viscum album (assembly GCA_963277665.1). Lineage (NCBI taxonomy): Eukaryota > Viridiplantae > Streptophyta > Magnoliopsida > Santalales > Viscaceae > Viscum > Viscum album. Next base: position 1,761,937,840 of record OY728131.1, on the reverse strand, counting down.
AAATTAAATTAAATTATTATGAAAATAAAGACCTAGATATTTTGTTTAAACATATAATCTAATTAACCCACACTCAACTAATTTATAATTAATTTTAAAAAATAATATTAACAATTAATGAATAAAACAACATTTCTTATAAAAAAACTTTTTTTTAATATATATTTTACTATTAAATTTAATATTCTCATAATTTGAATATTAATGAGGAAAACCAAAGTCAAAAATTCTATACAACATGTCATGTTTTGGTATGTGTTATCAAATTAAATATTTATTTATATAATAATTACCATGGTTAATTTATAATCAATATTAATAGTGGTAAAGAGAGTAAATAATGTATCTTGACTTTTAAAAACTAAAATGTCACTCACATCATTTAGAAATAATTGTTATGTATGGATGCCATAACAACATTTTCTACCAACCATTTATTCACCTAATTCACCTAACTAACCTAACCCACCTGCACCTACGTGATACAATTATTACCCCTGAACTAACTAGAGATTCAATAAAAAATACACTATTTTTTCATCAATAAAAGGAGCTCACTCCAACAAATTATTTCATCCCTCCCCTACCCAAATGATTTTTATAAAAAACTGACATCACTATAAAGTTATAAATTCATAAAAAATTGTTTTTATGGTTTTACATATTTCTACAAAATTATTAATAAATCACTTTTCAAGGTAAGATTTCACCACCTAATCCTGTGGATTCATGTAATTATTTTTTATAAGACCTTTTGATTTATATATGTAATTATTCAAAGAGCTAATAATAAATCATTAATTATCCTAATGTTTTTCTAATTTTTATACACTACCATTTTCTCTCATTAATCCCATTCCATTATCCCATATGCATTGTCGTCATGTAGCTAATATAACTCTATGATTGAATCCACCCTATTTTCAATTCAAGAACCTCCTTTACTAATATACATTTTATTTACATGTCATTATTCATCTACATTTTCTTAATCAATAATTACTATCCATATAATTTTTTCTTAATTAGAAACTATCATTCTCCCCCATTAAAACCATTCTATAATCGATTAGTATACACACCATAATATTGAAATCATTCCCGATTTTCTTCTTCATGTTTCAAATAACAAAATATGATCTAATTAAATAGTAAAAAAATTAAATAAATTGCAGTTCATGGGTATTTAAATGGTTTTAAAATTGGTGATTTTGATAGTTATATTTTTTATGTAAGATCATATAGTCCAATTAACTATTTAGGGAACTAAGGACTATTATTTCATCTCAATTAACCTTTTTTGTCATGATTTAATAGTAGACATCAATAGAAATTTTTATAGTATAAAATATTTAATTTTGACATATCATATCATAAATTATTGTTTATATTAAAAAATTATAATCCATTCATGTTCACCCTCAAAATAGGGTTTGATTGATTTCATCCTTAAAATGTTAATGTTTTCATAAATCAATATGATTCTTGAGTTATATGGTCATCCATGACATTTTAAATTAATTTCATATAGTATAAAGAAATTATATCCGGGTATATCCATTTTAATTGAAAACAACCTTTTCATGTGTTCTCTTACTTCATTAATGTTTTACAATTTTAAAGACGATTTTCATACCCATTAATGATCGTTTCACATAATTTTCAATGTTTTCCTTTAGCACAAATTTTCTACTTTATATTGTGAAATATAACTCTATAAATTTCTATGTGAACATCACATTTCATTTCTCCTCATTTAAAAGTATGTTATGGTTAACCTTCTCTACTGTTTGTTTTAAGAAAAATTATTTCTTATTTTTAAAAGTGGTTTACATCCTTTCAATGTTGAATGATTGATCTTCCACTATACATTCCATTTAAATTTTAATTGTATTTTTAAAAATATACTATTGGTGATTAATTTTAAAAATAAATGATTACAAGTTAATTTCAATTAAAAATTTTCTAATTATTTTTTCAACATTAAACTATTATATGTTCAATTTTAATAAGTAATTCATCTTTAAAAATTTATCACATTAAATATTAAAAAATAACCTTTTAAATTTATAGTAATTTATTATTTTATGAAGAAACATACAATCATTTATTATGACTATTAAGTTATTTCCCCACAATGTTCCACATTATCTCAATTGGTAATATTTTAGTGAACTTTATTTTCATATAACACATTCTAACTACTCATACAAAATACACTTTTGGAGTGATTTAATTTGTGGGTATCAATCAATTATATTTTTGTGTTAAATATTTTTGATACCATCCGAAAATGTAATCAACCAAGTTTCTCATTCCTTGTTTTTATTATAATAGAATGAATGATTAATTTCTACATTCACACATATTGATGGATTCCTGACTGTTGGAGCCTTATGATACCCTCTAATGCATTGGTTGCGTTTGAAATATTATGAAAAAAATGTGTCATATAACAATTTTATATTATCTATAATCACAATGTTTGGCATGAAAATAATTGAGGTTTATCAATAATCACAGGGATTGTGTGGGATTAATAGCGATTTATCTATGTTCAAAAGCATTTATGTGGGTATAATTGAGGTAATTTTTTTCCCAGGGTTATTAATGAGTATAATTATATATATGTTATGACCACTAATATTTTCATGAGTATAAATAAAGTTATTATATGATCCCAACATAGTGTATTGCAATTATTGTGGTTAATCTAACTTTAAAATGATATATATATATATATGTCTCAATATTTTAAATATTTTTATTCCTAAGTAATTCTATAATGGATCATGTTTATTGAATAATGATTCTACACTATTTTGATTCATATCTTATGTAATGACAATCCTTATGTCATGATTTATGGTTTATGTTCAATGCATTGTTTGGTATGACATTATTATATATATTTATTATAAAAATATATTCATGTTATTATCTTCAAAGATATTTTGTTATTATTTAATATTTATTCCAATTAGAATCATCTGATCTCACCCAGTTTATATGGTAACATCCCATACTTTAAGATGATAAATGTAACAAACGATAAGTGTAGGAGGGATATATTGTGGTTTGATAATTAAGAATTATTGACAAGTTATGTAAAATATGATTCTTATATAAATGTTCCTCAAAGACACTAAAATTTATTTTCATGGGATTGTGTATTTTTGGGTTATGTAATGTTTAAATTGTGTAAATGATCTAAAATAATGAAATTACTAGCTTGGGTTACTAGAATTGAAATTAGGGAAGGGTTTAGTTCACTTGTAGTAATATGTTATTTATTTATTATGGATTAAAATAAGATAACCTTAGTGAAAACATTTTAGAATAGTTTAATAGATATATTTATGTGTTGTATAATATCATTAAATTTCGGTGAAGTATAACTTGTGTGGTTTTCCAAGAAACAATATCATTTATGGATAATAAAATTATTTGTACGGTCTATCACATATGTTTTTAGGGGTCATAAAACATAAAAGTTCATCTTGTGTATTAACTTTTTCATCACCTATTTCACAAAAAAGAGTCCTAACTACCCACCATGTTTTACACTTGTGGTCGATATGATTTGGTAAATCACATTCTCCTTTAGATCCATTATAGAATATTTTTCCTATTATAGAACTATAATAAAAATTATATGAGAATCCAATTAAAGTAATCCAAGAATTAACTAACAATGATTTAGGATAAGTTGAAAGAGAATTTGTTTGTTTCAAGAGTAATACATTACATGGGGTTGTTTTCAAGGGAACATTTATAATAATTACATTAAGATTTCAATTATTCATCAGTCATGATAACCAATTTTTGTATTTTAAATGGATGACATTTGAATGTAAGGTTTATTTAAGTAAGTATATGATGAATAATACAATGACTTTTCTAATGAGTAAAAAATTAGATTGAAAATTTATCATAAAAATACTTGGAGAATGATATCCTACTTTTTAAGAAAAGCATTAGCCTTGTTGAGGACTAGAATTCCCTAAGGATGGAGAAAACATCTATCATGTATTTTATACGATGAAGTCCAATATAGTTTGATGGAAATCATAATTTCAATTAATTAATTCTCAAATCATGATTACATTTTTTAGTTGTTTATCATTCCAAAGGTCAGACAAACCAATAGTAGACTCTCATTAATAATAAAAAAATGATACAATCATTAGATTCTACAGAATGAGTGGAATATGATAGGGTACACATTAATAAATATTTTCATAGAATTCATCCCATGTAAATAGTGATAAAATTACTAATGTTGAGACCACTATAGGATGAATCAGTTTTTACTTATGAAGAAATCATTATGAGACTCATAAGAAACACCTCTATTATGATTTCTTACACCTTATATATGATCTAACAGGTTTTTGGTATAATAAAACCATGTATTTAGATTGAATTATCTATATGATACATTTTATTTTTTAGGTCTTTAAATGTTAACTTAAGGTGGAAATAGAAGTCGGGAACTCTAGTTATATGAAAATATAGATGGAGTTTCAAGGAAAAATAGTTGAAAACCCTTATAGAGAAAAGAAAATTTCTAGTACCTACATGTAAAAAATGTGTAAAAAATTACACATAAAAATTATGAAATAATAAAATAAAAGTTATATGGGTAAAAGGGATGACCATATAGATAATGTATATAGAGGAGATATAAATAGGAAACACAATAAAATATTGGAGAAGAATATCCAATGGATAAAATGAAAATAGCCTAGTAATTATATAAATAATTTCATTAATATGATGACTAATAAGATTAATGAATGTTAGAATCCCCCTAATCCAATTAAAAAATGGAAAGCCTTTAAAATAACAACTACACTAGTTGGACATGCAAAATAAGAATAGAGGATACACTTATCACTAACTCAATCCTACTAGTGTCATATTGGTTCAAGTCCTAAACAATTCATTGTATAAATAAATTTTTTACAATGATATACCATGTTATCAATATATACTAGTATTTTTATTTAAATTAAGTCATATGTTATAGATCCTTGAATAATATATTTTATGATTATATGCGTCCAAAAATACTATTATTCTTCATCTAATGAACTTTTAAGTGGTTTTTTAAATAGATTAACTCTATCAACATAGAATACATTGAATCAAAATAGATTGATCATATTTCATATTTAATATCGTATTATGATCACTTATCATGGAAAAGATGGTGATGAACTCTCTATGTAAATTGATTATTGTTTAAAAGCCTTAAATAGATTCATGATGAGTATTTCTCATAAATTGTTTGGAATAAAATCAATTTTTTGATATGTCAATTGTGAAGAAATATATGAGTTTCATAGACGTATTCATGTTAATAAATATTACCCCTCATTATAAATCAGAGAAAAATAAATAAATATTTTTATTAAATCCATAATTATTTCATTATTAAATGATAATTAATATTTTGATGACATAATTTATCTACGGAGGGGTGAATGTAACAACCCAATATTTCCGAATATATTTTCTTTAAAATAATAATTTTATAAAAATATTGTTTTACATCCACACCAAACCAAAACAAATAAAAAAATATTATAAAATGATTCAAATTTAATTTGGATTTGGAGGGTTAATATTGAGGAAAAATATTTATAAAATATATATATTTTATTATTATTATTATTAATTCATTTATAAAATTATATTAGTATATCAAATTAACAAATAAAATTATTTTATGCATAAAATTATATATTCTTAAAAATTTTCATTTTTATTAAATATAATGTTAATTTTATTCTTTTCATATAATCCTTTCAATCGAAATTATCTATTATATATACTATAAAATAATTTTCCATCCATTGAATAATTTTTACTATATATGTAAAAAAATTTATTTTATTTTAATATGATACAAGTTTCTAAAAATATTTTAGGCATTATAAACCCTTATATTTAAATTATGTTTTATTAAATTTATAAATTTATCATATAAAAAGATTTAAATATTTTTGACAATAATTTTTTAATTAATTTGTAACACTCTGACCCTAGTTAACTAGAGTCGGTGCATTATTACATAAAATTGGCATGATACTAAAAGATCAAGTCTCAAAAGACCGATTAGTTTAGTAGCCTTGGAAGTACTAGATACATTCATAAGTTTTACATTACATCATAAAAAAGAAAACAAAAACAACATTGTTTCCATAGACATCACTAAGATATCATAGACTATCCCTAACGATCAGTCATAATATACTTCTTTGCATCCTAGGAAAAATAAAACATATAAAGGGATGAGCTCAAATGCTCAGTAAGGATAAAAATATAGTGGAAACTTTCATAAATAAGCATAAACATTTAATGCAATGTATAAAACTAAAACAGAATCCATTTCAACATAAACTTCATCATAATATGGAAAATATATATTAAACTAATTCCATTTTCTTCTTGCATGAATATTCTACTAGTAAAATAATTACATGCAATATTAATAGCAACATTCATAATGATGGAATGCATAATGCCGGACTTTCATAACCACATAGTCAAGGCCTTGTGGCAAGACTACAAATAATATTTTGTCAAGGCCTTATCCCAAGACACTATTTTGTCTAATGAGACCTACCGATGCATCGAGGAGCAATAGAAGGCTCCACCCATCACATACTAATTCTAATTCATTCCTCATATGAAAAGGTTTAAAAATAACATAAATATTCGTATTAAGACTGGCATACGAAATGTCAATACATTATCCATAAACCATGAATGGTATGAAATAACACATCCACAGTCAAACATATCAAAAAACCATCAATAAAATATTGATGTTTTGTATCATAATAAAACAACTTCAAACAAACATAAAATCCATCAATGGATGTTGACATAGATGAAATCAAAACCATTTCAGAGAAGTATCTCTTTCTATTTTGAAATCATTTAAAATTAATCTAATTATCATAGAAATCATTTTTATTTTTATAATATTCTTATAAGATTTTAGCGGAAGCTTCGACAATGTTATAACGTTGGAAAATAACTGCACACTCCATATAAGTAAAATAACATTCTTACCATAATTCTGTCGAAAAGATCAAAAAGTGCCTTGTTTGGAAAATAATGAAAAGATTAATTTCAAACCATTTTATAAAATGTCAAAAGGGTATAACTAACATTAACCCATAGTCTAGTAAATAGTAAAAATGTTTTGAAATTTATTTTTAAGAAACATTTATGTTGATGATAAAGATGTCCCAGTAGATACTTACATAAAAACAATCTCAGATAACAAAGAGACTGTAAAATTCACCCTTACCTTGTACTTTTCCTCGGTCGAGGGTATCTTAACATTATATATAATGGTGAAATAAATTTTATTAAATTATAAAATAATATATACATTAATAAGATATCATATATGATCTTTTAACATTGCTTTGTTAATAATATCTTTGTATTATCGTCATTTAGGGTGTTAACTGATTCGTTTTCCTTTATATGATTTGTTACGTAAGTAATGTTTGTTATGTATAAGATTTATCTTATTCATATTTAGAATGATATTTAGTTTTTAAACATTATTTTTAACCATCTAATGAAAATTAGTCTTGAATTTATACGATGGGGAATGAATCTCATTGTGTTCATGGAGACGGTAATCTGTACGTATGCACGAGCAATAATATCATTCATTTGATATTAAAATACTATATAATTGGATGGAATATAAAATTTACAGAATAATTATCATGTTATATATTTTATCTATATCAATTACACATCATTATTTTACCTATCAAAATAATAATGTATTGAATATAAATTACACCATGACGTGGAAATGATTAGTCGTACGTACGCATGTATAGTGACATTTCATTCAAAATATTGATAGAATATTTAATATAGTTGTACCATATTTATATTAATATCATAGTATATAGATGATACTATAATTATTATTTTAGAATAGAAACAAAAAAGAAAGAAGAAGTGGAAGAAGAATGGAACTTGAAAGAGGTGATGACATATTAACCTCTTCTTTGGCTTCTTCCATTTGATTTGATCAAAAGGGCTCATTAAGATGTCTTTATGACTAAATAAATGACTCTAGAATGACGGTAGGATATTTGAGATGGTATTTGGATAGGGGTTGGCTGAGCCAAATGGTTTTTATGGTGTGAATTATAGAGAAGGGGGTGTGCCCTTTTATAAGAGGGGTGAGGGGAACCTTAAGAAAAGATAGAAATATTATATTATAATAAAATAATTCTCAATCTCTAATGGCTCAAAAATAAATAATTTAAAGCTTAATGTTGGTTAGGTATCAAAACCACTCAACCAACAGGTTTTAGACAGTTTTGGGTCACTATATTAACATTATCTTTTAGATTTGACTCTTAGTTAAATAGTTTGAGATTTACCATGTCTCTTTGTATTTTTATATTATATTGTTAATAAACAAACTATATACATGCAAGAGAACCTAATGTGGTTAATTAATTATACACCTATTATTATATATAGGTCTTTTGGACAAACCATATATTTTTAAGAATATAATATCAATTAATAATACAATATTTGTTTTAAAAACTCTTTTCTGTCAATTTTGACACTATTTGATATGTAGTTTTTGAAAAATTCATAACAGTATTTTTACATTGAAAAAAATTTATCTAACCAACCATAATATGTCATATTAACCTATAATATTAGTGGAATTAATGAAAATATCAAATTACATTTATTTTGACATTTATACTATCGATTATTTTAATCATTCATTAATACAGTAATTACTGCATCATCATTGTGTCATAAATTAATTTAATTACTTAATGTCTAAAAAATATAAATAAAATACCATTACATATAAAATATTTATATCTTTCTAATGAATATTTATAGTCTAATTTATCTTATGTGTATCCCTATATTAAAAATTGTTTAGTTATTTAACATTGAATTTAACACGTTTAACTTTTCTTTGAAATAAATAATAATAAATATCCTAATCTAGTCCAAGAGGACATAATGCATCATATTTTATTCCTAAGGATCGTTTTGGTCTAATTAAACTAATAAAATAGAATTAGGACATATTTTAGGGTAATAATAATATCATTTTTACCCTTAATCACTCTATTTACTTTTAACCATGGTATATAAAAGAAAAAAGTTATTATTCACCAAAAATTATATTCTCTTATTGAACCATGTTTTACTTAATGATATCAAATAAGTCTCTCATATTTTTTAAATTCATTTCACAAAAGTGATAAAATTATTTTTTATGTAAATTTGCAAATGCTCCTAGGAGGTAGGTAAAAACGGTAAAAATTTCAATAATATTTTTATATATCGAATATTATTATAAACTGACTCTAATGAATTAAAATGAACATATATAGTTATTATGTATCTATTTTTTCCTAAAATAAATTTAAATAAAATAAATAATTATTTAAATAGAAAGTTAGTTTTAAACAATAACTCAGTGTTTTCAGTATTCATCAAAAATTGAATGTTTTAAGAAAAATACCAAAAATTTACCATAAGCTAATTTTGATACTCTGAATCAAAAAATGAAGTCTATTTAGAATGATAAAATTTAAAAAAATTAAAAAATTTGGAATTAATATTCCTAACGGCTAGTTTTATTGGTCGTGATGTGTTAAAATCTTGAAGTTGTGTACACCACAAGCTATTGCATTATTCAAAGGGAATCATACCGTGGAAGATTTGGGTGTTACCTTCTCCCCTCCTTCAAATAATTTCATCCTCTAAATTTATAGAATATTACTGCATAAAATGATTCATGTGGTTCTTCATCATAATATTCTTGGGTTCCCACATTGCATCTTTCATATTGTGGTTTCTCCATATAACTTTTACCATACGAGTCGTCCAGTTTCTCAACACTTGTTCTCTTGAATCAAGAACCTTGAAATGCTCTCGTAGTAAGATAGATCAGGTTCGTATTCTAATTCCTCATAAGTGAGTACATGTGTTGGGTCAGGCATGTATTTTTTCAATAGTGATATGTGGAATACATCATGAACATTGGAGAGACTTAGTGATAGTACCAAATGGAAAGCTACAGCCCCAATTCATTCTAGAATTTTGAAAGGTCCAATATTCCTGGGACTCAATTTACCCTTCATACCAAAACATATAACACCCTTCCATGGAGATACCTTCAAGAAAACATGATCTTTTTCCTAAAATTCCAAATCCTTCCTTCGGTTATCGGTATAGATCTTTTGGCTACTTTAAGCAGCTTTGATGTGGGTTTGTATTACCTTCACCTTTTCCATTGTTTCATCCACATGTTCTGGGCCTATGAGTTTTCTTTCACCAACATCATCCCAACAGGTTGGTGTGTGACATCTCTTTCTGTATAATGCATCATATGGTGCCACATGAATACTTGAATGGAAGCTATTGTCATATGAAAATTCTACATGAGGTAAATATTGATCCAACATACCTTGAATGTCAATTGAGAAAGATATGAACATGTATTTTAAGGTTTGAATAGTCCGTTCGGATTTTCCATCAGTTTGAGGGTGGTGGGCACTGCTCAAACAATGTTTAGTATCCATGGATTTCCAAAAACATTCCCATAATCTTGATGTAAAACGTGGATCATGATTAGAAACAATCGATTGGGGTACTCCATGAACACTCACAACATCATTAATATATTTTCATTCTAGACGTTCAAGTGGTAAATCTTCTCTTATAGAAAGTAAATGTGTTGACTTGGTAAGCCGATCCACAATAAACTATATTGCATTATTACTTCCAGGAGTCTTTGGTAGCCCCGTGACAATGTCCATTGTGATATCATCCCATTTTCACTTAGGTGTGGGAAGAGGTTGCATGACTTCTCCAGGATGTTGCCTTCCAGCTTTCACTTGTTGACAAACCATACATCTTGACAAAAAAACAGCAATCTCCCTCTTCATGTTGTCCCACCAAATTTTTTTTTTCAAATCCCTATACATCATAGTGCTACCAGGGTTTATAGATAAATTGGAACTATGAGAATCATCCAATAATTACATTTTTAGATCATGTATATGAGAAACACAATGTCTCTTCCAGAATTTCAAATTTCCATCTTCATACCCAAAGTAACTCAATCTCCCATCATACATAGCTTTAATATTCTTTCAAAACTCCTCATCATCAACCTGAGAACTTTTTATCCTTTCTTTTAAATATGGTTTGGCAACTATTTAAAAAAATCATTAATGTTTCACCTTCCATGGTTATTCCCATCTCCATATTTACTAGATCCATGTATATAGGATCCTTTTTAACTCTCATCTTGTACAAAACTCCATGGTCGTTTCTTCTCAAAGAACCTGCCACCTTATTTTCCTTCCCCGGGTGGTAGTGTATAGTACAATTATAATCCTTGAGTAGCTCAATCCATCTACTTTGACTCATGTTGATTTCTTTTTCTGAGAAAATATACATCAAAATATTTCGATTAATATAAATCTCAAAATTTTCACCATAGAGATAATGTCTCCATATCTTCAAATAAATTATTACAACTGCTAACTGAAGATCATGAGTAGGATAGTTTTTCTCATGAATTTTTAACTGTCGTGATGCATAAGAAAAAACCTCATCATTCTGCATAAGGACATAACCAAGTCCTTCCATTGACGCTTCACTATAAATAATAGCCCCGTCAAAGAAATGATCATCCTTACATCGTGGGTTATGTATATAATCTTCAGTATGCCTCGCTAACCATGTAAAGTTCACTTCATAATTTGTGACATTATCATCCTCCTTTCACCTCAAACTCAGAAATTGTCTTTCCATATCCACTTGATGGTCATGAAGAAAATATTTTTTATAGAAAATCTTTTTAAACTCCCTCCATTCCATATTTGATACATCATCGTCTTCCTTTGTGTTTTGAATCAATAACCACCATTGATCAGTATCTATAGTGAGGCGGTAAATTTCCATGACAAAATTTTCCCTTTTCCTACCCCCATGGCATGGAATATTTTCTCTTAAGAATTTATCCATTGCTCAGCTACTACTAGATTTGTGCCCCCCACATTGAATGTCAGTGTTTGTTTCCCAGTGAAGCTATCTAACATTGATCATCCATGTTGTGGATTAGGGTGCTCCATATGGGTAAGGTTATTATTCATAACCTGAGCGTGTTCTACCAATATGGTGATAAGATGATCATCACTAGTTTTATCACTAGATCTACTATAATTATCTTGAGTACGAGGGAAATCCCTACATGGAGTGTGTGCATTAATCTAGTTTTCATTTCTTCCATTAGGCGTAATTTCTAAACAATGGCATAAACTAGATTAGTTTATGAATGGAAATACATAATTCCAAACTTGTAAAACACTTAAGGTAAATTGAACATTTTATGGATATAATATATAATCATAAAAAATGTTTTCCATGAGGAATTATATACTCATAAACCACTCATAATGGTTTGTAAATAAAATGAGAATTATCCTATGCAGATCCCCCAGGAGTGTCGTAACCAAGAGTGTAGCAAGGCCCATTGTCGTGCACCAGTTCTCGTTCGTTTCTAGCTCAATGGGTGTTTTCGGGTTTTATCCCTATGTAAATCTGTGCAAGAGTAGCCTCTACCAGCTGGTATCCAAATAAGGATGTATTGCTTTGAAAACTCACAAAATCTCCACCATACTAAAATTTTAGGAAGTTCTTCATTACTAATCTTCAAAGTCTATAATATGGATATGTTCTCTAATCAGAGTTTTACTAAATCTAGTTTCCAAGGTTTGTACTAATCCTCCTCTAATACCAAATGTAATGCCCCGACCCTAGTTACCCAGATTCGGTGCATTATGACAGAACATTAACATGTTGACAAAAGATCAAGTCTCGACAGACCGATTAGTTTAGCAGCCTTGGATGTACTAGATACATTCATAAGGATTACATTACATCATAAAATTGAAAAATACAACAACATTGTTTCAATTGAATACAGTAAGGTCCCATAGAATATCCCTGCAGGTTAGTCGTAATATACTTCTTCGCATCCTGGGAAAATTAAATACTAGAAAGGTGTGAGCTCAAATGCTCGATAAGGATAACAATATTGCTGAAACATTCATAAGTAAGCATAAACATTTAAGGAAATGAATAAAACTATATCAAAAGCCTTTTCAACATAAAATTCATCATAATATGAAAATATTAATCAAAATAATTCCATTTACTTACTCACAGGGATATTTTACTAGTCGAATAATCACATTTAATACCAATCGCCACTTTCATAATAATTGAATGCATAACGCCAGACCTTCATAACCACATAGTCAAGGCCTTGCACCAAGACTACAAATAAGATTTTTTCAAGGCCTTGTGCCAGACATATTTTGTCTAATTAGACCTACCAATGCATAGAGGAGCTATAGCAGACTCCACCCATCACTTTTTATGTTCAAGGCATTCCTCATATGAAAATGTTCAATCATAACATAAACATTTGTATTAAAACTATCATACAGAATGTCAATACATTGTCCATAAACCATGAATGGTATGAAATAACACATCCATTGTGAAAGATATCACATAACCTTCAATGCAATATGGAAGTTTGGTATCATAATAAATCAACTTCATACAATCTTAAAATCCATCAAAATATGTTGACATAGATGAAATCAAAACCTTTTTAGAGAAATATCTCTTTCTATTTCGAAATCATCGAAAAGACACGTAATTGTAAAACAAAACATTTATATTTGAAAATATTCTTGTAAGATTGTATGAAAATATTCAACAATGTTATAATGGCAGAAAATAGCCGCACCTGACGTATAAGTAAAAAAAATTATAACCATAATTTTGTTGAAAAGTACATAAAGTACCTTTTTGGAAAACGATGAAAATATTCCTTTCAATTATTTTATTAAAATTAAAATAAGGGTATAAATGAATTTATCATATAGTCTAAAAAATATTAAATATGTTTTGAAATATATGATTAAGATACATGGATTTGGAGGATAAAGATGTCCCAGTAAATACTTATGTAAAAACAACCTTAGATAATAAAGAGATTGTGAAATTAACCCTTAACTTGTGCTTTTCCTTGGTCGAGGGTAGGGTAACCTCCTGTATAATCAAGAAATAATTTTTATTAAATTATACACGAATCATATACATTAATATGATATCATATATGATCTTTTATCATTTCATTGTTAACAATATCTTTGTATTATCGTTGTTTCGGGTGTTAACTGATTCGTTTTCATTTATATGCTTTGTTACATAAATAATGATTGTTATGGGTAGGATGTATCCTATTCATATTCAAAATGATATTATGTTTTTTAACATTATTTTAAATCATCTAATGAAAATTAGTCTTGAATGTATATGATGGGGAATGAATATCATCGTGTTCGTGGAGACAGTAATCCGTATGTACGCCTGAGAGACAATATCCTTTTTTGATATTAAAATAATATATAATTGGATGGTATATCATATATAAAGAATAGTTATCATGTTTTTTTTATTATATACATCAATTAAACATCATTATTATAACCATTCAAATAATAATGTATTCAATAACATTTACACCAAGACGTGGAGATGGTAAGTCGTACGTACACACATATGGTGACATGTCATTCAAAGGATGGATAGAATAATGAATATGGTAGTACCATGTTTTTAATAAAATCACATTATATTTAATATACTAGAGTTATTATTTTATAATGGAAACAACAAAGAAATAGGAAGTGGAAGAAAAATGGAACATGAAAGAGGTTATGAAATATTTACCTCTTCTTTGGGTTCTTCCTTTTCATTTGAACAAAAGGGCTCTTTATGTTGGATTTATGACAAAAGTAAGGCATCTAGGATTAAGGGAGGACATTTGAGATGGTATTTGAATAGGGGTTGACTGAGCCAAATATATTTTATTGTGTGAATTAGAGAGAAGGGGGTTCCCTTTTATAAGAGGGGTGAGGGCACCATAGGATAAGCTAAAAATATTATTTTATAATAAAATAATTTTTGATTTTTAATTGCTCCAAAATAAATTATTTAAAGGATAAGGGGCATATGGGTCGAAAAAAATTCATCCAACTGGTTTTAGACTGGTTTGGGTCACTATATTAACCATATCATGTAGATTTAACTCTTAGTTAAATAGTTTGACATTTACCATGTCTCTTTGTAATTTTATATTATATGGATTTTAAAAGTACTAGATACTGCAAAGAGAACCCCCATTGGTTCATTAATGATAATCCTATCATTATATAAGTCTTTTGGCTAAAAGTTGGATTTTTAGGAATAGAATATCAATTAATAATATAATTTTTTTAAAAGTCTTTTATGTGAATTTTTACAATATTTGGTATTTAGTTTTATCTAAATTTATAACATCATTATTACATCAAAAAAATTAATCTAAACAACCCTAATATGCCATATTTACCTATGAAAATTAGTGTAATTCATAAAAAATCTCAAATAATATTTATTTGGGTATTTATAATATTGATTATTTTAATCTTTCATTAATACGGTAATTACTCCATCATCATTGTGTCCTGAATAAATTTAAATATTTAATTTCTAAAAAATATAAATAAAATATCATTATGTAGGAAATATTTTTAACTTTCTAATGAATATTTATTATCAAATTTATCTTAGGTGTAACCCTATATTA
Source organism: Viscum album (assembly GCA_963277665.1). NCBI lineage: Eukaryota > Viridiplantae > Streptophyta > Magnoliopsida > Santalales > Viscaceae > Viscum > Viscum album. The sequence goes on along the minus strand of OY728131.1, from coordinate 1,761,922,086 downwards.
AAAATGTCTTAGTATTAAACATTGAATTTAACACTTTTAACTTTTCATTGAATTAAATAATATTAAATGTCCCAATCTAATCCAAGTGAACCTACAAGATCATATTTTATTCCTAAGGTTTTTTATGGTCGAATTACACTTATCCAATATAATTAGTACGTGTGGTAGGGTAATAATAATATCATTTTTACCCTTAATTACCCTATTTCCTTTAACCGTGGTAAGAAAAAGTAAAAAAGTTAATATTCACAAAAAAATATTATAATCTTATTGAACCACATTTTAATTAATGAAATCAATAGAGTCTCTAGAATTTTTTAAATTCAAATCACAAAAGTGGTAAAATTATGTTTTATGCAAATTTCCAAATGATCCTAAGAGGTCGGTAAAAGACGGTAAAAAGTTCAATAAAATTTTTATATATCTAAAATTATTATACACTGACTTTAATGAATTATATTGAACATATGTAGGTATTTTGTATCAATTTTGAACTAAATTAAATATAAATAAAATAAATAATTTTATAAATAAAAAGTCAGTTGTAAACAATAACTAAGTGTTTTTCACTATTCATCAAAAACTGAATGTTTTCAAAAAAATACAAAATGTTCACCGTATGATAATTTCGATATTTCGAATCCAAAAATTAAGTCCATTTTGAAAAATTAAACATACAAAATTTAAAAAATTGGGTATTATTATTCATAATGGCTAGTTTGATTGGTGGAGATGTGTTAGAATCTCGAAGATGTGTATAACTCAAGCTATTGCATTATTCAAAGTGAAATATATTGTGGATGCTTGGGTTGTTACATAATTAATTATATAAATTTTATATTTATAAAATAAAATATGTTAATTGGATAAATATTAGTAACCTTGAAAAAATAATTATTTATGAATTTCAATTAAATTTATATACATATCGAATAAATTACCTAATAATATTCTATGTCATATATAAATATAAATTAGCACTCATTTAATGGGTGTTTGATTTTTAATAATACTAGCAACACATAATTATTGAAATTATTATTTTTCATCAATTTTTTTCGAAAAATTAAACGTTTTAATTTAGAAGTTAATTTTTTCATATTTTGAACATCAATTTGGTTAAATTAATTCAAAATTAATACTTATCATGTCATTAATTTTTATGAACGACCATAAAATAATTAAGTTAATAAAATAAATATCATCGGTAATCATTTATCAGGAATAATAATAGTAAAAATGGTTAAATAATGTTGTTGGATTTTTTTAACAATTAAAAGATCACAAACACATTCTATAAAAAAAATTTAGGTATTGGATTAATAATAAGATTATTCATAATAAATTGATTCACATAATTCCCTTATGTCTCCTATAACACATTACACCCATGGGATTCCATTAATACCCCTTACATAACAATAGATTCCATGAAAATGACCCTATTTTTCAGTTATAAATGTAGTTTACTCCCACCCATTATCACTTCACACTACATAACAAATGAATATAACAAGATTTTTTATTCCCAATCAACCAATAAATCCATCTCAAAGAGTTTTTATGGTTATAAATATTCCTCCCCATGATTCAGAAAGCTACATTTTAAGGTGTGGGTTCGCGACCACCTTTTTCTAATTCAAGTAATTATTTACTTTAATTTCTTTTTATTTTGGTGGGATTATGATTTCATGTGGTCATAATAAATCCTTTAATATCAATATTATTCCTTAATGATTAGATATTTTTCTTATATTTCTTTAAAACCATTTCATAATCTCTTTTTATAGTCATTATGAGGAAAAATCAATGAATGATTATCTCTCTCTTCTATTCAATTCACGCACATCATTTATTATAATCCTTTTCTATTCAAATTCATTATCCTTAAATATATTCACACTAATATATTTAAAATCAAAATGGTTTCCTATTAATTTTTGACTTCCTTCTTCACTCATTAATTATTTCATTATCCTCTTGTATAACCATAAAACAATTCAAATCAGTCCTTGAAATTTAATTATTAGGTTGTCAATACCCAACTCTGATATCGTTGAAGTGTGTCCAATTAAATAATGTTTATAAAATTTATGGTTTTGAAAAAGGATCTCAAATAGGTTATTAATATGTTTATGTCTATTAAAAATAATCATATAGTGAATTTGACACATGGGAGAAATGAAGTGAGGGTTTATATCACAATAAACATTCATTAAATCATGCTTTAAAATATTTAAATAATTTTACATTTTTTGAGTAACTATTTAAATCTAGAATAATAGTATCATAAAATATTAATGAACAAGGAAACCCCACTTCCACGCAATTTATTCTTTTCAATGAGGTGTGATTCATTAATTACATAGAAATATATATGTTTTTTTACTCAATCTAGTTCATGAGATATATTGTTTCGCCTAGAGATTAGTCTTGTATTTCATATAGTATAATTTATGTTAGTCTTTCGAGATAAAATTTTGGTCAAATATTTTTTATTTTTTAGTTCTATTCAAAATTGAAAATTAAAAATTATTGATAAGAAATATCATCATACTAGAAGATTGTTTTCCCTATTTTTCTATATTTTAACTAATCACCAATTTCCTCCTTTATTCTCTGAAATAAAACTACATTTTTTCTCATGAAATAATAACACTTATTTTCAACAAAATTTAAATGGATATTCTTTAAAATAATTTTTTATTTGGTTTTCCAACAATGGTATTTTAATGTTTTCAAATGGATTTTCATCTATTGAAAATAAAATGTTATGTCATACACTCAAAATTCTATTTTTGGTTACCCTTATATATTTTTAAATCACAATTATTCAATTGTATTCTATAATATAAAATATTCTTATGTTTATTCAATTTATCTTTTCAAAACTGTTATGTATTTTCAAAGCACACAAAAAAGGATTTCTTTTTAAATAATAACTTATTTTTTAATGTTTATTTCAAAAAATTATAAAAAATTACTCATTCATAGTTACCATAAGATATTCTTTTATGCCAATGATAAATCATACTTATAAAAAAATTATAATATTTCCACATTATTTTCATCTATACCTCTAATGAACATACTTCCTTGAATTTAGTTTTTCATAGTTCACCCTCAAAATATTTTTATAAAATAATATTTTGTTTTTTTTGTATCAATTTTCAAGAACCATGTTGGTGTTCCATTTAACCCAACACCCAACTCGGTCATATACATGAACTAAAGGGATTTAACAATACCCAAGTGTAGTATCTAGTGATTGGGTATCACCAATTCAATATTGGGAATGATTTCACCCATTTATATCACAATAAACAACCAAAATAAATATTACATCATCGTATTACTGATAACCATAATAAAAAACAGATATGAAATTTTTTGATTCAACATTTTACAACATTAACCAAATTGAAAAAACCTCAATAAAATTGGAAAAAACTAAACCAGTACTCTAAAAACATAATGCAATGAGAGGTCTATTACCTTCAGTCCACCTCCAATAACACCTAAAAAATTTGAACACTAGAAACTAGATCTACCATAACTTCCACGATGCATCTTGCATTTACCAGGGCCATACATAACAAAGTCCACAAACACCTAAAGGTCAATGTTGGGTGAGACCCAAAGAAAAGTGGATTTCAACTTGAAAAATGAGTCAATGATATAAAATTAGAAGATAAATCAACATGCATGTTTTCATATGAATATTAAAAACATTTTAAATAAACATTTAAAGGAAAATATTTTCTTATAAACACATCTAATGGAATCCTTTTCTAAAAAATAAAAATTTTCTTTTGAACCACAATGTGGAAAATGTTCACCTTATATTATATGTTATAACCACATCCTAAATGCATTATTTCATCAAAGATGACCACAAAAAATCCTTATATGTGACTAGTACTAATGGAGAACAATGAAACTCTTTCCGCAATGATCAAAATCCTTCATGAAAAACCGATAGCATCCTCATGCATAATCCACTAAAGGGGAACACATCCCAAGGCCTACTTGCCTCCATATCATAAGCTAAAAAAAATAGTGTTCTGATGACCTAGCCACTTGAGATAAATTCCATACCATGACCTAGTGGTTTCCGACCATATAACATTTTTATTTAGTGTCGTACCATCATTTTTACTTTATAAATTTGGGAATTATCCCTTCTAAATAAATTAGCATATTAGTTATTGTTTTCCTACCTCGATTACCAGAATTCCCTTTATTCTCAAATCCAATTTCACAAATCACACCAATCATTACTTTAACATAAACATTCCAAGAATAATGAACACCCATGAAAAATATTTCATTCACTAGAACATTCTTTCAAATACAAAATTACACATGGAAATAACCATATTTTATAATCAAATAAATTTCATTTCAAATTCACCCCAAAAACATTTATAATAACATTTCCCACCACTTTTTCTTTTCATAAATCTTAGTTAAAACAATACAAGAAAATTACAAATGAAATTCAACCATTACCCTTGGAAAATACACTTTCAAATGCACTCACATACCAAATCATCATTATAACATGGTTCATATCACCTTCCAAATTAAAAATCCATAATTAAGATGCTCAAAAAAGTGGCTATCATGGAAAACACCATTATTTAGAAATCCATCTTTCAAAACATTCTCACCTTAATACCCCTTTGAAAAAATAATTCTCACCTTTCAAACAAATAATAAATCACATTTAATAATCACCACAATGAACCACACATGAAACATAACCATTTTCCATTAGAAAATCTACTTTAATCACATATGCATCGTAAAATATTCATTAAATGTATTTTTCGCAAAAAAATTAATCCATATAACACATTTTAACAACGCATGAAGTAATCCAAAATCATAAAATATTATAAAAGCTTGGAAACTCTAACATCAAGCATGGAAATTTATACAATCTAGAGAAACCCCACAATCACACCTCAATAAGGACCTTTTATGGCATGCTCAAATAGAACCCATCATTATTTCACCAAGAAACATAAGTTTGACCCCCCAAATAGTTCAAAAATACATCTAGAAATGAAGATCCCATGAAAGTGGGAAGAGATACCCTAGAAGAAGGAATAGATCATGAAAAAAGAGACTTTATTTAGGATAACATGATGTTTCCACAAAAAAACAACCCAATTATTGGATTTCAAGAGCTCTATGAGGTATTATAAGAAGATCTAAAGGATATAATTCCCAAATGGCTTGGATTAGGGGTGATTTTGGATAAAAATATTGAATGGGTGGAAGATGAAATTCCCAGTTTTAATGAACTAGACATGTTTTATGTTTATCCAGCATGGTTTTCCAAAATTTGTGGAAACACTACATCCCTCTCTCTCCAAGAGAAAGGAGGTCAATAAATTTATTAGGGGAGGGTGCACACTCATGTATATAGACATGTGACTTGAATAATGACACTATCATAGATTCATGATTTATTTTGGGCTAGAGCATGGTTTCCCCAAAATATCCTCCAACCATGCACAACCTTCTTGTCAGCTTGAAAACATCATTTTCACCAAAAATAATGGGGAATTCTATGGATGAATACAATACTAATAATAAACGAAGAAACATATTAAAATATTGGTATGTGAAAATTCCCCCAACCATGAAAATGTTATGCCCTTATAAAGTCATTCCAAAGTATGATTTGAGAACAAAAATGGATACCCATCCCCATCGCAATACATCTGCTCCTATATCTCATGACCATCAATGAAATGTTTCCAAATAACTAAGAAAATGGTACTGAATTCCCATGAAGGACTTTCTTTTAATAATCCTCAATAAAAATATAATACTTGAACAATGAAAAAACATCATCTTACTACAACTCTACTGTGTTCAACACAGGTGACATATCAAGATTATACATTGTCTACTAAGATATGTGGAACACATAATGAAATAAAATAAATAGAGAGGAAAATACAACTAGTATGTCACCTTTCTATCTCTCTTGATAATCTCAAATGGCATGACATACCTCGGTGTTTTATTCCATTTTTTCTTGGATGATGGGGACCTAAGCGAGGCCCCCCCCATTGAAAAAAACATTTTCACCCAATGAAAACTCCAACACATGGCAGCTTTGATTAGTATAAAACTTATGGTGGCTTTGTTTTGTGAATAAATGTTTCCTAATCGACTTGTATTTATCATAACTTTTATTCTCGAGACTCAGTATCAACAACAAGTTCTACCCCTATTCAGTCTACAACATAAGAGACTGAAAAAACTAATTATAATGTGACACATGTTTATCCATTATAGTCGATGATAGGTAACTTTTGTTGTATGAAAATGACACCAATCCAAAATGGATATCCAAAGAGCCTCAAAAATCAAACACACATTCCCATATATTTCCTTCCAATATATTAATTGACTACTATGTCTGACCATCGATTTCACTATGGCATGTAATACTCATATAGACTAGTGACCCCATAATATTAAAAATACTATCCGAAAACTATAAGGTAAAGTGAGGGTCCCTATCTGAAACAACATCTAACAGAACATCCTCAAGTATCACTACATATTGAACATAAAATTGACCTAACTCATCCATCTTGGATGAATCTCTAATGGGAATAAAGTGCAATGATTTGGACAGAAAATAAATCGATGCCCAAATATAATTCATTCCACTTAGTGTAGGAGGTAATACAACCAGAAAATCAATATTGAAAACATCCCATTTATAGGTACTAAATAAATAGTGGCTGAATAAAAATGGAGGGACTTCAGTGCTATGCATTAACCTGCTAACATGTATAACACTTTAATACAATGTCAGACACATACCACCTCATACCTGGAAAGAAGAATAGCATGTGCACATTATAGAACACCATAGTGGTACCCGGATTAATGTCCCATATTGGATGGTGGATATACTAGATCATCACATTACATAATGACAACAGCACTATGAAGAGATCCATGATGAACAAAACTACATCACGAGTCAATAAACATGGAGAAGGCACTTCCCCACCATTTATTGACAACATAGAACGTTATAAATATTCCACACATTATTTTTATCATCAAATAAACTCTATAATGGATGTATCCTGGTCAAAACCATCAAAGAACACACCTTCATTGCAATTCTTTGTCTTGAGATGCAATTGGTAAAATAGACTCATCAAATCCAAATGATCCCTAAACTCTTTTAACACTTTCACTGGAACATTATGTATTACAGAATTAGCAACCAAATTTTCATTCTATGTATTATAGATGATATATAATTTTAAACAATAATGACACTCAACCTGGAAATGTTGCCCAAAATTCAGATCTTTCTGCCATAAAATATATACCAAACTCGTATGATTGTCATACCCACATAATTCTTCCCAAGATAATATAATGATGACAATTCTTCAAGGAATGAGTCATTACTAATTACTCATACTCCTGGGTTGAATAATTTTTTTTTCATTTGTATGAAACTTTTGGGAACCATATGCATCCAAATTCTTATCTTTCATCGGCACTCATCTGAGTCCCATACCTAAAGAATTGCAGTAGACCATGTACCCTACCCCAGGTTCATGAAAGATCAAAATAGTTGTTGTGTTCAACCTCCACATAAGTTCCTAAATTTATTCTTAACATTATAGGATCCATTAAAACATTACTCACCTATAGTTATGTGATTCCAAGTAAAAAACAAGATGAAGTAAATCTCTAACAAGCTGCATGTAGTACCCTTATAGGCCTAGAAATCACCTTATTACAAAAACATTCTTTAGGTGTTCCATTGAAATACCAGCACTGATCTTCCTTGGGTCCCCTAAAACCCCTCATTAGAACATAACAAGACCCAGAAACATCACCTAACTAATCTAGAAGGTGCGTTTTGGAATTCTTCTCAAAGAGGTGATGATCCTGAAGGGTACCTAACAAAATCCTCAAATTCCACTCATGCTCCTCATCAGGTCTAGAATAGACCAATATGTCATCCATGAACACCATGACAAATTACATTAGATATTAATGGAACAACTTGTTAATAAGCTCCACAAGGGACTCTAGAGAATTCATCATCCTGAAAGGCATTCCAAAATACTCAAAAAGAATGTACGTTCTTTGGAAGGATGTTTTCGATTCGATCTCCTCACTAACTCATACTTGGTGATACCCGTAACCCAAATCAATCATAGAGAAACACCATTCCACTTAGGATGATCAAAAATATAATCAATACCTAGAAAATGGTACATGTTCTTGATCATTAGCTTATTCATCCTTTGGTAATCAATACCAAACTAGACATATCCCTAGATTTTTTTCACAAAAAGAACATGGCCAACATAAGGAGAGATTGTCTGGAAAATGAATCCTTTGGATTCGAAATAATCTAATGGCAAATTTATTTCTCATAACATGGTTGAGTCAATACGATATGTGGAAATAGATATCGACTATTTTCCCAACACCAAATCAATGGTGAACTCCACATCCTTATATTGGGTAAACCTAAAAAATCGTCTGGAAATACCTCAAGAAACTCTTCCACCACAAAAGGTAATTCAGCTTCAGAATTTCCATCGCTATGCTCAATCATGAGTGACATGATTTTACTAAAAAAATATTTCTGATCTCTAGGAGTGGAGTTCTAGAATGTCTGGACTAAGGATCACATTCTCAATGAAAACCTGGGAAATTCTATCAGGTGAAAAGAAACTCAGTCATCATATATAACAATTGACGTGTTCTTGGAAATGAAAAATCCAATTCAAATGGAGGATTATCTCAATACGGTACATTTACAAATCTAGGAAATCCTATTACAAAGTTACACCTATCAGTTTGAGAATTCAAGACATACACCTGAAACCCTACTCTAACATATTTCCATGTTGCATCACCAACTCCATTACGCATGGAATACATTCGATTGGAAACATTAAAACATCCAAAATATGGGAAAATAAAATAAAAAACGGAACCAATATCAAATAAAATAAAAGATAAATATTTTTAAATAATAATTATAACTAATAATATCTTAGGAATTTCATGGAATTCCATTAGCATCTATTCTAAAACTAAATAATCATCCTCTCTTCCTGACCGTTAAAACGACTGCTGACCTGTGAATCTACCATGAACTCAATCTTCCCCGAAGTTGATCCAGACCTATCACCACAACGTCCAATGAAGAACCTATTATCCTATATGTTTCTGATTAGGATGATATCCCCATGAATGCAATATATCCAGTTCAACTATGATATGAGTGAGCTACATTCCAAAAATGTTGTGAGTGACCCATATCATTACATCAACGGTAGGTTTTGGGTGGGGATGAACACACATATCTCATGTGACCTACCTTAAAAAAATGATGGGACATAAATATTATAAAACCTATTGCTCCAAATGAAGGCAGTCTAGGAAAATTGACTGATCAACCACCACCCCTTTTCTATTACACATCTTAGTTCCTCTTAATCTTAGAAGATCTTCCACTTTCCAGGCTCGTTGTTAATATTGATTTATATATCTAGATTTGCCTCTAGGAACAATATATTAAATCAATGAATGATCAACCACCTCAGTATAAATACTCCTTTTGAAAAATAATAGTTGGTATTTGATCTATGTTGGTATCCCCATATGGAAATTTTTTCCCTTTAGCTTCTCATTGGATACTACATCGGGTGTTAACAGAACCAATCCTGCAAAGTGGTTAACATACTCTCCCATGGTCTAAACTCCCTATATATGATCCAAAAACTATCAGGTCATAGTAAAGGAAAAAGTATCCAGAAAATATTAATCATTGAATACAGACATGAAATCCTTCCACCCAATCTGCCAATTCTTCACATCGTTCACCATCGGGTCCCCCCCACATCCAATTAGGATCTTCAAATATGAATGAAGAACAATTTACCCTTACTGCCTATATAGTGTCAGGAAACTGGAACATACTCTCAATATTATCAAGAATATAATTTCTTTAATAGGGATTCTTGCTACCCTATAATGATGGAGTATTGGACTTGGGTAAATCCTGATTATTTTCCTTTCCATGAAATGGTTCGGCATCTTTTACTACAGTTGGACCCAAACACACCCCTTAACCCAAAGCATGGATATCCATAACAAAAATTTCCACATTTTTCATATCAATTGAGGAGGGATAACTCATTCTACTGTCTTGATGTCAATTCATATGAGGTATATGGGAGTTATATTACCACAAAAATCAATAAAGACCATGGAAAACCATTAATACAACCACCAACATAGCATCCTGAAAAGTTTCTTCAACACTAAAAATTTCCAAATACTCATAAATAATATAAAAATATATCCAAATAAACTAAACTCCAAAATAATTAATCCTCCACTAGGTTTCTATATATAGTATATGTTTTGTATGTCTCAACTAATGAAGAAGTCAAACCAAATCCCAAAATGCCATTTAAACCGAAGGCTTATCACGAGATGTGTGTGCCAGACACCCCACTCCCAACTAGAACATTAGGCCTTGAAAATTCTATTTCCATTATATCCATATTCCTCATAAATATAATAATCCAATGAAAGAGTTAATCTATTATTTTATACCATTTTTTCACAATCCAATTTCAGGTTCCATTATCTCAATACTCGACCCAATATGATTCCTGACTTGAAGGGCATTCCCAATCACCACAAAATAAAAACTAGTGCTTGGGTATCATCAATGAACATTTGGGAATGATTTTACCCATATGTTTAACAATGTAAAAGCATCAAGAATTAGACATCATCATATTACTAATAACTATAATCAATAATGGATAAAATAGTATCTAGGTTCAATGTTTTACATCTTCGTCAAAATCCAAAAAACCATAATAGAAAGGGGAAAAAATAATCCACATCTCAAAAACCTCCATGTGACGAGAGGGAAATAAACCTTAATTCACCACCATGAACACCTACCAAATGTGGGACACTATAAACCAAGTCCACCATCTCCTCCATGATACATATTTTCTTTAACTGGGTGATATATACCAAAGTGTACATTCACCCAAATGTGTATATATGGTGTGAGAGAAATCATAGTAGGATTACAACAAAAAGAATGTTTACTTTCTATTACATTATAAGACAAATCAACATGAACATTTTAATATTAACTTTTTAAAAAAAATCAAGTAACCTTTTAATGAATATTAAAGGAAAATGGTTTCATCGAAACCTTTTCTCAGAATAAACATGTTTTTGAAATACAATTTACACATAGTTAATCATATACTAACAGATATTGACACATCACAAAAATAACATGTTAACAAAGGGAACCATGGGAAATCACTATAGGTAACTAGAAATAGTGGTACACTAAGAACATCATACCTTGATGATCAATATCCTATAACCAAAGAAAATAACATCCTCATGGATGAGAAACTAGTGGGGAATGTATCCTAAGGTCTAGTGATCTCTATATCATAATTAGAAATGATTTGTTTATATTTTCATTATCCACTAGCGGGTATCCCATTCCATGTTCTAGTTTACTCTAATCATATAACATGTTTAGTTAGTATTGTTGCATCATTCCTTCTATAAAAATCAATCCCTTATACCTTCTGAATAAACTATCCTAATAGTTTTAGTTTTTTCACATAGATACCTAATATTACATTTGTTATCAAATCCCATTTCACATGTCATATAAAATTTCACTTTCATGAAAACATTTAATGCATCAGGAAAAAACATGAAATCCATTTCTTTCACACACTTGTTTATAAAACAACCAAATATCAAATAAAAAATTATATTTTCCATAAAACCCTACTTTCATTTGACATACACACAAAATCCATTTGGAAACACATTTATCACAACTATTAAAATTTTTAAATCCCATTTGGAATGATTCCCAAAATGTAAACTTGAAATCCAACCATTACCATGGGAAACTCCAATTTCAAATGCATGCACATAACAAATATACTTTATAACATGATTTATATGACAAAAAAATTTAAAAATAATTTTTAAGCTGAAAAATAAAGAGTCGTATGTGGACTAAAAACCGTTTATTCTAGAAAACCATATATTAACATATTATCACTTTAAAAACCTCTTGAAAACACTTTTCTCACCTTTCATATAAATAATAAATTTCATTCAAAATCACACCAATAATGTACACATAGAACATACTATATTTCATTTAAAAAATAAAATATTACAAAATATGAATCTCAAAATAATCTGAAAATTTATTTCAAAATAAATATTACTTCTATATAATAAATTTAAACATCAAAATAAGAAATCCAAAAATCATATAATAATGTGAAAGCATGGTACCACCAAGTTCAATAATGGAATCATTTAGAATCAGGTTGAAAACCAAAAACACACATTAACAAGACTATATAATGAAAATATTTCAAAAAACATTATTTAATCAAAAAAATATCAACCCCACATTATGTTAAATAGCTCCCTAAGTACCCAAGAAAGATGGAAGAGAGACCCTTAAAGAATGAATAAATCATGAGATAATATAATTACCTAATGATTTATTTAAGATACCGCACCCAAAATACCTAATGACTAGAGTTCAAGTGGTCCATGTTGGAAAAAAGGATTATCCTAAGGTTTAAAATCCCATATGGATCATATTAAGGGTAACTAAGGGTTAAAATCAGGGGTCAGTAGAAGTGGAAATTCCAAATTTTAATGATTGTGAAGGTTCGCATTGTTAGACTTCATGGTTTTCCCATGTATGACGAAACTATGCATCCCTATATATCAATATGAAAAATTAGGTTGAATGGTTTCCTAGGGAAGGGATCACGCATATATTCTTACCTGTTCAACCTAGACAGTTCCACTATCAAAGGCCCAAGGTTTATTTTGGGATAGCACTCATTTTCTCCTCACCTTGATCTAACCATGTTCTACCTACAACCCAACATGAAAACTCTATTTTTCTAAAATTCTTCATGGGGTAAAAAAGGATAAATACATGAATAAAAATAAAAAAAAAGGAATTCCTCAAAAAAATATTGGATTTGACATCAACAATATATATTCATAAAGAAATGTTTATTAATACCATTTAAAAATATGGTATGATTTATTTTCTTTTCAAGTGTTCTTTATGATATAATTGATTAGTTTTTAAATTTTTACACATATTCATTGATGATTGAATTTTGGGGTAATATATCACCCATCACTACATTGTTTATGTTTTCCCTCTGATGAGGTAATAATTTTATTCATGGTTATAGCATATATTTATCTATGCTCACAATGTTGTGAAATAGTGTTAATGAAATTTAGTAATACTAAAAAATGTTTCATATATGCATAACAATGTATTATATATTCTAGTAATGTTGTGTATAGGTATAATTATGGGTGATATATTCTAACATGTTGGTGTATTAGGATAAATATTTATTATTTGAGGAAAAACAAGTAGTTTGTGAGTATATTTATGATTAATATATTCTCACAATTCTATATGTATTCGTAATTGTGCTAAATCATTTTTTGTAATGATGTATTTATTATAGAAATTTATTGATATTATTATGGCTATTTTATTCACTTATTACTCCAAAATATTATTTAATCTTTATATGCTCTTTGATTTGTTCCATGTGATATTAAAGGACTTATGGAATGAATTAGGATATGTGTTTCTTTATCTATTGTGTATGATTTTTTTAGGTGTCATGATTATACTCATATTTAAATATTATTCATAGTTATGAATTTTGGTTATTATCAATTATGTTAACCCTTTCTTATCATCCGAGAAAACCCGTTTCTTTTACTTTCATACCCTGCCTTTTAAAGATGGCTATAATGTATGATAATACTAGAAGGTATCTAGTATGTATTTATTATGGAGGAAAATTCAAAATTCTTCTAAGATAAAATTTCTATTTAACTAGGACCCAAATACACTAAACCTCATGTTCTCATGATTGTGTGTTTCATTTGGGAGATATATTACCTAATTTATCAGAATTATATAAAAGAAATATTTGTCTAGATTGATTTTCTATAATAGGGTTCATATTTTTAAAATATAAATCATGTTAACAATAATATATTTATTCCCCAAATAAGATTTTATGACCATCCATTAAATGCTATTATGAAAAACGAAATACATTGATTTTTTTGGGGTTGTATTAAAAACATATGCACAAATGACATTATCATTTTTATTAGGAAAAAATGTTTAAGTGCAGGTAATGATTATTATATAAAAATAAAAACATATCATTTTACAAATAATACTAATTTAACAATTTTGTAATGTGTAAATTATATTTGAAGGACAATAATATAAATGGAAATACATTATTGGGTGATTAATACTTACAATTAAATTTTTTAGCTTCTCTTGAAGTAATTCATGGAAATGGAGGATGTATGAAAGATTCATGGGAGCAAAATTATAATAATATGAAATAATATTCATGAATAAGTAAAATTTAAATATATTAAAGAGGAGATCAAATTTATTATTTTGATTTGATAAGATAATGGAAGGCCTTATTTATATGCGAATAAAAGGAAATTATTTTTAAAAACCCTCTTAATATAAAAGGAAATCATTTGTCACATAGAAAGTGGATTCCAACCATAACTATAATGGATCATAGATAATGATTTTTTGATAAGAAATCATCCAGAAATTTTGAAATATATTTAATATTTTTTATGAATTTTACTTTTATATTATTCACTTTTAAAATTATTCTATTTTACTATAGTAACTAATTTTTTACTTATTAATTTACATATAATTAATAAAAATAACCAATACATTAATTGATAACATTCAACAAAATATTAAAAAAAATCCAATTAATTAAATTAATAATTTTATGGGTTGTTAAAATTAACTTCATTATTATGTAATATAATTCAAAACACGATTTTTAAAACATTATATTTTTATAAATAAGAATTATTATTAAGAAAAAATTATCAATATTATTGATTTCAATAAAAATAATTTTTTGGTTAACCTAATATGAATTTTGTGGCTTTTAAATTAAGAAAAAAATTCTAATTCCTTCTTGAGAAAACCTAATACAAAAAATTACTAAAAATATTTTTTAAAGAACAAATATTTTTTTTCATCGTGTTAAAGATGGATTTTCTAAATTCAAATAGTATTTTTTAAAATTAATTATTAAAATCAATAAATATAATTTTGGTCATAAGGTTTTTTTTATTTATAAATGCCTTTATTAGAAAAAATAATATTATAGAAAATTATCAATGAAAAATTATTTTAAAATATTATCCAACAAAATATCATTTTCATAAAAATATAATGAATGTATCTTAAGATAATGTTTTTATAATAAATCAATAAATAAAGGATGTTTGGTAATGGTAAATTTTTAAATATCTAAAAATTTATCATTTAAATAAAAATCTAAAAATATAGTGAAACATATTTTCATGGAGAAATTAATTATTTTTATAAATAACATTTCTTATACTAATTTCCAATTGTGTACTATTTAAATTATTGAAAATATATTATTTTTTCAAATAAAATGTTTTATCACCATTAGACCCTATTATATTTAGTTTCAGAAACTAATTCATGTTACCTATAAATGAATTTTTATAGGAAAATTAATTTTAAGAATAAAATTATCTTATTAGTAATTTGATAATAATAATTTAGTTTTGCCAATTTGTTTCTTTTATAGATGATTATTTCTATTTCTTATAAATAAATTTCAACATGATATAACCTATACTTATACTCATTATCATAGAAATGAAATTATAAAAATTATAATATATACATGTAAATTTATCATAATAAATTGTCTTGTGGTTTGTTTTAGCTCGTAATTGCATGTTTATAAATATATAAAACATATTATTTTATTAAATGTGATTGTATTTTAAAATCATTCAATTTCATATCCATTGTAGGTATGTTCAATGTTTTTGGTACTTATAAAAGTGTCTTCATCCACTCCAATGTATACATAAATATATACTTTCATTTGATAATTTTTTTAGATAAGTATGGTGAGTACTTTCGATCCATTGAGACACTAAAGTATCCACTTCCTTGTACATTGTTCCATATTTTTATATTATTTTAATAAATAAAAAAAAATTCATGAAGTTTCTAACAAAATGTGTATCAAACTTATAACCATTTATTAAAAAAAGATCATTTCCATGTACCGTGTATCTTTTTTATTCATCCTTCCATATATTAGGATAGATTTAAATGTAAAGCTATTAAGGTAAAGGTATATTTTCTTTTTTACATTGGAAAATTTTTCTAAACCCTGAAGATGAACTATAACAATAGAAAAATAAAATATTCATGCTTCCATTTCATTTGGATCCCCATACGCAAAATGTACTTTTATACATTAAGATTGTTGTACCTCTCGTTCCCCTCGTTGTTTGATTTTCATGATCACAATCACCTTATTATTTGTCTAATATTGTTTGAAGTGTTTTTGAATTATAGGCACAAGGTTGCCTAGAAAATGGCCCAATAAAGAATCAAGAAGTGGACTGAAATTCAGTCCACGGCTAGCCGGTGGACCTGGCAGAGGCATTGCCCACTGCCAGGTTCCACCGGTCAGCCGGTGGCTCTGTCACCGGCCAGCCGGTGGCAACCTGATGAAACAGTGGTAGCTACTGTCTGCCCACCGGCCAGCCGGTGGCTCTGGCACCGGTCAGCCGGTGCTGCCTGGGCAGAAGGCCTTCTCAACATCCAAGGCACCGGCCAGCCGGTGGCCCTGCAGCGGCCAGCCGGTAGCCCAGTCAAACTAGCCATTGGCTTTGACCAGTCAACTCCCATTTGGCCTCCAACGGCTCCGAGGCCCTTTCCAACGGCTCCGAAGACTCCCCAAGGGTTCCATGCCTATAAATAAAGGCCAAGGAAGCCCCGGACACCCCTCGGAACCATAACCAAGCCAACAGAAACATTTCTTATCATTTGGCGAACCTCCGGCGGACTTCCTTCAAGGAACCCACCTTGCTCCAACAACTTCCACATCCAAGTAGCTCCTTCAAAGAAGCTTGGAAGCGTCCTTCAACATCATCAATCAATCAAAGGCGCCCAAGGCTTCTCCCAATTACGGTTTTTAGTGTTTTATTTTTTTTTGAGCTTAAAATTGGGTTTGTGCCTACAAACCCCAACTCCTTTTCTATTCCTCTCTCTTTTGGTTTTCACACCACCTCTAAGGTGTGAATAGGTTGTCAAGCTTTCCTTTAAATAGCTTGAGACATAGGTGAGCTATCCTTCACCTGTAAGAAGGATAGTGGGTTCTTGCTAAACCATTAAAAGCAAGTGGGTTCTTGCTCAACCATCAAAAGCAAGCTGTAATAGGTCCTAGTGCTACCTCAAATCCTAGTGGGTTTCTTGCTAAAACCATTGAAAAGCAAGCGGTAGGAATCTCTCAACGGTTGAGTTGGGAGCGGAGACGTAGGCCGGGTTTTGGCCGAACTCCGTTAACAATTTCTTGTGTGATTGCCTCTTTATTTCCGCTGCACCTATAACTTTGATTTTAATTTGTTAATCATTTTTTAAAAGGCAATTCACCCCCCCCCCCTCTTGCCATCATTCCCTTTTTCTCCGCCCGACAATTGGTATCAGAGCCAAAATTTGAATAATTCCCTAAACCGGTTTCAAATTAAAGATCCTTTATGATGGATTCTACCGCTTCTTCTTCTCAAACCCTCGAAGGTCATTCATTAGGTCGTGCTCCATTGTTTGATGGAACCGACTATTCTTTTTGGAAAACCCGCATGACCACTTTTTTAAAAAGTATTGGTTATCCAATTTATAAAATTGTTATGCAAGGATTTTCCCTCTCCTCTCCCAATGAGTCTAAATGGACCCCCAATGACATTGCTTATTTTGAGCTTGATGGAAAACCCATGAACTCTCTTCATTGTGGTCTTGACCGAAATGTATTTAATTTTATTTCTTCTTGCTCTACTTCTTACGATCTTTGGAAATTTTTAGAACTAACCTATGAAGGTACTAGCGAGTCTCCAAAGCAAGAATCCGATCAAAAGCAAGAACCCGACGAAAAGATCAAGCCCGTTTGCCCACCTCACAAGAAAAGGGCCAAGAAGAATAAGAAGAAGAAGGCTTTAAAGAAAACTTGGAGTGATAGCTCCTCGTTCCCTTCCTTCTCCTCGAGCGACAATGGTAATAATTGCCTAATGGCAAAACATGAGGTATCTTCCTCCTCTTCCTCCTCTTCCTCCTATAGTTCTTCTAATTCATTTAATCATCTATCTTATGAAGAACTCTCACACGCTAGAGACCAACTAGAAAAAGGTTTTCATGAATTATCGTCAAAATTCGTTGCTTTGAAAAAGAATTTCAAAAAGCTTTCCTCCGAAAAAGAACAACTTCTCAAAGAGAAGGAGGAACTCTCCCTAAAAATCCAAAATTTCCCAAATGTTGATTCTTTGGAATCAACCATTAAGGACCTTAGGGAATCCCTAGCCAAATTCACCCAAGGGGAACAAAATCATTCAAAATTTCTTGGTTCGCAACGAATTTCAAGAACCACCCAAGGGCTAGGATATACCAATATAGCTTCCTCTTCCCATTCACCTACTATTTTTGTAAGGGGGAGCTCTCAAAACAAAATTTTCAATTATTGTAAAAAACCTGGGCACTTAATTTATGAGTGCAATTGTAAAAATGCCCGGTATGGCCGCCCCAAAATTATTTTCTTTAGCGATGAATTTTATAAGAGAAGACCTGCCTCTAGACAAGTGTGGATTGAAAAATCCCTTCTAGCGAGTCTCACCGGACCTAAATTTGTCTCGGTTTCAAACACCTCTCCCCGGTGATTTGTTGTTTTTATTTAGGGGGAGTTAGGTTTGTTTAAGCATTTTTGTTTTTATTCAAACTTTCAATTTCAACAAAGATCATTCATCTCAAACCTTCCAAAAAAATATTCAAGTCTTCAATCAATGTTATCTTTATAACAACCAATAGGATTTCATTCACATACATGAGTTGTATGATGAATATCATATCATAAAAAACCATCTAATAGTATTAATAATATGAATTACATCATGTGGTCATCAGATTTTACATAAATGTATCAATTATATTGTTCTACTTACCAATATCTTGTTACATGTAATGTTGAGTTCATTTACATTTTCAAATAATGTTACTTCGTGTTTTTTAGAATCCATTTATTTTATCTATATAAATATTTTGGTTTAAATATCTATGAAGTAAATTGTCCATTAAATATAACAGTTCAAGATGTATACCATATTCTGTTTCTTTTGAAATCACCATATGGACTATTTTCTGGATCACAACTAAAAATAACATTTAATTAAAATATATTACTTCCCGATTTTTAATTTGATTCCAAACTAACCCCACATTGTAATTCTGTATATTATCCACTTCATTCATTATGGGGTTGATCCCAATTTTTTATATTTACTATTCTATAGAAAATGTTCTAATATTGTAACATCCCAGGTAAATAAATAATAAGACATATTTCATATTTAATAATATTTGTGTATTAATTATTAATTTTACTTTAAAGGGGTTTCTATGTTCGATAGCGTACCCAATACACAACAACGTGTATGTTTGAAATCTTATGTTGCACACTAATAATATAATATTATTATTTTAAATGGTAGTTAACTCTTAGTCATTTTATTTTCTAGAATGAAAAAAACTAACTATTTTATGATTATCCATGTTTTTCAAATGTATTTACATTTATCCAATAAAAAGTTAGTGGATTAAAATATGAATGAATCTAATTTTAAGCATAATTTACATTAAAAGGTAGATTTACCACCTTTTAATGGAGAAAATTCTTTAAATCTAGTTTTGGTCACTTTAATAGATTCTATTTGACCAAATAAAATCATTATTTAGAATCGGGACATCAAAAATTACTTTCTGTAAATTTTTGTAATTTTTCGATAAAGTTCATTTTTTAATGAATAATCAAAATATTTTATTTTAATTCAAAAATGTGTTTTAATATAATTTATTTATATGATTATATTAACTTTTTAATTGGTTTTAAACTGTATTTAAAATATAATTTTATTATTTAATCCAATATTGGTCATTGGAATTAATTTCACATTGAAAGTGGACATAAACAACTGTCAATCTTTTGATAGTTATTGTTTCTTAAAAACACGCTATTTGTATTACCAACAGAAATTAATTTTCAATTAATTAATTTCTATTATATGTATTAAATTTAAAAAATAGACATCATTTTTTAATTCGGAATATCAAATATAGCATAGGCTGAATTTTTGGTATTTTACTAAAAAACTTCTTATTTTTGATTAATAGTGAAACCACTTAGTAGTAGTTAAAAAACTGTCCTTTTCATTTAAACTAAATTTTACCACTTCTGTGAATTGAATTTCAAAAATCTGACATGCATAGTTATTATTAAAAAGTAAAATGTTCTTCAATAATATGAAAATAAGTATTTGTGAATAGTAACTTTTGACTTTTATTTACAACAGTTAAGGGTAAATAGGGTAATACAAGGTAAAAAGAATATTATAATAATTCAAAATTATATTAACACTTGTCCGAAACTTATTGGATTAGTAATGGCCAACCATGGGCATCCCTTGGTCTATTTTGGGACCCCATGGTTCCACTTATGAATGATAATGAAACTTTAGATTAATTAATTTAATGTAATGGAAAAAATGACAAAAACAAATATCTTTTTGTAAATTAATTTTTACATTGGGTAATATAAATTATATTTTCGACTATATATATTAATTGGAAATATAAAAATATTTTCTACATCATGGTATTTGTTTTATAATTTTCAGACATCAAATGAATTGAATTATTTATAACACAATAATGATGCAGTATTTACCTCCTTAATAAAATATTTAAATAAATAAGAATATATTTATTAAAACAATATCCAAAACGTGTCCAATTTTTATTGGAGGATTTTATTTCTACCATGAGTCATGTTATCTTTTACAGTAATGATATTGGACCTTTTGAATCAGAATATCATTATATAATAAAATAATATTATCATACTTTCCTAAAGAGCCCCTCCCCCCCCTTATAAAAATCCCTCACTTATAACCAATTACACACACCTCTAAAGCCTTTAGTATAATCCAAAAACTTCCCAAATAATAACCCTACATCCCACTCCTTATCATAGATATATTACTTTAGGCATAAGGCACTTCAAGAAGTCCTTTTGGTTCAAGTCAAAGAAGTTACCAAAATTAAAGGTAACAGTTTCTCTTAACATCTTTTCTTTTATTTTACTTATCCAACCCCTAAAATATTTTTATTACTTTATTTTATAACAACAATAGTATTATAAATATACTAGGATGTTTTTATGAGATTTATTTGAACTACACTTACACACACCTCTACCTAATGGGTGAAGAACATACTGAATCTGTGGATGGAAAACTAACACCTCACGAGATGATGATTGTTCGATTATCGCCTACCACTTATCACTGTAGCCATTAAGATGAAACTATATTTATATATGATATATATTATGTTTATGTTTCCATCATACTTATGCATGTTTATTTTATAGCATACCTTTATGGTTTCCATTATGGGTAAACGCGATAATTTCATTTTAGAAAGTGTGGACTACCGCCCCCTTAAAGTGATATGACTCGTTAATGCCATATGTGGGACATATAAACAATGGTGTTAATGATATTATATATGATATTATACTGTAATTATAACATAACTAGGTATCATTATGTTTTAATTCCATAAAAATAAGAAATAGAAATGAATGTAGTGTCCATGCTTATGTACGGCTTACTGTCTCCAGGAATGGTGTATTTCATTTATTACCTCTAAATGATATGTAATATTATAAATACATATATATTGGATGTATATGATATATATGATATCTAAATAATTAATTTCATTTTGGCTATAATGGACTATTGACCACATGGACAAATTGTAAATATAAGGTGTTCATTTTTACTCAAGTACCAAATATCGACAAAATGAAAATTATTGACTTAAATGATTACATAATTTTTATAACATAGTAATAGGTGATATAAAAGGAATAATAAACTTTAAAAAGGTTCTTAAGAAAGTATAAATTAACCATATTTTATTATTCATGAGATTAAAGAACAATCGAGTTAAGTCGGACACAAGGTCAGGGACTTCATCTCAATCTCAATTAATTTAGGCTTATTTAGTATATACATGACATTATTTTATAGGGTGTATAAACCCCTTTGAAATTTCATTTCATTCAAAGCGAATCTTTTTATATGAATAGTTTTACTAGACAATAAAAAGGAATGTTTTTTAACATAAGCGGTGACAATGACATTTCCGCCACTGCAGGTATTATTTTATCTTTGGCTTCCTTAACAAGCCGTAATGTTTTTAAAAGGAAAAATAAATACCACATAATCTTTTTATGTATATTTGTATTGAAAATGATTTGGAGAATGGATTTATTATTTAAATACCTTGAAATGGTATTTTTTATTACAATGTGTAAATTTTACCTTTCATTTATTCTTAGGTTATGTTTCAAGATCATGTTATTTTTCTTGTGCATTATTTACATATATGGGTGGTTGCATGATAAACCTAGGGCGGGTGAGCCCGAAATATCTCTCCAATGCATTTAATAATGTGAAAGCGGTAAACATGAATTCTTCTATTAAGAGATTTAGGGAATATACTATGATGGTTATTTCAAAGTCACTCCCTATGTAGCTGTGATAGCTATAATATAATTATGTTATGGATGCCAGAAGTCACCTTTATGATTTATTATTTATATGTGTTATTCATAAAATCATATGATTTCATGAGGTAAGTAAAAGAGTTCATGTTTTGTATGTATTTATGAAAAAATGTTTTATTTATTTTTTTTATAGCCCTTACTGAGCTTTTTATTCTTATCCCAATATTTGAAATGTTTTCACAGGACGTAAAGATGAATAGGGTCAAGGATGAGATCATAGAAATATAATGCAGTGTAAAACCTCGAACTAGACATGCCTATTTTTTTCAAGAGTTTTTATATTACGAAAAAAATGGAAACTATATAGAAGTGTCTACGTTTTAATCTTTCTAGATGTAATATTTATGTTCTAATTCTCTAAAAATCTAAAACTAAAAAGTTCCTCAATGCGAATTATTAACTTAATTAAATATTTTGTAATGTTAATGGTTGGGTGCTTATAGTTGGTATCAGAGGTCGGTTTATATAACTTTAGGAGTTGGGGTATTGTTAAATTAATATCCATAAATTAATTTATGGTAATATTGAAATCATATAGCATTTACAGATTACCATGTTGCTTCGCCTAAGATATTATTGTGTTCAGAATGGTTTTCCATAGTGGAAACATGGCAGCTATGGTGGGACGACATCAGAAGGAAGACAACCTTCCAAATCAGCAACCTGAGATGGTTGGAATCGGAACTAAACATTTCTATGTAGTGATATCACAGTTGACTCAAGCTATAAATGGGGGTGGTACCCAAATATGCGATCAGCCAGATCAACCACAGAGGAACATGTTAGAAGTGGAGCATTTAATGAGGCAGTATCCCCCATCATTCACAGGATCATCAGATCTGGTGCTATCAGAATTGTGGATTAATGCACTGGAAATTATTTTCCATGTCATGGGTTGTTTATACATCCAAATGTTACTCTCTTTGTTTTCCTTTTTGAAGGTGAAGGTGATCAGCGGTGGTAGGTGGTGAAAAATATCAGGGATAATGAGGAGATTGATGCTCTTAATTGGGTTGAATTCAAAGGTATGTTTCATGAGAAATATTTTCCTACGGTGTTTTGTCTTAGGATGGAAAAATAATTCATGGAATTTAGGCAGGAAGATGACTCAATGGCTACTTATGAAGAAAAATTTACTCGACTAGCATGGTATTATCCAAATTTCATACAAGATATTGATAGTAAAATCAACCATTTTTACTTAGGATTAATGTCAATGTATCAAAGGGCTTTAGCTTCTCGTGAGTTCAAAATATATCAAAAACATGTTGGTTGTGGAGAAAAGGTGGAAACGGATTTTTTTTATGATCATGTGTTCTTTGAAAAACAACAGAATAGGAGGTGGAGGTGGCAGGAGAAAGGGAAGAACTCTTCAAAATCATTTAATAGTAAGAAACATTTTTTAGAGTTTGTGAAAATTGTGGTTAAATACATGCTGGGGAATGTCTTTTTTATTTTGGTACGTGATACTTATGTGGTAAAATATAACATAAGGCTCATAATTGCACTAAAAAAGATCAGGGTAATGGTAAGACAAAACTTGATTTACCGTTAGTAAAATGTTATAACTGCAAAGAAAAGGGTCATTATAAAAATGAGTGTCTAACAAAGAAATCAACTGAGGAAAATCATCTAGACTAAAAGAAGAAAGCGGTGGTGAAATCCTTTGAAACTAATTCACTAGATATTGGGCCATCAAATGAAGTAGTATCAGGTATACTGTTTGTTTGTTCAGATTATTCCAATGTGTTTTTTGATTCAAGGTCTACACAGTCTTTCATTTCGGAGAAGTTTTCTAGTAAATTGGGAATTCCATCTCAAGATATGAATATCTAACTTATGGTAAAAACACCATGAGGAAATTTTTAGACAAAAAGAAAACATAAGAACATTCTTGTCCTTATGTGTTGAAAGAATCTACCTACAGGACTTATTGTTTTTCCTCTAGTAGAGGTTGATGTTATTTTGGGTATGGATTGTCTTTCTGCTTATCATGCTAAGATTGACTACAGAGAGAAAGGGGATTATTTTTAGAATGATATTCAGTATGTATACAATAATGAACCACTGATTTTGATAACATATCATGAAGTTGATATACTAGTAAAATATGGAAATGAATGTTACCTTGCACATATTGTTGAAAATAAATGAACTTTTCAGATTAATGATATTCCAGTGGTAAATGAGTTCCTTTATGTTTTTCCGGATGAGTTTTCTGGTATTATATATGACCATGAAGTTGAATTTACTTTTTTACTTAGTTCTTGATGCTAACACAATTTCAAAACCCCCTTATCAATTTGCTAAAATTTAACTTTTAGAGTTAAACAATCAACTGAAGGAGTTTTTAGATAAAAGTTCCATTCGACCTAGCACATCATCATGGGGTGCTCTTGTCTTGTTTGTTAAAAAAAAGATGGTTCAATGATACTTTGCATTGATTCTTGGGCAATGAATAACATCACTGTTAAGAACAAGTATTATTTGCATTATATCGATGATATGTTTGATTATCTCCAGGGAGCTCAGAATTTTTCTAAGATTGATTTGAGTTTGGGGTACAATCAGTTGAATGTAAAGGAAGCAGTCATTCTAAAGACCACATTTTGTACTAGCTATGGCCATTTTGAATTTGTCGTTATTCCTTTTGGTTTGACCAATGCACCTCCTATATTCATGGATATTATGAATATAATTTTTTGTTAGTTCTTGGATAAGTTTTTGGTTGTGTTCATTGATTGTATTTCAGTTTGTTCCAAAATTACTGGAAAACATGAAATTCATTTAAGGGTTGTCTTGAAAAACATAAAAAAAGAAACTGTATTAGAAATTAAGTAATTGTGAGTTTTGGTTGCAACAAATTTCTTTCCTTTATCACATTATTTCAAAATATGGCATAATGGTTGATCCTGTTAATACAATAGTTGTTGGAGAATGGCCAAGACCCACAATTATAATAGAGATTCGTAGTTTTCTTGGTTTGGTAGGTTATTATTGGAGGTTTGTTGAACTTTTTCATGGTTATCTAGTCCAATGACTAAGTTAACTCGAAATTGTGTTAAGTTCATCTTGACAAAAGAATGTGATGATTTTTTTTAGGAATTGAAAAGAAGATTAGTGAATGCTCTAGTTTTGGCACTGCCATCCAAAAATGGTGAGTTAGTTATCTACAGTGATGGTTCTTTTAATGGACTTGGTTGTGTCTTTATGCATAATGATCTGGTAATTGCTTATGATTTATATCAGTTGAATCCACATGAGTTAAATTACTCGACACATTATTTGGAATTACCTTCCATTCTTTTTTCTCTAAAAATTTGGAGGCATAATTTGAATGGAGTAAAATGTAAAATATATACAGATCAAAAAAATTTTATAGTATATATTCACTCAAAAATAATTGAACATGGGATAGAGGAAATGGCTGGAATTAATCAAGGATTATGATTGCACGATCCATTACCATTTTGGAAAAGCAAATAAAATGGCTGATTCATTGAGTCAAAAAAGTAATGCTTCATTAACTATGTTATTTTGGAATATGATCCTTTGCTTTTTGATTTGATAAAATTTGGAATAGAAGTTGTTGGTGTAGAAAATTCTTCTGTTTTTCATCAGGAGTTAGTGAGATCATCTCTATCAGACAGAATTAAGCAAGAATAGAAGGAAGATAGTGAGTTACCGAAAATGATAGAGTTGTTTTAGAAGGGTATGTTGACTAATTTTTACATTTATAATGAATGTGTTTTGAGGTTTTTAAAGAGATTATGCATGGGTTTTGATTCACACTTGAAGAATGAGTCATTATGTGAAGCTCATTGTTCCCCGTTTTCACTTCATCCTAGAAGTAATAAGATGTATAGAGATCTTCGGGAGTATTACTGGTGGGATGGAATGAAAAGAGATATTTCTGATTTTATTGTGAAGTGTTTTACTTTTCAGTTGGTTAAAGTATAGATGCAGTTACCGAAAGGGATGCTTCAGCCTTTACCGGTGCTAGGGGTAAAATGAGAAAATATAACCTTGGACATCATTGTGGGATTGCCGAAGACATATCAAAATAATAATACAATATGGGTTATTGTTGATCGATTGACTAATTCTTCTCATTTCCTTCCTATTCGAGATACATTTCCTCTAGATCTACTTTCTCTGTTTTATGTTAAAGAGATAGTCAGGTTTCATGGAGTTCCCCTCTCTATTGTATCTGATCGTGATCCCAGGTTTACTTCTATCTTTTAGAAAGGCCTTCAGAAGTCATTGGGTACTGAATTGAATTTTAGTACCACTTTTCATCCTCAATCAGATGGGAAATCAGAACGAACAATTCCAACATTGGAGGATATGTTACTTTTTTGCTCGATTGATTATCAAGGAAGTTGGGACCAACATATTTCATTGGCTGACTTTTCATATAATGACAGTTTTCATTTCAGTATATAGATGAATCCATTTGAGGCATTATATGAAAAACGTTGTCGAACTACAACTTTTTAGGATGAAGTAGGTGAAAGGATGCTTATGGGACCAGAATTGGTAGAAGAGATGGTAGAGAAAGTTCAGTTGCTTCAAAAGCACATGAGAACATATTAGAGCAGACAGAAAATTATACAGATAACTGAATGAAATTATCTTTATTTTAAGGTAGGTGATCATGTCTTTCTCATACTTTCTCTATTAAAAAGTGTGATGCATTTTGGTAATAAGGGAAAGTTGAGTATGAGGTTCATTGGTCCTTATAAAATCCTATAGAAAGTGGGGTTAGTTTTGTACAGAGTGGGATTACCTCAAATCTTATCCCAGGTACAAATTTTTTTTCATTTTTCAATGTTATGGAAGTATATGCCATATCAATCTCATGTTTTGAGCCCATAGATTGTTCAGTTGTTAGAGAATCTCTCTTTTGAGGATCAACTATTCCAGATTCTTGATCGAAGAGAAAAAGTGTTGGGGAATAAGGTAATTCACCAGGTAATGGTTTTGTGAAAAAACCATATGGTTAAAGAGGCAACTTGGGAATTGGAAAATTCTATTCGGGATAAATACCCCCACTTATTTTGATAAGTAAAATTTCGAGGACACAATTCCCAAAAGGGGGTAAGGATGTAACATCCCAGGTAAATAAAGAAGAAGTCATATTTCATATTTATTAATATTTGTGAATTAAATTTTAATTTTACTTTCAAGGTGTTTCTATGTTCGATAGTGTACCCGATACGCAACAATGGGTTTTTTTTAAATCTTACGTTACACACTAATAATATAATACTATTATTTTAAATGGTAGTTACATCTGTATGTTGTATTGGCTAGAATGAACAAAAATAAATGAAATATGATTATACATGTTTGTTAAATTTATTTAAATTTATCCAATAAAAAGTTAGAGGCTTAAAATATGAATGATATAATTTTAAGCAAAATTTACATTAAAAGGTTGATTTACCGCCTTTTAATGGCGTAACCTCTTTAAATATAGATTTGATCACTTTAATAAATTTAATATACCAAATAAAATCCTTCTTTATAATTAGGACATCAAAATTTAATTTGTGTAATTTTTTTGAATTTTTCCGATAAAGTTAATTTTTTAATGAATAGTGAAAATATTGCATTTTAATTAAAAACTGCGTTTTAATCTAATTTATTCATATGGACGGATTATATTTTTTTTATTTTAAAGATTAATTAGATTATATTTTTACCATTTAATCCATCTATGTTCATTGGAATTAATTTCACTTTGAATGTGGACATAAGTAAGTGTTAATTTTTTGATAGTTATTGTTTCTTAAAAACACGCTATTTGTTTTAACAACTGAAATTAATTTTAAATTAATTAATGCCATTTATATTTATTTAATTTAGAAAAATATACATCATTTTCGAACTCAGAATATGAAATATATCTTAGGCTGATGTTTTGGTATTTTTCTAAAAAACGTCAATTTTTTATGAATAGTAAAACCAGTTAGTAGTAGTTAAAAAAACTGACTTTGTCATTTAAAGGAAATTTTACTACTTCTATGAATTGAATTTCGAAAATCCAACATAAATGTTTTTTATTTTTAATTAAAATGTGGTTCAATAAGATGAAAATAATTTTTGGGAAAATAGTAACTTTTGACATGTATTTACCGTAGTTAAAGGTAAATATGGTAATTTTAGATAAAAAAATATTGTAATAATTAAAAATTACCTTAAAACTTTTTCTAACATTATTTTATGACTAATTTACGACCATGGGAGTCCTTGGGTCTATTTTGGGACCCCATGGAGCCACTTATGAATAATAATGACACTTTAGATTAAATAATTTAATGTAATGGAAAATATGACAAAAAATATCTTTTAGAAAATTAATTTTAACAAGGGGTTATATAAATTATCATTTATACTATATATATTTATTTGAAAACTAAAAATATTTCCAACATCATGGTATTTGTTTTATAATTTATAGACAAAAAATAAATGAAATTATTTATGACACAATAATGATGCAGTATTTACCTTCTTAATAAAAGATTTAAATAAATAAGATTATATATATTAAAAAATTCCAAAAAAATACAATTCTTATTGGATGATTTAATTTCTACCTTGAGTCACCTTATCTTCGACTCTAATGATTTTTGGATGTTTAAAAACCAAATATTGTTATATAATGAAATAATATTATCACACATTCCTAAAGATCCCCTCCTCCCACTTATAAAAATCCCTCACTTATATCCAATCCAACACACCATTGAAGCCTTTAGGCTCATCAAGACTCTGCCCAATAAATCTCCCTACATTCCTCTCCTCCTCATAGAAGCCTTACCTTAGGCATAAGGTAATTTAAGAAGTCTTTTTGGTTCAAGGCAAAGGGAGTTACCCAAAATAATGGTAATAGTTTCTTTTAACTTCTATTCTTTTCTTTTACTTATACAACCCCTAAACTCTTTTTATTAATTGATTTAATGACAACAATAGTATCCTCAATATACTATGATGTTTTTATGAGAATTATTCAAACTACACTTACACAAACCTCCATCTAATGGATGAAGAACATACTGTTTCTCTGGATGGAAAACTAACGCCTCACGAGACGATGATTGTTCGATTATCTTTTACCACCTATCATGGTGGCCATTAAGATGACACTATATTTATATATGATATATATTATTTTTATTTTTTCTTCATTCTTCTGCATTTTTCTTTTATAGCATACCTTTATTGTTTCCATTATGGGAAATCACGATAATTTCATATGAGGAAGTGCGAATTACCGCCCCTCAAAGTGATATGACTCGTTAATTCCATATGTGGGAAAAATAAATGATGGAGTTAATGATATTGTATATGATATTATACTGGAATTAAAATATACCTATGTATCATTTTGTTTTAATTCTATTAAAATAAGAAATAGAAATCAAAGTAACGTTCATGCGTACTTACGGCTTACCGTCTCCATTAACGGTGCATTTCATTTCTTACATCCAAATGATATGTACTATTATAAATATATATATTTATATATACTGGACATATATATAATATATATTTAATCTAAATAATCAATTTCATTATGGATATAATGGACTACTGACCACATGGACAACTTGTAAATATAAGGCATTCATTTTTTACTCAAGTACCAAATATCGACAAAATGAACGTTATTAAGATAAATGATTACATAATGTTTATAACATGGTAATAAGTGAAATAAAAGGAATAATAAACTTGAAAAAAGTTCTTAATCATGTATAAATTACCTTTAGTTTATTATTTAGGATATTAAATAATGATCGAGTCATGTCATAAATGAGATAAGGGACTTCGTCTCAATCTCCTTTCATTGAGGCATATTATGTTTTATGCACGACATTATTTTATACGGTCTATAAACCGCTTTGAAATTTCATTTAATTCAACAAGAATCTTTTTATATGAAACATTTTACTAAATGACAAAAAGGAATGTTTTTTAATGTAAGCAGTGACAACGACCTTTCTGCCACCACGAGTATTATTAGATATTTGGCTTTCTTAACAAACCGTAGTGTTTTTAAAAGGAAAAATAAATACCATGTACTCCTTTAACGTATGTTGGTATTGAAATTTTTTTGATAATGGATTTATTGTTTCAATATATTGAAATGATATTTTGTTATTTCAATGTGGAAATTTAATATTTCCTTTATACTTATATTATGTGTTATGAACATGTTATAGTTCTTGGGCATTATTTACGTATATGTGTGGTTTCGTGATAATCCTAGGGCGGGTGAGCCCGATATAGCTCTCCAATTCATTGGGTAATGTGAAGGAGGTAAATGTGAATATTTCTCCTAAGAAATTTAGAGAATATACTATGATGGGTATTCTAAATTAACACCCTATGTAGCTATGATAGCTACAATATAATTATGTTATGGATGCAAAAAGTCACCTTTTTGAATTATGATTTCAATGTGTTATTAATAAAATTTTATGATTTCAACAGTTAAGTAAATGAGTTCATGTTTTGTATTTATTTATGAAAAAAAAATTATTTCTTTGTTTTATAACCCTTAATGAGCTTATTTATGCTCATCCAAAGATTTGAAAGGTTTCAATAGGACTTAAAGATGAATAGGGTCATGGATGAGATCAAGGAAAAGTAATGCTGTCTAAAACATTGAACTAGCCATGACTCTTTTTTTCAAGAGTTTTTATTTTATGAAAAAATGGAAACTTTGTAGAAGTGTCTACATTGTAATCTTTTGAGACGTAATATTTATGTCCTAATTCTCTAAAACTATAAACTAGAAAGGATCCTCAATGTGAATTATTATCTTGATTCAATATTATGTAATGTTTATAGCTAGGTCCTTATAAAAATAGAATATGTTTTGGAGGAATTCATGGAGTCATTATACTTCTTTATTTCTAACTCCCACTTTCTTATGTCTCTTAATAATTTTACATATTTATTTGATATTATTTTCTCTATAATTATAAATGAGTGTATAATGATATTAAGACCAATATATTTTCACATGTCTTTTGACTATGGTATGCTACCTCCATAATTAAGCTTGGGAACCATCGGGTACTTCCACTTATAAAACCCTTTCTTGAGAATCCATATTTGTTATGCATTCCATTACATCGTGTGTCATCTGAACATCTAGATTCTTGACCACCGACAAAAACCCCACCTTCCAAAATATATTAGTTTAACCAAAAAAATTTCATTTAAAATAAATTGGACATTATTGACATATTTTCATATCAAACATGGATAGTTCTACTAATGGTTTTTTCCTAGAAACATTTCATTGATAGTTTTGATCCTTCCACAAGAACCATTTTATGAATTATAGATTTAGGATTCTAATATCATTATAGACATTATAATCCCATATACAGAAGATTATTTTTCATGGAAGTAACACTTAAATAAATGTTCTTGGGAACATTATTTTCATTGTCCTATATTTGAGGTATCAAAATAGAGATAGTAAGTACACCTAAAGGCCTTTGTGTTGGAAACATGAAACAATCCTCTGGCCAGTAACTCATTCAGATACTATTTCCCCAATAGTGTAGAGTGACTTTTAATATTAAGACATGTTAAAAATACATAGCTTCTATGAAAAACATGTGGGAGTTTATTAGTGAATTATCATGATTCTGAATCTCTTATATACCTTCCTCTTTATAATATTTACCACTCCATTTTATTCAGGGGTATTGGGAAACATATTTTCAAAATGGGTTCCATTAATTTAGTGGAACTCTTGTAACTCTCTTCTTCTTTATCAGCACTATTATTAGACCTTAAAACATATTCTTTTAATAGGATTCTCATTATAGTTATTTATTCTGTCAAAAAGATTCTAAATACCTCATACATGTTCTTAATAAAAATTATCCATATATTTTATTTCACATAGTTAGTGATGTTAAGATAATAAAATTAATATCTATGAGATTTATCTAGATCTAACCTTCATAATACATTATTTACTATCTCAAAATTATAATTCTTTGAATTTATTTCTTCATTATTGAAATACAACTTATAATTTTTTCCAAAATTAAACTATTATCATTTTATGCTCTCCAAAGGATCATGATTATGAATCTCCTTTGTATCTAGTACATTTATTGCATTTTAACCCATGTTTCCATGATGAAAATCCCACAACATAGTTCTATAATGTTTTTCCAATTGTATTAGATCTTATAAACTACCATTAATATAATGTTTTCCCTCCATCACTACATTGGCCACTAATATTTAATAATATATTTTATTTTAAACTATAACTCCAAAACATTCATAAATATCCCATATCATTAGTATTTAAAATATATATTTTATTAATAATTAAACCTGATAATATCTTCACCCCTTTTAAATAAAATAACAATCCTCTATTTTATAAAAATTCACATCAACTTTTCCAATTATCTCAACAGTTTCATCATCAACAAGATGATATATAAATAATATTCCAAAAACATAATTAATTTTTCTTCTCCTATAATATGTTGATTTAAAAAGATCATTAGAATAAATTATCCATGATTCAATTAGACTACCAATACAAAACGATAAATTTATTTCCACCATATTTTTATATTTAATGAAGAACTTGTCAAGGATAACCATACCACTAATAAATAATATCTATTTGATCTTAATTTTGGTAACCCAATTTCCTTTAATTGTAGTATATAGTTCCATGTCCTTTAAATTTCCCAAGACGCATCTTTCCATTCACTAAATACCTCTTATTTTTTTCTATGTCTTAATCCCATTACCGTTTTCACCGACTAGTGTGCTGGTCATTCCCTAAACATCCTACAAAAAATAGTCCTATAATCCTCGATTGGATTTTTAAATTTTTACATAGTCAATAGAAATAATAGATCACATTATGTGTTACCAAATATTTAGAAAATCATAGAATACAATTTATATTTGAGAAATCAAAAAATAAATTTGATATCATAAAATAAAACATTGAACATTATTGGATAAAATTATTATTACCTCTATATTATTTATCAATATGAATCATAGTACAATTATTTTCATCACATGAAATGTTAATAAAATAAAATTATGGGAACATAGGCTTAGTAGAGGTATGTATACAATAAAATATATCATAAAATTAGAAATACATGAATAATATATGGAACAAATGATGATTAAATAATTAAATTAATATAATCACATGAACATGCATATTATCCAAAGATAAAAAAAATATTAAAATAATTACATGGGAATTACTAACAAATTTCTAAATTATTTAATTCTTAATTTTGGACATCTTAATCTTTTAGTGTAAGTCTCAATCAGTGATATCTCAAATAAATGGATATGGATATTCTAAATACCCTTCCTATTTTCCTCTTGTGAACTAAAAATAAATTAATGGGAAATTTAATTATAGGACCCCAATTAAATATGCTGAAAAATTTATTCATCATATGAATAAACAATAGAAAATAATAAACATTCCTTAATAATCAAAAACTATACATATTGGATTAATGTGTATACAAAATTTCTATACAATCCCAAATAAAACCCTCATAATACATCTATCTCAGGTCGGGCCACCCCCTTCGACCAGGTCAGACCCACAGACTGTGTCAGACCCTAGTCTGAACCAGGATGGGCCGGATCGGTCTGATCAGATCGGACCAGACCTGGACCCATTTGGCTAGATTACACCTTTTCACCCCTATCATAGGCTACGGGTGTCTGATCGACGAACAGTCTGTGGAAACAGAAATCTCAGAGAGGGCTGGTTCTTTTGGAATACCCCACATGAGGTTTGGACACAGTTGGGGTATGGTCGTGTTGGTTTGAACCTAAAATCCAACCGGGCCACTAGAAAAAATGCCAATAACTAACAGACCAGGCGTACGATCGACGCATTGTCTGTTGTGCTAAGATCCCAATGAAGAGGTAGACCCTTGAGATACTTCATCGTGGTACTTCATGAAAGTTGACATATCAACATCTGGCTTGATGGGTGGACCCTCTTGGAATCAAGAATACCTAAGTGGAACTCTGTGGCTGGCTGTGTATTGTTGACTGTTCATGGATCATGTGTTGGTACGATAGTTCTGATTCCTATTCCTGGATCATGTGTTGGTCCAATAGTTCTAACTTATGTAACTAGATCATGTGTTGGTCTGACCGAATAGATGGACTTGGATCATGTGATGGTCCGACTGTTCTGACTTCTGTTCCCGAATCATGTGTTAGTCCGACAGAATAGCTGGTCCTGGATCATGTGTCGGTCCGACAACATAGATGAATCAGTGGCTATATCAGATCATATGTACCTCTCCAGAAAATTTTTATACCTGTGTGAGCAGAGTCAGTAACTCTTGTGTTTTCGCATGACTTATATGGGTCATTTGATAAACTTAGGTATATGTATGGGCATACACCTAAGTGGGATTTTTCGGTTGATTTTATAC
Source organism: Viscum album (assembly GCA_963277665.1). Classification (NCBI taxonomy): domain Eukaryota; kingdom Viridiplantae; phylum Streptophyta; class Magnoliopsida; order Santalales; family Viscaceae; genus Viscum; species Viscum album. The sequence continues at coordinate 1,761,886,694 of OY728131.1, read as the reverse complement.
TTTGTGGTATATCATTGTTTGATTTAGTGAGACCATGAGGGTCTCGAGTTCCCTACTGAGTATTGTTATACTCACCCCTGTACGGGCTTTGCCCGCACCTTGTTGAGTTGGATGCAGACGACGGACCACACTGACGGAGGCCGAGAGCACCAGGTTTGGACGGTACCCAGAGGTGGACCTTACAACGAGTCGGTACACAGAGGATTCTGATGGACGTAGGGCACTGAGGGGGCTATCTCTACCTACCCTTTAGGTAGGATCCATAGTGAACAATCCAAGAGCTGCTTGTCACCTTCCTGTTGTTTTGTCTTTTCCTTGTACTTTATAGTTGGGCATGTATTTCTGTCCCCTTTTACTTTCCAGTACATCTTTTTCATACAGTTTTACATAGTGTTTTACTTCTAGTTGTGTACTATGTTGTGTTTTTTTCAGTTTATAAAGGCAATTCCCTTCCAGTTTAGGGATTTACGCCTTTGGTGCTAGTCCCTAGCCCCTGGCCTTTGGAATGCGGGCTTGGGGTAGTCACTACATGGGCCCCGAGGATGCGTCGTGACTGTTCTATTGTAAAAAATATTTCTTAATGTAATAAAAATTTAGAAGGATAGAATTAAAAGAAGTTCATCAATACCAATTCATATTTCCTCTTTCTATATCTCATTCCAATCAACAAACTCACACACCCATGCTTGCATTCTTCATTTTTCAAATTCCATACTCATAAAAGGTTTCTTGTTGATATATAATGTAGACAAAAGCTAATTAAATCCTAGTATCTCTAACACCTTTGGCACCTATAACTTGACATATTTTGTCTAGGCCTCAAAATTTCAATATGAACACACACCGCCAATTATGAATAAAACCCATGCCAACAAAATCCTGCCAAAACCATTCCAATACAAAAGAAATTTCAATACCAAAACCATTTCAATAAAACAAACTATTTATTAAAACACTTTATCTATAAATTTAATGAATAAAATATCCTTAAAACTAATAATTTAAAATCATTTATTAATGCACATTGCACAATAATTCCAAAATTTCCTAGATAACCACTAACCATCCCTAAATAAGGTTTTTACAATGCCGATCACACCAATTTGACAATAAATTTTAATAAATTTAAATAAATTTTTTCATTAATAATCTATTAATAAATTTTATAAATATAAGAGTCTATAATTAATCCACATACCTCAATAATTTGGAAAAAATGGTAAACGACATGAAAACTTCCATAATAGAGGGTTGAAACTACAGTAACCCACCATATATCCCTCCCATAATCATCAATAATGTCATATATTTTCATATTTGGAATTCCATATCATATATATATCCATAATGGAATTATCTATAAGAATCCAAGATATATATTTAAGTAGATCAATGATAAACCCCTAAGAACTACCATGGATGATCACTTACCATGAGAATCGAACATCAAATCACCCAGAGGAGTCATTGGATCACCACTAAGTCGCTGGTAGAAGCATCCATAGCCTTTACGATGGGATAATATTTTGTAATGGCTGAATAATAAGAATATTTTTTCTTTTAAAGATCAAAATGTATATCATCCACCATTTTATATCTCACTATTATCCCATGCACAGTTAGTTTCACGGTTAGAAAAATTGTTCACTATATGTACACCACCCACTGTCTCAAATATGAAACTCGCAGAGTTTTCTCACAATGTTATAAAAACATCCTCCAAATTTCCCAAATCACACTATCAAATATTTAATGGTTTCTCCAATGATTCCGCATGGTTTGGGAAAATCGTGTCTAGCCCGTTCACCTTCCCTTTATCCCATGTCTTATTATGCTTGGTTTCCTAGAAGAGTTCCATGGTCTCTAAGTTTCATAAAACCCTTATTAAATAACCCCAAAACATTTGAAATGTTCTTCAAACTCTTAAAAACACCAGCCAAACATTTAATGTAAATTAAAATCATAATGAAAAGGGTTACTTACTTGAAAATGAGGGTGCTATAAAGGGAACCACTAATCCATTTGTTGCTGAATAGTGGATCAAGTCTCTAGAGAATATAGTCTTTGCTTTGGGATATAATAAAGGGGACAATGATATAAAATATTTATATCATCTAATAATATATTTTTACTAATATTGGTCATTTTTTCAAACCACCAATAAAGAGGAGGGGAAAAATAGTAGGGAAAGAATTATTTTAACGTGGTATTCCATTAAAAGTAAATTTTATTTGATAAACAAGATTATATCGAAATTAAATTCCTAAATATAATGAAATTGAAATAATTAAATTTCATTGATAATGACGATAAATTTTTATGTTTTTGATGATGTTTTTACTATATATGTAAGAAATAAAGAATGATGGCTCACTTTTTTAGGGGAGAAACCCAATCGTGGAAATGAAATAAGTCTCTAAAAATTTATCATCATATAATTAAAAAGTGTGCCATACTATTAATAAAGTTTAGTAATTATCGAAGTAAATTATTATAAATGGTTGAGTTTTATGTAATGGGACATTAGTGAATGAAAATATATTACTAGATAAATTTCTAATATACATTAACTATTAGAGGAAACACTATTGGACATTCATTAATTGAATGATATTTTTACTACAAATGTGATGAAAAAGTTAATTATGTCATCAACGTTAAGATAAATGAGAATATTTATATTTAAAAGGCTTTAACTATAACGATATGTGATACTACTCAAATTTCTGTCCCATGAAACATGGGAATCTATGCAAGATAGGAAAAAGGGAGAAACACTTGTCTCATGATATTAAAATAGTAGAAGTAGAATACAAAAATGATTTTAAAGTTGGTACTCTTTTCTAATAATAAAATTTAGATAATTAATTAATTGATTCTTGATGTGCAATAACTTTTTCATATTTCTTGTTTGCAATGAAAATTTAATTGTCCACCAATTTATTAAAAAGTATTTCCAATTCAAAAACCCTAATTGTAATATTACTATGATGAGGATATATCAAGTAATCTCTATTAATATGCATTGTTTTTATCTAGCTGTGAACCTAATTGTAATAATTATGGCTTAATTTTATGTATCCTTAGAAATGGATTGACCCTCAAAATATATTACATTAATTTAAGGTTAATAGAAATAGATTATTAGTTGTATGGGAAACATATAATCCATTATTTTATTTAGGATAGAATTCATTGTATGAGTCTTTTCTAGAATATCCATATATTTCTAATCAAATTGAAATTATATGAAATGAATAAGTAAAAAATATTAATTAATGAATGTGAAGGATATGATAATAATGAATTATATACATATTGTTACAGAATATAATGTTTTATTCCCTATGGAATTGTTTGAAAATCCCCCAAAACATGATGTTTAGATTTCCATTGAACCTATCCCAAATACAAAACTCACATATAACAATCCCTATAGAGAGATCCCTATTAAATTGGTGGAGTTGAATAAAATACTACAATAAATTCATGATAATGTATTCATATTCCACTATGTCTCACCTTGGATATCATATATCCTATTTGAAAAAATGGATGGGTATATTTGGTTTTGAATTGATTATAGAGATACCAATGCCATAACTATAAAGAATTGAGATCATTTACTATACACTAATGACATATTTAATCAACAATGATATTTTAAATATTTTTAAAAGACCAATATCTATTTTTTATCTTATATTAAGGGTGATGAATGATGATACACAAATGTTATCTATTTTTTTCATGGTATGGATATTATCAGTTTGTAGTATTTTCATTTTATTTATCCAATTTCCCCAATGTCATTATAGCTTTAATGAATAATGATTTCAAGTATTATCTTAATAGATTTCTTGTTATATTTATTAATTATATATTTTCATAATATAAAATCTATTAGGATATTAAGAACCATTAATTAATTGTTTTAGATACTCTCACAGAAATGATTTCTTATGGGAACATTATTAGGTGAGTATTTTTTATTTAATATGTATCTATTAATAGATATATTTTCTAAATGGGTGGAATATATGTTTTCCCATAAATTAATATCATTTTAAAATAATCATTAACACTATTGAATATAACCAAAATACATTGTTTCCTTTATTTAGTAGGTTACCATGTTTTATTTGTTATTGAATCTTTCTGACGATTCATCTTGTTAGACAAGATAACACATGATGTAGTAAAATTTATATTTTAAAAATGTGAAGAATGTTTTTTATAATTTAATAAGACATTTTTAATTTTATATATATTTATATTACTATTGGAAATTGATAGATTTATGATATATTTTAATGCATTGAAAAAAGGAATCTGGTGTGTCATAATACAAAATGATAGTGTTATTAATTATACAACAATAAAATTATAGGCCCATAAACCAAACTACTAAACAGTATAAAAAGATTGTATCTATAAATTTTTTTTATAGATATAGAGACAATGCCTCTTGGTGGAATGATATGACATATATAAGGACCATATGAATTTTATATATATATTCACAAAGTGGGAGACCATAATGAGATAGCAGGGATATCTAAAAATGCTTAAGGAAAATTGAAATGAAATACATTTAATCCTTAGGAATGACAGATGGTGTTTGATGAATTAAGTATGTATGATCATGTATTTTTATCCATGGTGATAATGGACAAGGAATCAATATTAATTGATTTAGAAAAAATAGATATAGAAATTAATAGGTTATGGCCAAATTCGCACATTTTACAGATGATCTTACATCAATATTTTTTATACTTGAAATAAAATTCATAATAAGATGAATATGTTTTACAAAAGATGATTAAATCCCTAAATTATCAAAAATTGATTGAAATAGACTATTAATATTGTGAATTTCTAATAGAAAATAGAAAATATATTCCATAAAAACATTAGGGAAATAAGATATTTCATTTAGAATATCATAGGTAAAATTTTCCTATAGACCTTGATAGTACTAAGATTCATACGGATATAAGAATCTTATTTTTGTTGGAAAACATGATTTGAGAACAAAATTACTATGTTCTAGGATTAATGGATTGAAAAGTGGTTCTTTTTTAGTGACAAGATCTTATGGGAGTTAATATACTATTGAATATATCCGTTTGGGTGTTGCTGAATGTTATACTGGACATAGTTTTCATACATCCCAAGGTAGGAAAATTGAATATTATATTATGAGTTATTGTGGACCACCCTATAAATTCCTGATATTTCCTAAAAAAATGGAGGATATGTTTATTATTATACTTACACAAATCAATATCCCTGATATTGTATGACCTCATAGTGAGCATCTATTAATTATATCTATTCATGACACCTCATTTCAAAATGAAATTATACAGGTGTATTTAGGAGGATCTAAACACTAAGATACATTTGATCACATCCAATCATCCTCAATCTATTTTGTAGTCTAAAAGCCATTGATAAACATGAAAGTTTATCCTAAGGTTATGATCATGTGACTTATAGAGAAAAGAGGACTAGTATATACAATTTTACAAATTTTTATTCAATAATAGCTTCTCTTCAATTACTTAAATAACATTGTATGAAGTCTTGCATGAGAATATTTTTCTTACTCCAGCCTTATGGGCGTGTTATGTGTCACGACTCTCCTTCACCAAGATGAGAGAAGGGGAAACAGATTTCCAGACCCCTCCTTCTACATGTTGAACGATAGATAATGTACCCTGATACCTTCCTGCAATAGGTCTCGGAGTGGTGACTAGCACCAAGGGTATAGAATCACACACAAGATGGAAGGCATTACCCTTTTTCCTTAATAGGATCAAATGATAAGATAGTAAATCCCAACAACACCAAAACATGGGGGGGTTAGAGTGAATCCAAAGAAAACCATTCCCATATGAATATTACAAAAGTAAACTCCACAATGTACAAGGAGACTACCATGGTTAAGTACCAAAGAAAGAAAAAACAACAACTGCAACTGTCCCAACGTGCGAGCTAGTATGGCCCTGCACGGTCCCTGAAGTCCTCTTGGAAACCTGAAAGTAGTTTTATATATGTAGGGTGAGCATACAAGTATACACAATAGGGAAAAACCGAAGACTCATGTTCACAATTGGGGAGGAAATCTAATTCCCTCTGAGAAAATAGATAGCCATGAACCTAGCATGAAAATATATCCACCCATGCCTCACCAAGGAACACTCCCCAAATAACACAAGTCAAGTAATATATAGTAATAGCACATCGAGGTTTGGGTACCCCACACCACATTCCCACTGGTTATTGAAGACATCATACGAATTGATCCTCTCCCGGCATTCTCACTGTAATCCCACTACCACACCCTGCCCGCACACACCTAGGCCACAACCACACATCCCGCCTGCAAACACCTGGGCCACAACCACGCATCCCGCCCACAAACACCTGGTCCAAAACCACACATCCCACTCACAAACACCCAATATGACCACAAACACCTTGGCCAAAACAACTAGTTCAACTATTGAAGACACTTGGGCCACATCCTGAAGACTCTTGGGAAACAACCTGCCCGCACACACCTGGGCCATCCACCACAACTACCCTGCCCAAAAATTCATGGGCTATAATGGAACTCAGGCAGTCACAGCCTGAACGAAGAGTCTTGGGCTATTCGGGAAAGGTAGAAGAAAAGGAGTTAATAACCAGCCACTCATAGGAGTATTGATAAAAACACCCTCCCCCATGAAATTGGGATGTTCAGCACTAAGTGCTCAACTTGGGTGGGATGCAAATAATAAACATAAAAACTACAATTATATGTATATGTAATAGGTTTTCATCTCAACCTCGGGTTTCTAATGCCAACCTATGCACATACACCCTCATTAATATTCATTTTTAAAAGAAAATCACAACACTCACGGCCAAGTCAAAACTCATTCCCAAACCCAATTCCCCATTTAAACCATTCTTGCTTTCATGTTCAAGTGATCCCATTTAAGTAAATTTTACACTACTGGGAAACTAACATATATAACCATTAGCCAGAGGAAGAGAAACACCCACACTGCAATTTAATAATTCACACCTCGTTCTCTTGTGATGTCACAACAACAAAGAGATCCATAAGATCCCTCAAAGTACTAGAACCAAACCATGCCTCGAGATACAGCCCCACAAAACTTCAGGTTCACAACCAAAAACTGTTCCACAACAGAGGACCCAATACTCATCCACATCACCACATAGACATCAAAAATTACAACACACCTACTACCAAAACAGGTTAGGGAATCATCCCAGTTCAATCACATCATTTATTAGGCTCTTCATTCTGTTGGTTATCTAGGGTGACCACACAAGTATTGGTGTTCACTGGGCATCCATTTTACCAACTGAGTTTAGGTGATTAACCAATATCCAAGTTATAGTAATTTAATCATCATAGAAGATAAGGGATCATTAGTGCGCAAGGAAAGACCACCAACGGCCGTGATTTTCAGTGAGCATAATCCCATACAGTTCATAACATATAGCAATTATAAAAGAGTACTGCATAATTTTCAAACACACCCCGTCATTCATTAACAGTCTGTTTATTATATATTTTAAGGTTTCATCAATTCCCACAGAAACAGTAGCGTACCCACCCCACATGATACACAGTAAGGAGAGACAAAGGAAAATCCCTACTTGGTTGATCAAGAATCGAAGTTATTCTCAGTGCGCCAAGAACTGGGTATGCGCGACATACAGGGGAGGAATGTCAGGGACTCTAAGGGTGAGTAGAAAGGCACCGGAACAGGCGCACCACTTGCCTCGGGATGGGGAACTCCAAATGCACAATGAAGAAAAGGGGACTAGCCAAGAGGAAGAAGAATAATTATTTCTTGTGCGATAGAAGGTTGAGATCCTGTTGTTACGGGATATGGAATTTTGAACGGCTATAATGTCGGATCGGGGTTTCTGATAACCTCCTTAGGTTTATACAAAAATATGCCCGAGATTGGATTTTTGACCATAATGGTCCCACTATTATGAGGGAAATAAAGATGAGTAGTTATTTGTGTAGGATTATTCCAAAAACATTCATTGTCATTGTGAAGAGTAGAAGAGAGTTGACAGCCTTTTTTAAATATATAAGGGGACAAAAATGAAATTTTTGATAAAAAAACCATTAATAAATAATTTTTATAATTCCCTCAGCCTTAAAATGGTTAATTAATGTCCCTTAGAGGTTATATGTTCAATCTATGTTCATAAAATGGGTTTTGGAAAAGTTGGTAAGAAATTTTAACCCTTATCATCTTAGATTAACCCCTCGTAAATCAGTTTCCACCCAAACTATGGTAATTATATTTTTCATTGTTTTAATAATCATATTGGCCAATAATTAATTTTAACATATAATATAATATACATTATGATTATTACAAATATTGTATCCATTTTTTCAAATTAAATTAAATAAAATTGATGAATCCAATTTAAAATTATACATGTTTACATGACTAAAAAGTGGGCTTCCAAAATGAAAATTCTCATAAGAATGGAATGTTTTTTAAAATACATTTTTTATGGTTTCAAAAATTAATTCCATCATATGTGCAGGAGAAGTGACAAAACCCTTTTATTGAAAAAATACATTTTTTAGAAATCATTTAATTTTCTTTCAAATTATTATTATATTAATTTATAATATATATATATATATATATAATTTTTATGTGTAAAATTTGTATATTTTTTGTAATTTAGTGATTCATATGCATTTACAATAATTTTAGAGTTATGTTATAATTTTCATGTTCATATAATATTTTAATATACTATCATTTTTTAACATGGATTTGTGTGTTTCAGACGAAATGGAAGAGTTTGAATTTTTCTAAAATTGAAATAAATAATAAATTCTCATGTTATAAAATTATTTCATCCATTAAAACATTATCCCTTCAAATTAAATTGATATTACCCTCTAAACAGATGAGGGTGGATATTCTTCATAAGATCCTCTAGATCCCATGTTTCTACCACTATTTTTTTCTTCTAAAGTACCTTTATCAGCTAAGTTATCAAATTATTTTATAGTTTCTCTCTAATGTCAACAATTTGGGCACTTTTATTAAATTATGATAGACTAGGTTCATATTATATTTCATTATATGTGATAACATGTGCTCGGTATGGCATGTACTTCCTTAACTAAGATTTATGAAACTCATCACAATTTCATTAAGGACTTGGTAGAATTTATAAATGATAAATCACATATATAGTTATTTATTTAATTTCAATGGGTTTAATGAAAATAGGGATTTTATTTTTTATTCGTTATGAACCTCTTGACACCCTTTCATGGAGAAAAATTTATTAAAAATATGACCTCCCCTAGGAAATTCAAAATCATTCATTCATTTGATTGCATGAATATTCCTCCAACACTAAATTAAATTAATATTATCCAAATTTTCTTTACCTTTTTTTGTTTCTTCTACAATTTAGGGCCCTACATGATACCATTCACTATCATCATCCCAATATGAAGTAGTTCAATATCTATTTTTATATTATTATTCATATTTCATATTTTTAATACTAAAATGTAAACTATTATTATAGGAAGATTGTAATAATGGTAAATAATGACGATATATACCTTGATAATCAGGAAAAAAATGACCACATCATTTCATCAATTACTTGGATCTTCCTTTAGAACTGTCCATCTATTTTTGGATGGTCGTGACGCTCAAATAAGGCTTAGTGTCAATATATTTCTAAACACTCTTCCAAAATTCTGATTGAAAATTAGGATCACTATCAAAGACAACAGGAAGGTAAACCATGATGTCTTAAAACTTCATTATTATAGATCCTTGTGAGTATTTCAGTATGTATGTATCCTTTTATAAAAATAAAATGTTCATATTTTTTTAAGTCATTGAAAATAACAAAAATTCAATCATTCATTATAGGAGTCTTAGTTTTTCCTATAACAAAGTCCTTTGTAATGTCATCAAATTAGTATACAAAATAATAAAAGGCTTAATGACTCATATATGATGATTTCTATTAGAATTTACCTATTGAAATATCAATCATCTTGATACATAGTCTAAAATTTAATACATCACATTATCCCACTAAAGCATATTCATCAAATGCCTATACATATTAGTGATATTAGGGGTTATATAGAAAATTAATCTATGGGTGTCATCCAAAAATTATTACTTTATCTCAATTATATATTGATCACATATTTTCATTAAAAATTATAGAATTCTACTATCACAAAAAATATTAATGAAAACATCCCATCATTCACACCATTAATTTTACTCTTATTTTTTTTCATTAGATAGATAACTTTTTATCTTTTCTAATAATCAAGTGAAGCCACCCCTTCCTTAATAAGTTCTATATCCGTGTTTTCTACTTCTATGAACTTATAATCTATCTCAATCATTATTTGAGTCAAAAAACCATGATTATTTCTATTTAATGTATCAGATGCTTTATTTTCTGTCCATGGGTTATAGTGTATTGAGAAATCATTATCCTTGAGTACATTGATCCATTTCCTTTGTCTGATATTGAGAAATTGTTCAAAAAAGATTTATTTTTTTTTATGTTATGTTTATATATAACATATTTGACCTAAGAGAAAATTTACTAATATCATTAAAGAAGTGATTACTACAGGAAACTCAAAATCACAGGTTGGATAGAACTTTTTAAAAATCATCAACTGTGATGAACCATATGAAGTTAAATTATCATATTTCATAAAGAAAAACTAAAAATATTACATAAATACATCATTATAAATAAAAAACCAATCATTTTCTAAGGATAAATTAAATATTGGGTTAATTACCAATATCTTCTTCAATTCATCAAAAAAATTATTCACATTTCTTCATCCAAATGAACTTAACCCCTTTACATGTAATCTTACTCAATGAGTTATCTAATCTATTAAAATTATAAACGAATCACTATTTATTTCTATTCTAAACTATGAAATTATATATCTCAATTATGTTCATTTGTATTGGATATTATATGGATACATTTTTATTGAAATGATCAAATGATATTCTTTTCATTGTGACAATATAGAAATGAAAAGACAATTGTACAAACCATATATAACGATTACTATGTTTTCAAATAACTCCAATACAATATGTGTATCAATAGTGGTCTATAAGTGTTTCTCAAGGTACCCATAAATTTTTAAATACTTAATGATTTAATATCATGAAAATAATTAAGATATTTATTAATTAATATTTTCATTTGATCCATGAATAATTACGGTGTATTTTTCCATCTAAATGACATTAATGTAAATTAATAATATATATATATATTTTGGAATTAATTCTTTGGAATTTATTTCTTCATTAATCAAAATGTAGGATAACCTAATCAAAGTGAAATATTTTAGAAATAATTACATTCATAAATTTGATCAAATAATTCATCAATGTGGGTAACATGATACATTTTCTTTATCATAATTGAAATGATTTCCTTATAATCAATGAAAGACTTCATGGTTATATCATTCTTCTTAATAAAGTTAACATGGGATTCTCGTGGTAAAAACTAATGAATATAAATAACTTATCACACAACTTTCCATGTTGTTTCTTCAACTCTACTAACTCTACTATGGCCATTCAATAAGGGGTGTTTGTTATTAGGCTTGTATGTGGGAATAAATCTATTGATAACTTGACTTCATGATTTGGTGGATGTAAAGATATTATTTAAAGAAACGTGTAAATTTATTCTTTTAAAATATGTATATATTCAATTCAAATCAAACCATCTCTATCCACTTATTTGTTTTTCCACATCTTCCCCAAGAATCTCATTGAGTGGGGATACTGGTGGTGGATTTGGGAATAAACTGGATGACAAATTCTTTTGTCTAATTTTATAGAATTATAAATCTTCAACAAGAATCATAATTTCAATCTTTAAATAATTTTTTGGCTTCATATTTTTAAATCAATTACATAAAAACGACTATATCTAATAAATACATTGATATAATAATAATTTCTACAAATAAATAAGTTTTCTTTATCATTAAGTGGGATTTCAAAAACATCCTTTTTGAAGTGTGACTACCACAATGACTATCAATAGATATCACCATTATAAAATTAAGAGGTAAGTGACTACCTTTCATGGATAAATGGATATAAATAAAAGAGTTTGAGGATCCAAAATAAAACAAAAAAAATATCTAAATATAAATATATGATTAATTTACCTTTCACCACATCATCTGGAACATCAAAATTAGTTGTAATTATCACATAACCATTATCTTATCCCATGGGACTCTTATATCACAGAAACCCTTGATAATTGGGACATTCATTTTCCTAGTTTCATGTATCCTAGTAGTTGAATGATAGAATAATAGTGTTTTATATCCACCCATTAATTCATCAGTGTGGTTACACTTATCTCTGTATATATAATAAACTCACAATCCCTTAAAGAATTTATTATAGAGATTCTTTCCATAGTTTTCACTAGGTTTAATTTTTTACATTATCTAATTATTCTTTAATTTATTCCATATTTCATTATTTTTGGATAAACTCTTCTTTTCAAGATCTCTCTTGAATATGTAAGATCTGTGAAATTGCATCACTATTATAATGACACATAAACCACATTTGTAATATAATGAAAAAAATTGAGAGACCACCACTCTTTGGAGATGTGTCCTACACCCTACAACCAAATGATCAATATTTCACTATATAATTCATATTTAATCAATAGAATACACGTATGAACTTAAAATGGAAGCCCCATACTTTGTACAACATTATTTGGTTCGTTTCATTAATCATATGAAATATATATTCATTTTAGTTTGTGGCTTATTAGGGAAATATTCGTTGAAGAATGACCCCTTTCATGCTTTCTATTCAGTGAGTTATATTTCTTTCTTCCATAGATTTGTGGATAAATGAAAACTATTTATCAGTATCTCCATAAAAAAATACATTGCAAGTGTAACTATTTAATTATAATCATATCTCAATCCCATACAGATCTTCTCCAGATATATAATCCATTACACAACTACAATTGGATTTGGAGTCCCACCAAATTATGGGAGACACCTTCACATGAAGGGATCCAACATAGGTTAGCCACATAGTGGAATAAGTTTCTCCAACCTATTATGGTAATTTTCCATAAATATATTAATAATATATACTAAAGATATACTATTTCATAGTTTCAATACGAGTGATATTGGGTTCCTTAGTGCAGAAAACTCAACAGTTTCCATGATTATTGGTACCCTTTTCCCTTCCATGATTCATTTCTATACTGTTACATATACAGAATTACATCATAAGATTATGAAATTTAAATCATACAATATAATACTTAAATAGTTTAATAATAATATAAATTATAAATTTTTTCATTTCTAATCAAATAACTAAGAACAAGGTTTCTTTGGGGATATATTTTTTTTCAAATCACCCATAATGGTTTGAATGAAAATGTGAATTCACAGACTTATATCCTATGGTAGAGTAAAACATAGTGCAAACTAATGCCAGTTTTCATGCACCAGGTGATGATTGATTAACTTCAATTAACACTTTTTTGAGTTATCAACTAATGTCCCATATATACTAGAACAACTTCCACTTATAGCATCTATATTGGGATGTATTTCTTGGAAAACTGTATAATATCTTCCTTAAGAAAACATACATATGATTTTATAAAAATTTCAGAAAATTATATCAAATTTTTATATACCCAAATCTTTGCAATCATTTATCTAGTTCACTAGGTTTCTACAAACATCCTCATATACCAACTATCATTTCCTCGACTCTAGTAACTTGTAGTGGATACCTACTTTATTACATTGAAAAACGTTATAAGGGGGTATAAATAAAAATAAGATATTAGTTTTTATGTTTTGGAAAACCACACAAAAACATGATATCCAATTTATATTTGGAATACAATATAAAACATAGTACATAAAAAAATAAAATGAATAACATCCTTGAAAACTAATTCAATTATTTTTCATTCACATCATGGGGAAATGAATCAAAATTAGAGTTATATAAAATGTTCAGTAAGGGTAATGTACATCATAAAATATAAAAAATAAATAAATAATAATCAATATGAGAAGATAAATAACTAATAACACATATCATTGGGTCAATATCTTGGATTTAAAAATTATACAAAAAATAATCAACATATAAAGTTAACTAGTTGAACACAAATTACATTTAAATAAATTGAATATGTGAATAGATAATGAATAATAAATATGTAATAGTAAATAAATAAACACACATGCCATTTAATTATCTTTACTATAGTAATAAATAAGAAATAATCAATAAGTAAAGGTGAATAATTGAACACACATTCACTTTAATAAATCATATGAGAATGAAATACATCCAGAAATAATATCAATGTTAAAATATAGTGGATAAGAAAAACAAATAAATTATAAAGGAATAAAATCATTAATTATTTAATTCTATGACCTCATGAATCATAAAAAAATATACCGTAAAGACATTTAATAAGTTATTTTAAAACTATAGATAAAAAATAGTTTAATTTTGCTATCAGATTTATCATGTGAGACATATGTATGAAATTGATGGGCTATATAATGTTAGGCCCCAACCATCATTACATTCCAAAATAATTCACCCCATATAAAATAATCAATATAATTAATGAATAATATTACTTATAAACAAATATAAAAAATTAATAATAAATATAAATGTTCAATATTTCTATAATTAATAAAATAACATTCAAAGTAAACATCATATATATAAAAAATTATATTGTTGAATAAATATTCATATAAATGATACAAGAAATATTGTTAAACATGAATTGAAGCACTAAAAATCAAGAATAAATTGTTATTCATGTTAAATATTTCAAAGGATTAGTATATACAGCACATAAATATGAATAATAGAATATTGAAAAATATGTCTCTATAAAAAGGTAATAGTGACAAAATACCATACAATGATAAAATCATTAAAGTTAGAATTAATAAAATAATCGAATATTTGTATCAAATATACATATACATATTAATGGTTCATGTAATACATTATATAGTTTAAATCCATTAAACACATAATCATTGAATATTTAAGATAATGAATAAGAAATATAACCCAATGAAAAAAACAGAGTTAAGAAATTATTTACAACATGGTATAATTCATGTAAAATACCCATAGATGAAATAATTCAAATTAATATTTAAAATACCATGAATTATGAATTATTAATGATATTAGCTATAAAATGGGATTTTTTTCACACCATATAAACAGGATTTGGCACATATTAATTAATCATGCATTAGTTAAGCAAAACAAAGATGATGTCGGTAGCCACACACTTTCTATTAATTTAAAATGATTTAAAATAATATATAATGGTTTTAATAATTTTATTACTTATAAGATACCAATATTCAGACTTCTAATATCATATATTATACTATTATTATGTTTCACCACCCATTTTGTTAATAATATTCTATTATTCTCTTTGTTTGTGTGTTAATTGCCCAGTTTTCTCGTGTTTTTTTATCATGAATGTCCATTTTTTTGAACATGATATATATAAACCATATATATATTAATATTAATTTTATAAATATCATATTTTATCAGTAAGTGCATTATTATAACAATTTATTAATGTTGGACATGTAAATTGAATCAGATGGCCTTTTCGATATGATAGGTTAAAGAAATGGATGAGTGGCGATATCATTCCATTAATTAGTGAGAGAGTAACAAGGTGGGTGATATATTAACATTAAATAAACACTATAATAGTCTATATATATAATATATATAGTAATATTATCCATTATACCATCCATGTAACACGTTTTTGAAAAAAGAATCTCATCAGTTTGTGAGGTGGTAGTCTTCCATATAAAAAAGTGATGTTATCATATTCTAAAAAGAACAAAATTTAAGTTGGTATATATTATAAAATATTTCCATAAATATGATAATATTATAAATATCAAATAAATTTGTTCAATATATCATTATACGTAGTGGTGATAGAAAACAATATAAATCATTTCGAGAAGCAGTAGTGTTCCGTACAGATGAGGAACAATTTTGTATCACATTTAATGGAAGTGGAGATATAAATTGTTCATGAAATTAACATAATACAATCTAATTTTACTATAAAAATTATTATTATAAAATAATGATAAAAAAATAATTAAATTATAATGATGAATAAAAAAATTAAATCGCTTATTTAGTAATGTTAGATCTTCTTCAGATAACCTCTTTAGAATTACTAGAAAAATCATTCCAATAATATTTTTATGATAAAACGAAGGATTCAAATATTATGTTAGGAATTTAAAAAATGTATTTTTTTGTTATTTTCATATAAATATTGGTTTTTATGTTTTAATAATTGTGTATAATGGGTGGACTTTTATATGTGGGGGAGAGGATGCATTTATAATTTTATATAAGAAAAAACAACTCCAACATTGTTTTGTGGAAAAATCCTAAAAAACATGTTATTATATTACACTAGAGGATATCAATTATAAATAAGTCCCTAAATGGGGTTTTTCTATAATTGGTAGGTCATATTAATCTTTATATTATTAGTTTAACCACCCACTATATCCTTTTTTTACACAACCAATGGTAATTAAATATTACTAATTTTAATAATCATGATGAAAATAATTAAGTTGAAAATATTAGATAATATAAATTATTTTAACATAAAAATATAGATTAAATTTTTACAAATTAATTTCACATATGTGGAATAAACCAATTTAAAATTATATATACAGACATGCAGAAAAAGCGGGTTTTTTCAATGTGAAAATTCATATAAGCATGGAACATTTTTATAATGAAAATAAACATAAAATTGTCCAAATTTCATTAATTTATTAAATTGTATTATAATTTGTCTAATTTGACTTTAAAATCAATTTATAATTTATATTAGATTTGTTAATAATTTAAAAAATATTACATTTTTCAATATGATATCAGTATTTTTCATTATTAAATGAAAAATAATTCTCATCAGAATAATCCAAAAAGAATATTTAAATGTAATTTTGATATGATGGTTTATAATGTTAATTAATTTTTATAAAAAAATCAATCAACTTAAAAAATTCTTTCTATTATACTTTTGTAGGACGGAATGAATCTGCTTTCTCTGAAAGATATAGTTTTTTCCAGAAACATTTGTTTTTTTCTTTCAAATGATTCTTATATTTATTTATAATCAGTAGACAAGAAATGAATTTCTGTAAAATATATATAATATTATTACTTTATTTAGTTATATTAAAAACTCCTATTAAAAAGGCTATATTTTATTAGCCAATTTCAAGTAATTTTTTAGAAGATTATCATGTTTTTTAACACTTATGTTTTGTCCATCGTAAGCTATCAAGGAGATTGGATTTATTTAAAAGGAAATAAAGGATATAGTATCAGGGTGTTACTAATTTAATTTTATTAATGAATAATAATTATTTTATAGTTTTCCAAGGGGTTATTTTATAGAGATAATTTCTCATGGGTGGAAATTGGATGGTATGGGATTGGATGAGCATTGGAAATGGTGGTCAATTATCATTTTATTGATAAATGCAAGTTTCTGGTATATGGCACATAATTTTTAAATTTTATGGTTTAGGTAATATTGATTTTTGGTATAAAATTTTTACGGAAACCATATGAGATTTTATAGATCTCTTTAGAGCAAGTGATGTCATTATTGTATGATGACTGATTTACGAGAAATGGGGAAATGTCAATTCTCCATTCACACTATAGGTGATTATTTTAACATGATTTATAGATATGATGGTCTGTCATTATTGTTTACTTGGGAAATATTGGTGATTTTGTTAAATATTAGGGTTGGGTATGATCATTTGTGTTAAAATGAGGGTTGGTTTCGAACAAAATATTAGTTTGTAGGGTTCTTAGTAGTGTTTGTGACAATAGGGTGATGATGCTAATTATCATATATAATGACGAAAACACCTTTTAATTTTCTAATAATATTTAATTGAATATGAAATATACCTGTTCGTAATTTTTTATTTTTTTTGAGGTCCCTAATAATATTTATGATCATTATCATGAAGTTCATTATAAAATGTTTACTTTTTATTGAGTGAATGATGATAAAAAATATGTTAAGAAGCTTGTATGTGATGAAAAATAACTCTAATAATTATTTTAAAATTAAATATCATTAACTAAAATTATCAAATGATAATAATGAAGTTCTAATCACATCATTTCAAGAGTAATTATTGATTGGTATATGTTATCATGCTTCATGTAACAAATGGTGAGGAATAAGATATGAGTTACCAAAATGAATATATATATATATATATGTTGAATTATTATGTTGTTGTCATTTTAAACATTGGATATGTTAGAGGATATATTAATATAAAAATTATGGTTTGAATTGTCTTTAACATTTTTATTGATATATAGATCACATTCAAGCCTATATGAGAAGATCCATCCTTGTGAATGTCTTGAAAATATTCTGGGATGATGTTAAAATATTTTGAGATGATTATTGAGATGGTTTTATTTTTGATCACATATACCCTAGTATGATGTAAATTATTTAGACGTTTGTCATGTTTTAAAGAGATATTTTATATTTATAACATTTAAAGCTACAGTTAATGGGAATAAAATTATCTTCAAATGGGAGATTGATTAGGTGAATCTATGAAAAATACATACATGGGGTGGATGTGGATGAAATATATTATTATTAGTGATTAAGAATGCACGGGTGATGTTTTAATATTGTTAGAGAATCCTTGACATCAGTTTAACCAATTATAGTTCAAGGTGAATGAATTATGTACGTATATGACTAAAAATAAATAAAGTCAAATATGATAGACATATAAAATTTTTACTTCCAATATGATATTTATTTGATCTGTAAGATAATTATGTTATTCATATGGAATTTATGATTACCATATATTAAAAAAAATCATTATTTTTGTTATTAATTTGAGTTAGCTGAAATGTAAGATGGATGAGCGTGATTGATCATTTCCCTATGATAAGTTGAATTATGTTATTCATTTTATATATGATATATGTACAATATAGTTATGATGCCCCTGAGATATTTTTCATATATAAAGGATGTTATAGATTGAAAATGTTTTATTATTTTCTACATATGATTATTTCCCTAAAAAAATACAGTGTCTAGTTCTACCTTTGAATAATGAAAAATTACTTATGGTCCCTTTGGGATATTTAAATTAGTAAAAATACAATACTTTAATAATTAAAATATTATGATAATAAAATATTTGATGATTCATCTAACCTATTAATTATGTATAAAAACCTAATGATCAAAAAAATGATCATGATCAATATTGAGATTAAAGGAGGACCATCCGAGGGATATACTAGAGTTTGACATGACTTTTACACCATAATAAGATGATCCCAACTAGAACTACATGAACCATACACACATAGACAGAGATTAAAAATATATTAACCATTTTTAATTTATAGATATTATTATGAATGATTTGAATGTCTCATAAATAGTATAACCCATACTCTTAATAAAAACTAACGAAATTGAAGAATCAAAATAGAATGGAAGACATGGAAGACTAAATTTGAATATCTAAAATATTTGGAATATGAATTGAAAAGAAAATTAAAATCATGTTTTAATCTTCATTTGATTAAGTGAATATACAATATAAGATTAATAATAATAATAAAAAGGGTGAGATTCTTAAATATGTGTGGAGTTTTAATATTCTATATGTAGAATGAACAATTGGTGAGAAAATTGAAAATATATATCTGTTTCATACTTGAAGTATCAAATAAAAATAGTGATATACATTGTGATGTTTATGTGTACTGGAGATAAGGAATGGTGATCCCACTCATTGTGTACACATTCTTATTTTGAAATGATAATATGAGGAGAATTAATTCTAATTCTTATGTAATATATCTATTTTTAAACTGATGATATAAGAGTGAATATATTTTATTCTTCGTTAGTAAATATTATATCATGGATAAGATGATTAGTGATCTATCCAATAGAATTTAATCATTAAAAGACTAAATTTGGCCAACTTTATTTCCTTGACTAGTGAAAAAGATTAATAAGATTTCATAGGAGGAATAATATTGTCTCATTAGTTATATACTTCAAAAGGAAAATGATAAAACTTGTATTCTATTCAGATATATGAATAAGAATTTATTTTGTGATTTAAACCTTGTTAGTGGAAGGATAATGAGATAAAATTGATATCCTTTTGATCTTCTTCTGATAATAATAGGTATTTTTATGCATGGCATAACAACCATAGTGAACATAGTATTTAGTCATATTGAAAAGAGTTATACCTAATAAAAAATTCAGGGTGTTATTTTGAAGGGGAAGCTCATCAGTAACATGCTACTCAATTCTCCGGGTGTGGTCTTATTATTGAAATTCTATTGAGGTTGTAAGTGGAGATTTAAATATGGGGATATTCAATCACTGAATAAGTGAATATGTAAGAAATGGATTAAAGTTAAAAAAATTATATATATACCAACACTTATTAACCAGTCACTATATTGGAAATAAATACATTTTATCTTAATACTTGGTATTTGTTCATGATGTTACACCTAAAATTTGACTCTCATAATTAAATAATTGAGATTCTATTTTCAAAGTAAAAATGGAGTAAAAATTTATATAATAATACACATTCCTATCAAAGACAGAATTTATGTTATTTTTTCTAGGATAAAAATAATATGTAGAAATGAGTTGGAAGGAAGTTTAAAAGGTTTTCATCTAAGAGGGAATGGAAAAATAAATCCCAAATTATTAAACTATGTCAATTGAAGGATGATGTTAATATTTTTATTGATATTATTTCTCATAATTAAACCCATAATGTGAGTAAATCCTTCTTAGCTGAGGATGTTAGTGATTAATTTTTCCTAAAAACAAAACTGATAATGAAAAATAATTCATTGAAGATTAGGATTTTCTGGTTGAATCCACCACCAAACATATATGAAACAATTATTTATCATGTATCTCACAATCTATATATGAATAATATGTAAAACCCTAAAATATATTTATCCTACATAATAAATATTGAATTCTTCATCATAAAAATTATACAACCCATCCATGTACTTATAGTATAGGTCCTAGCACTGAGAAATTGTGTAATGACATATAAGATGATTTTAGTTCCCATTTGATGATGTCAATGTAGAAATTTCCATGATAAGTATTCACCCTCATATATGGATATTTTAAAAATTTAAAAGATTATATCACCCATATTTTGAAGGAGTTTTAAAGTATATATATTTATTTAGAACATATGTTATATAGGTGTATAAATATATCTCGTCACGTAGGATCCTTAAATTGTAATAATGAGGATCTTGGAAAATTATTCTCTAATATTGATGATTGGTGGATCAATTTATTTCATGAGATTGAATAAGAATATATACTCCTTTAAATAAACATGGATTAAATGAAATAGCTATTATTAAGGATACTCAATTGTAGATTAAATCCATCTACTTTAAAGATGATGACTATCTTAAAATGGAAAATAAGAAAGTTCACGTGGATGAAGTTGATTAAATCAATGAGGAATGTGATGAAAAAATGAAATAAATAATGAGAAATACATTCTGAATATGAGAATCTTGGGGCATAATTTTAAAATGAATATTCTAGAAACCATTTAATATTTTTCTTTATAACAAGATTCCAAGAAATCAACTCGGATAAAAACTACTAAGATGTATTTTTTTTGAGAAAAATACATTCATATGGGGGGGGGAATTGTTCTATCAAATAATTATCATTCTAATGACAATATGAAATAAAAGTTACCATTTTTATTCAAAATATAAGTTTTTACTAAATATGCATTTAAAAAGTATGCATATTATAATTTAAAATATGTATAATGATAAAAAATTAAAAATAATGAGATTCTCACCATCAGGTCTTGAATGGATAGAAGCTTTTCTATGAGTGTGAGTTCTCTAAATGAATCCGAAACAAATTATGTAATTATTAGAAATATATAACTCTAAAAATTTTGGAAATTTTGGAAAATTTGTAATTCAGAAAGGAATGGAATTTTTCTTGGATGTTTTTACAGCTATAATTTAATGAGATTATGGAATTTTAATACTTAAATAATGTGTAAACATATAGAATAAAAGTATATCCAATATCTAAGGGGTGATGAAAGGAAATATCCATAGGGGAAGTAGAATAATTTATACCATCAAAATATATACGATAATATTGAAAATATATATTGAATATGTAATGGATGTTGTCATAGTTATGATACAAGAACAGTAAAAACAACTAAAGATATGTCAAAATTAAATGTAAAATAAATAATATAGAAACTATTTAAGAAATATAAAACATCCATGAGGAAGAATAAGAATAATATTTTAACTAAAAATACACTCCAAAAGATTGTGGAAGAGAATGAATATGTATCCTTGGATAGTAAAAAACACATTTCAAGATAATAAAATAATAAAATGTGTACTACCACCCCAAAAATCATCACATTATTCATTCATAAACAATTGGATATATGAGGGAGACATGAAAATTCGATATAAATAGATTTTTTAATGGATCCATGAATGATTTGATTAAGATATATATCCATACCAAAAGTGCATACCTGGTGAAGATCTCTCCTAAGAAACAATGTGGAAGAAACATAAATGTTTAAACTATTACTAAAGAATGTTTAGAAATCTTATCAGGTAATATGAATAAACTAAGTGAAATTAAAGAATAATATTAGGGAAGATAAAAAAGAAATAATTTATTCAATATGAGGATCCATAATTTGAATAATTGATTTTAAATGATGACCAAATGGATTCATAATTGTCATATTTTATGTGTAAGAAGAATAGACGCAATTCATACTGTTATCTGACTATTATAATAGGTAAATAAGACGTTTTGAGGAATATTAATGGTGCATTAGGTGGTTCATGTTCATTAATAACTCGTGTTAAATGTTGGATCCCACAAAATGGGAGAACAAACCTATGAATGATTCTCAGAAATTCCTAGAAATCATGAAAAGAAAACATAAAGAGTTCATTTGGAAATTGATCTAAAATGGGTGTGTTTCATAGTACTGAAGAAATTACCAATATTATTTCTCTCATTGAGAGGGATAAGTGTTAACACATTATTCCTGTATTATTATTATTATTATTATTATTTAAAATCATATATTATAGGGAATGGGATGATATTATACTGATCATGCCACTTAATAATGAAGTGGAGTAAGTTGGAATAAATATTCCAAATCAAAAAGGTTCCCAATAAAGGGATGATATATAACTTGGAATAGAAAAATATATATGAAAAACATGTCTACCTTGATGACATAGTGATGGAGACTATCCATTTAGTGGGATTTGATCCTCAAAAGATACTAATATGTTATCAATTCCATGAAAATTTGAATTTTCTAAAATGATCCAAAAAATCATTAAAAATGTATGTATTCATATTCATTGATCACTATTTATAAGATAATATGGTATAATATCAAGGTAAATAATTAAAATTAATCAATGGTATGGAAAATGAATAAGATTGTGTAATTATGGGGCTTTTCACAAAATCAAATAAAATCATTCCACATGTACATAAATATTTTCGACATGGGTGCAAGATTCCTATTGTTATTTCAATGTGAAATTAACAAAATGGAATGTGTATTTAGTAATTTCAATTTTTTAAGAATAAATTTTTTTTCAGACCTTGAGAATGAATATTTCTAAATTTTTGAGTTGATATACATTTCTATTGATCAATTGAAAACCATCACATATGAATAAATCTCTCATGTTTTCTACTCAAAGTATGCATCAAGTAGACTTATTGTTTTATAATTTAATGCACAATTGATGATTATGAAATGACTAAATCCTATCACATATTATTTTAAATAATTATCAACTAGGGGAGATAAAATATAATTATATATGGTATTTAAAACATATAAAAATAGGGATTCTAAGAAGACAAAATTTAATTTTTATTATTTGTTGTCAATAAAAGATGTTATATAAATTATGTGGTTCTTAGAATTTTTTAGATTTCCTAAAGCATATTGAGGTGAAGAACCACATAAATCCTAATATAGTGGTAAATTTTTATTTATTGAATAATGAATGTAAATATTATTTGTGGATTGGAAGTGAAGTAATCCCACTAAATGTGTGGGAAATAAATAAAATTGAAGGAAGTAGGAAAACCAGATTTACTAAGATATAGTCAAATGATGGAAGGAAATACCAATGATGATAGATGATTCTCATCATCATGTGGAAATGATGATGATGATACTAGGAGCCTATATTAATAATTTATTGATGTAGAATTAATAAGTTTAAGTGACTGCTTCCATTGGATACCTTTGATGGTAAATGGTTTTAGAAATTATTGTTTTATAGTTGTACTACATTGGTACCGATATGAAAATTTAGTTCATGAATATTTGATAATATACATCTATGCGACTATCATGAAAATGTACATAGATGTTGTAGGAATTTTATGTGATTATTTTTAAATTATTTTTATTGTTTATGAAATGAACCATGTATTTATGTACCCTCGATATTAGTTTGAAAACTTATTAATAGTTACCTTTTTTGTTGAACCATTAAATATATGATTTTTTGAATGAAAAAATTGAATGAATGAGATATTAAAGAAAGGACTACAATAAGAACCCATAGAACATTTGATTTGAATTAAATCTATTATTTTGGTGTTTTATAACACCTATAAGATATTTTATTTTTTTAGAAGCCTAATTATTTGTTTAATATGCTTTGGCCTATGCTGATTGATGTCTAGAATCATAAAACTACTAATTATAAAATATAAACATCCTTTATGTATGAAATTTTCTATATATATTTTTTCATTTGGTTATATATAAGAATCTTTTATATATATATATGACATACATGTAAACTAAAAAATTATTATGTTATTTATTATACTTGTATGCAATTTTCATTGGTAGAAATGTAAATATAAGAGTATATAAAATACTTCTTCAACATATGAGAAAAAATTTCCACATGTTCGATACATGATCTAAATATAAGAGAATTGTTTCACACATATGAGATGCTTCTTACACATGTGATATTTATTTTTGATCTCATATGATATTTCCCATATTATTTTTTTGTATAAATTTTATGATATTCACATCCATTATAAATTAACAAAAAATATTATATAGATCATGTGATAAGCTTTTCTTAGTGAAATAATTTGTTTCTAATAATTTTGAGATTAAAAAGAATATAAAATCTAGTGATTAATGTGACTTTTTCTACTAATATTAAAATATCATAATAAAATAAAAAAACTACGATCAATTTAAGGATTAAATGATTACTAGTTGAGGAATATGATGGGGTTTTAAATGATTTATAGATTTTAAGAAGAGGATCCACCTCACCAATGCATGTAGACATGAACATATATAAATCCATTTAAAATAAAATAAAAACAAGGATTTTTTAAAAAAAATATATTTGTTGATTTGAATATCAGATTAAGAATAAAAAACGAGGTCTACATAATCACATATGATATAGGGAATCAAAGTGGAAGGGAAAACCTATATTTTATATTTTAAATATTTAGGATTTTAGGAACATCAATTCAAAATAAAATTGAAATTTATGATTTTATAGTCACTAGGTGATGTGATTATAAAATCGGTGATGAATAAGAAACAATAAGTGGAATTATCATATATGTGGATATTATAAATATTGTATAAGTTGAATGAAGAAAATTTAAGGGAACCCAAAATATTCATCCACTGCAAATATAAAGTACCAATCAAAATAAATGGGAGAGCCCATTATATTCTTATGCATTGGATAACAAGAAGAGATATTATTGACTCTACATGAACATACTTATAGTGTCATGTTAATTTGAAAATAATATATTATTGGTTTGAAGAAAGTGATTATTTTGTGGACAAAAAAATATTTAGATAATAGATACCTACTGTCACTACAACATATTATTTATAGGCTAAATAAGATGACTAATCCGCCCTAAATAATTTAATTTTGTGAAATTATTTTTATTACATAATTAATGTGCCTGGGGAAAAATATCATTTGGGTTTAAAATGAGAAATATTGGAGTTTAATTATCTATCCCTTGACAAGGATCATGAATAATCATATAATATATTTTCATTATTACAAATTTTATCATTATTTCAACTTTTTTTGTTCTTGCAAAATAAGATCAATTCTATACCATTTCTCATGACTCAGTTGAAAAGATACAGGAATAAAAATATGTGGGATAATAAACATGATTCACAAAGGGTACAATTATCCTTAAAAAGTGGTATACCAAATTATGAAATCTATGCACTACCTTGTTTTTCATCCATATTATAATTATACATAAAAGTCATTTGGGTTTAATGTCATACCATAGCTGATTTACAACCCCCCACCACTTAGTGTTGGTTAAATCTGTTTTTCATCTTAAATATTATAAAGGGATACATTGTAGATTATTACCATGAATTAGTGTAGTATTATCTATAAAAACATTAAATGGTCCCTTTATAATGACTCAAAATTTTCATATCAAGATATTAAAACATTTTAGATGAATAATTTTTACATTACACAAACACACACCTAAGGATCATAATAGTATATTTACTTTAGAAGCATGGAAACAGAAAAAACTGATTGATAAGTGTTTTAAAATATCTCCATCTCAATTTCTCATAACAAGTTCCATTAATTAATATATCATACATAATAATTGTCTTCATAACCAAGAAAAAAAATAAAGAAAGGTTATCTCTAATTATCAGTAACGGTAATTATGGTTTATACATAGACATAATGTGAGACTAATGGTATGATAAAAAGAGCATATCATATTCCAACCCTAACCTAAATATTAACAAACAAAATCAAGATATGTGGGATAAATACTGGTTCTTTATGTGACATGACTTATAATGATTTTAAAGAACCACATCCATAATAGTTGGACTGTGAAATAATACATGGAATTATGTCATACACATAAGCATAAAATATCATTTTCCTAGAATTTAAGGCTCATTTCCAAGGATATCATACTAGAATGGGTTCACACTCAAAACTATCATAAAATTAAAGGTTCTCTCCAAATACAATCATAACAGACAAGTCCCTTACTAGATTGGATTTACACCTCATTAAAATCTTGTTCATCTCATGAGATTCGGGTTCGATGAAAGTTATACATACATGTATCAAAATACTATAAAACATTAATCATATTAAAACCCTATAAATTAAATGGGTTTCATAAATATTTCATCATAGAATATTATGTTTAAAAAAACTTGTTTCATAATCATTTAATAATCACATCATAGTATGACCCTTGTAAAAATATTCTGTTTTCATAATCATCATGTCATCATATACATTCACCATTATGAGAAAAAATATTTACGGTATCCTTATATCCATTACCATCCAAATAATAAGTTACATAAGAATATGTAATCATAAATGAAAAATGGTTTTGAATGATTACTGTGAACATTTTTTAGGAAAACTGACTTTCCACATTGAAAAAAACACTTTCTAAAAAATATAATAAATTTTCAAAATCCATTTCATTGAAAATAAATATGGAAACGTAAAAATAAATCACTAAAGATAATTTGAAACATTTAATTGGGGAAATATTCTTTCCACTTTGAAACCCCATTTTCAATACATATCATATTTTGAAAATAAATATTAATTGGTAAGAAAATTTAATGTTGATAAAATATGTTTTAAAAAATTATGTTATGATGATTATAGAAAATCCCATTACTGTCATATATGATAAAATAATGATTCTTTTCGAATATTCTAAAATAGATAATCACGAATTCTATGGAAAATAATAATAT
Organism: Viscum album; assembly: GCA_963277665.1. NCBI lineage: Eukaryota > Viridiplantae > Streptophyta > Magnoliopsida > Santalales > Viscaceae > Viscum > Viscum album. Next base: position 1,761,858,493 of record OY728131.1, on the reverse strand, counting down.
TATTATTTTAAAATAATTGACAAATTCAATAAATGGGTAATAAGGTATTTAATAAATTGGTTGGATGATGTTAAAAAAATATGAAAATACTTTTAGAAACAATAGTTTTGAGAGAAAAAGTAATTTCAATCAAAGAGTGAAATATATTTAGTTTTTATTAAAAAAAATTATCAATAATCACATGTAATAAAGAGAGGAATATTTAACTATTTATATATAAATTCATGAATAATATTATGATAATATATGTATTGAGCTTCATGATAGACATATCATAATATTTTATCGTCCTAATCATAATCATAAACAACCCATATAAAAGATGATATTGTATCGTAAAACCATTACCACTATGGTATATTTTGAATCATAAGAACAATTAAGAGAATTATATCGATTGAAACATTAATTATAATGTAAATAAGTATATTCATGATATAAAAGGTCCAAAGGGATATATATAAACCGTGTAAATGAATGATGGTTCATAACATAACATATGTCCCAAAGAAGGGGATTTGAGATGTGAATCTATTACATTAGGTCTCAAAATCCTTCAATCACGTTGAAGCCTACTATATAATAAATATTTTTTTCTTATGAACATATTAAAAACCATAAATATATATATAATACCATATATTATTTACTTATGAAATTTTATTACCATTTTAAGAACTAAATCTATTAAGAACAAATAAATAAATTGAAAATATTGAGAAACATTCATTGAAAAGCATAAATATTACTAATTTTTAAAAAAATAATATTATAATAAATAAAAAATTAAATTTTAGAAGTATCAAAATATTCATTGAGATATATGTATACTTCAAGTAAATTTCATCTACTTCTTCAAGATACGCAATCTAGAAAATGAGTTGTAGTTGGAACAGAATAAATCATGAGAAATAAAAATGATAATATTCAATAATTAATATATTTTTAATGAATTAATAAAAATGAATGATTAAATATATAGTGAAATATATATATAAACTAGGATATAATATAATAAAAATTGAAATAGATAATAAATATAATATCTTCTGTAAAATTAAATCTATCTTTAATTCAACTTTGCATCTCTCCTATTTGATGATGCTCTAAAGTGTATTGATAATGAAAATATAATTACATATAACAAATATACCTATTTAATATCTCATTATCAAATTTGTACCATGATATTCTTCTTTAGCTAAATTCATAAGACACTAGCCAATTCCACATCAATCATTTGGCCCTACAATATATTCAATTTACAATCATCACATGCCTTCATTAAGCATCAATAAATATATGTATGACATTGACATTAAAACATCATCAGAGAATAACATTGAAAATCATAGGTAAAAATATCATTAAGAAACAACTACAATAATTTATGATATCAAATCCCTTATTCTTCAATATATCATTCAAATCACAAACAAAATACCCACAACCACAATTGTTTAATAAAAAAATACATCCTTGTTCTGGCATTATTCCAATTATAAATATCCTCATTGAAGTCCTCCACTATGGATGATTCAATTTTAAACATTATATATTTTCATAACCCAAAAAATCAATTAAAATCAATAACAACCAATATCGATCATCTTAAAACCGATAATAAAATGTTGATAATCTTCAAAAGTGTTAATGAAACCTATGTTTTTTACATGTAGTAATCTTCATCCAAAATTCTATGTTCATGAAACATAAATATTCAATTGATCATATTTATCATTGATGATATAATATTTTTATCTATCATATGTTGTAATCAGACTTTATTTGCATCTCTCACTATAAAGCCATCTTTGAAATTTTTTTTCTTTACTACTCTTTAGTAATCATCGAACCCGACTTGGAGACTCTCTTTGAAACATTAGAGATTTATATTTGAGTAGTTTGATAATGTATCTGGTATGATATCCACAAAAAAATTGTACTATTTTTCATTTGGTTATAAATTTTTGTGAACATTTTTCTCCAAATCCTACTAAGTCCAACACCAATATTAAATTCATCTCTAAACACATGTTTAACCGTAGTTACAAAACACTTTCGGTATATGGATTGGTCAATATCTCTTAACTCATCCTCGATATTATAGTTATTTACTTTACCTATTTTTATTGTAAATAATGTCTATATTCATCCATGGATATAATTATAAAGAACCCCATTAAGCCTTCAGTTTCATCAGATTTTTTCTTCCATTGCTGATCATTCTCAACCACGATGGCTCCGATTTACATTCTGTAATTGATTCCAGTGATATCCCCTTTAGTTAACACATATCTTCACCTAAGAAAATTATAATGATATTCCTCATATATTTTTCATCCCACAAAATATATGCATATATCTCTCTCAAAAGTTTCATCGATGAAGAAAAAAATTGGCCCAAATTAGGTGAGATCGTCGTTATGAATAACTTGAAATCATATCATATTTTTTTAATTCTTTAAAAAACATCTTGGTCATGATCTATTTTACATCAAGGAAATCTATTCTATCATCAGGTAGAAAAAATTATCATATGTAAGATATATTTTATGCATGATTCTTATTATATGATACTCTTTCCGGAATATATCATGATCTCATCATATTAATACACTTATGAAGGACCCTCAAATTATATTTTTTAGGTTTCCCCAGTAATCTGAAATATCATCTGGAAATATTTTCATACTCTAAATTGGGAAAATTTATTATTTGAAGGAGCCTCTAAAATTTATCATTCGACCAATATTGAATTATCTTATGAAAACTGTTCCAAAAAATAATTTTATATTAATCTGGTGAAAAACATATAAACATATGAGGATTCATAAAATAAATTCAAATAAATAAAATAATTCTAACAGAGATAATAAAAAACTAAAATAACACATAAAACACTAATAATGTATTTATTTATACAAATAAATGAAATGTTAATATTAAATAAACATAATAAGAAATTATAACTATTAAAATTAATATTTTAATATATAGTTTTAAATAAAATTAATATTTTAATATATAGTTTTAAATAAAATAGTTTTAAGCAACCTAACTGGTATATAAAATGTTAAAAAATAAATGACACATAAAATTCCCCTATAATTAAAAAAATTAACAACAAAAAATCAATTATACAGATTCAATGGTTGAAAATAAATCCCAAAATTGATATAATTAAATACTAAAAATAATTAACTAAGATAATAAATTTTCTCCCACTAATTATTTTAGTAATAATTTTTGAATTCAATCTTAAAATAATGTGGCATTAGTTAAATATTTAATTATGATTTGAAAAAAATGGTTATACTTATTTTTTTATTGAATTAAAATTTCTTGAGTATTCATTTAACTAAAAAATATAAACATTTCTTCACCTATTGGTGAACCAAGAGACATATTTTATCACCTAGATAAATAAAAACAACTATATGAGTCCAGGTGTGCTATAATGAAATTTAATAACAAATAACTCATCAAAATGTATTATCTTATTAAATAATAGAACTGTATTGTAGAGGGAAAAACTCAACCTAGATTAAGATTTTTTTTCAAATATCATGTAAACACATATAACAAAAGTATTATTTGGTCTATAAGTTTTAATTATATTATAATTTTCAAACATTATATATTTATTATTCAATTAATAAATGAATTCACGTTCTCATAAAATTTTTCATTCAATTAAATACACTGGATAATGTATATTAATCTTCTGAATTGGAAACACAAAGTTTTAAATTTATAAAGAAAAATTACTATTGAAAATTTAAGAAATTATACTTTTAAAAAACTCACAAAAAATAGGCTATTTTTTGTGGGATAAATTACATAATAAGTTATCTTCATTAAGAAGACTAACTCCCCCATAGTATTAACTGAACATGGTCTCCATTACTGAACCACTATTTGAATAAAACCAATAATAACTTTGGTTCCAAATAGATATTTAATACAGAAGTACAGTGACATGTAAAAGGATCACAATGAAATTAAGATAACTTGTTTTCTATAAAATTCTCAATCATTTCCAAATAATACATTTTTTTAAAAAACACATGATCTATCTTTTAAAAGAATCAATTATTTTCAAATAAAATAAAAAATATATCATGTTAATTAGTGATTTATCTTTAAAAAATTCCTATGTAAAAAAGAAATATTAAATTCAATGAAGAATGTTTTCAATTTATTATTAAAATAATTTGCATCTGAATATATAAAATCTATATTTTCAAACAAGATTTCCAATAAAACCAAATAAATGTTTATTCACAATGAACAAAATTTATTACACTTAATTATAAAATATGCAGTATTTTAAATGTAAATTAATTTAAAACCTAAAATTATATAAATAATATATATATTCATAGTGCATAAAAAATAACCCCGATAATTTTTTATTTTCTTCCTCATAGTTTTTACCCACAATCACTATCCATTATAATTTTATCCACATTCGGTATGTCTCATGAAAGTACCTTCAACATAAAAATTAGGAAAAACATTAAATGCAAAAGTTGAAATAAAAAATGATACCAAGATAATGTTTGAATGTATAGAATAAATCACTAGGAAAATTGAGTAGGATTAATGTGTGATAATTAACTGACCATGAAGAAAAGAGATGATTATTCAATGTAAAGGAATCAAACAAACAAATTAAAAAAAATATATTCAATAATGGGTAGCCTACCATATAGGTCTAGGTTTGTAGTCTACATAAAAACATTCCTAAAAACTATCCATAATAAATAGTTAGATGTGGTTTCATATGGTGGAAATAACATATATTCTTTTACAAATATTTTTTTAAAAAAATATAAATTTTATGGGATCCAAAACATATAAGAGAACACACCATTGTCTTAATAGTTGAAAACTACCTTAGAATACAACTGTGATTATCAGGGGTCATCTTAAAGGAATATCGATGTAGAGCATACTATTCCTTACCCAATTACACATTCCTATTTTATTGAAGAGAATATATCTTTGGGGAAAAATAATGGGCATCGTTAATATCTTAGAATAAATTATTTTGTTCTTCGGTAAAAAATAATTCCCCAAAATGACTCATGAAAGGTATACTATATATAAAATAAAAATAGATTGTAACTATATTGAATTTTAAATAATTTAAAGTGTTTTAATATGAGATATGATGGATTTTTCATGACCCCTAAATCCTTCTCTGTCACAAATAATCCCGGAATTCTCCAAAAAATGGGTGAAAATAGATTAGTTTTAAAAAATGTTTATGAAGAGGTTTTTCAATTTCAAATTGAAATTGTTTATGAATATTTGAAAACTAATCTTAATTATATTCTCTATTTATCTCAACATCAAAATGAAATTGGGAATTATAACAGTATAGGATAAATGAATAACTATATCCATTTTAAAAAATATCAAAACAAAAAAAACAAAAAAAAACATCGTTTTCCACAATTTTCTATCTACGAACCGCTTCGACCATAAAGAATACAAGGTCAATTTTATGGATTTTATCAGAGTGACCATAAACCCTTAATTTTACATATATTATTTAGAATTATGCACATTTTTTGTGAGAAATATAAGTAATTGAATATCTCTAAAAATTATTCATATACTAACTATTTTCAAATTTTTCTTTCAATAAGAATCAAAATAAATTATCCCTTGAAGAATATATTTATCTAATCTATTGAAATGATATTATATTAAAACCATTATTTATGAAGAATTTTCACAACTAATATGAATTAACCAACCTATAAATCATAAATTTAGAATTTTTCACTTGAAAATGATTTAACCATTAAACAACTAAAAAATTTATATTGTTCTTATATTTACCTATTTTTTATATTTTTTTGTTTTCTTATTATTTTTTTCTAATCCTTATGATATTTAGTGCACGAATTCTCTAACATCAATTCCAAAATTGGATCATGGTGTGATTGTAAATTAGATGGTCCAACTTCTATTTATATCTCTTACTCAATAGTAGATAACAAAAATTAGGGACTATCAATGAATAAAAAAGAAGTTATGTAATAGGAATTTAGTTAATTATATTCTATCAGAAACAAAAAATAAACAAGGTGATTTACATTGTAAATATGTGAGAATGTTTGTGATGTAAAATGATGTGTTAATTTTTTTACAAACAATTTATTTTAAGAGAAGTGACGAGTGATGAGGATATCCATTAAGGAATCATTGAACAATCCTAAATAATTAAAAATTATCAATAACTGAATATTAAACTCCAATCACGACAACATATCTAGATGTAATATAATATCACTTTGGGATTATGAATAATTCTGTGAAATATGACATATTTATTTGATTTATGAAATCAAAAAGGATTAGTTGTAGTTGAGTGAGATGAAATCAAGACCATGAAAATATTGAAATTCATTAAAAAATAATTTTTCCCAATCAATTAAGTAGACTTTATGTTTTAATAGTCATTAAAAAGGACATAAAAATGGTATTCAACAGAATAAAAAGTGAAGGGGTGAAGAAATATCATCTCTTAAGTAAATTTAAATCTATCATCACATAAAATTCAACTCTCTCCCACGTGACAAATCACAAACTAATTTTACAAAATAAAATCAATTTTTCAAATGTATGGATTATCAATGTTCATGTGTGTATAGAATCTCTATATCAACAAAATGGTGGAGTCCCCAAAAAAAGTTGGGCATCCCCCCAATATTTTTCATATTCACGTGAACATATTTTTTAATGGATAAATTGTCTATTAACTTTGGAAGTATTATTTTCACATTGGTGTTTTTCCACTACTATGAATGTTTAATAATTCAATTAAACAATGTATAACAGATTTGAAAAAATTTATAATTACATCTAATAGACATATTTTTCCATGTGATGTCATCAAATAAAATCATTGACATTCTAATTAGTTCAATTCATAATCACCTAACTAAATACATTTCCACATTTATCCCTACACATGATTCAATTTAACATCATCATTTTTATTCTTAAATCTCTAAAAAATTTAGAATGAATTTGAAACTAACAATATTTTGGGGAGTTATAATGATCATTTTTTTAGGAATTTATTAAAGAAACTATAATAACCAAATAAAATGACATGTACCCAAAATATTTATTTGATCCTATAAAACAAACCCAAAATACTTAAAAAATGTATTCTCTAATGACAAAAAACACATGCATGTTCCTACGGTTTTCCAATCAGATATTATCTCATTAGTGACCTATATAATAAAGTATTAAATTTAGCATTGTCCAAATATTATGTAAATGTGAATAAATCCATCAAAATAAATGACAATAATGCTTGAGTGACATCTAATAATTGAGATAAGGTCCCCAATCTTCAAAATCATCAATGATAAATTAAACTTTTATTTTAAGCAATTTTTATCCTAATATCCATGTTCTTAAAAAATCAAACTTCATCTGATCATCTTCTTCATTAAAGCATTTATATTTTCATCCACAATAGTTTGTACTAAGTCATCATTGGGATCACATCCTCTACAATACTCTTCAAAAACAATTATCTTGACAATCATTTAATTATTTTAAAACTCAACCTTGATACTCTCATTGATATTATATAGATCCATATTCAAAAAAATGATTGGATATAATGTGATATCAGGAAATATGGGTCATCTGTGTCAGTTGGAGGTTCTACTGGTTCATGCACAAGTTCCACAATATCTAACTAAGTATAACTGTAATCTTGGATTTATATTAAAAATTCGATTTAATGATAGTTAGGGAACTCCTTTGATCCCACGTTTAGTAAGAATCTCTTAACTCATCATCGACAATAGAGATATATTGTTTGATCGGTAGTAATATATATATGATACTGATTGAAGTATCGTAATATGGTGTAGATACACAATATAAAATAGGGGTTAATGATATACTATAAACATTAATTAAGGAAATTTTGTATTAAAAAAATTCACAACACCTCTAAGTTTTAATAACATTATTGATTCCAGAAATGTAACATTGAAAAAAAACTTAACTAAAGTTTACCACAAAAAAGATTCTACCTTAAAGTGTATATAATATTATTTAATCATAGTACAAGTCTAAGGAAGTATAAGATAGTTATACTTTCCTCAAGAACCAAAATTATAGTGGAAAATAAAATTTAAACACTACATGTAACAATTAGTAAATCTTGTAAACCAAAGAGAAGGGTATCCAAAAACATCAGATAAAGTTCCCATGATTTATACTTTCAAGAATGTATGTCTTACCCAAACCTTGGTAATCCCTCAATCTGAAGATCAGTATCTATATTGCTATCCCCACAAGCCCTCGATTTGTAAGTAAATCGGCACCTCTAACTTCACAACCCGGAGTCTCTGATTTTAAGGAAATCTCACCTCTGCACAAAGCAATTCGCCATGAATCAATGTTTGAACAAGCCGTTCAAACTTTTTGCATAATGCCTGAGAGTTCATAAGAGCCTGTATCTATCTAGAAATAACATCAACATCATGTAAGCTCTGGATTGATCAACTTGATGTCGAAAGTAGTGAGCTCGTTCAAATGAGCTCATATATATAGGGACGGCTCCAATGGATGGATCCCTCCTCCAACAGTCAAATTTTTCATTGAATTATAGAGACACATATACACGTGTCACTAAAACACTAGTTAGTTAGTAACTGAATGCACGACATTGTTTTATAACCAAAACATGTGTAATAAAAAATATGGCTACATAAGAAAATACATTTTTTGGAGTTTAAGAAGAAATTAATGTTCGGAGTCTAGCCAAAAATACATTCAGAGTCTATAATATAAGGATATTCGGATTCTACTTTCCAAGGAATTCGAAAAATGAATTTTAGTGAATTCCAGAGTCTGAATTTCCTCAGAACGTGAACATAGAATGTTCGGAATCTGAATTCATAAGAATTCAGAGTTGGAACTCAGAAGAGTTTGGAGTCTGAGTTCAAAGAGTTCAGAGTCAGAACTCATAATAGTTCAGAGTATGAATTTAGTGAAATAAGAGTCAGAACTGATAATAGTTTGGATTCTGAATTCTGAGAACTTGGAGTCAGAACTAATAAGACTTTAGAGTCTGATTTCAGAGAACTCGGAGTCATAACTCATAAGAGTTCAGAGTCTAAATTCAGAGAATTCGGAACCTAAATTAGTATCCTGAAAACAAAATGATTTACACTTAAGTATATATATGATTGCAAGGTTTTGGATATGAGACAAAAATTTATACATAGACGAAATTAACAATGAAAAACATGGTAAGGATGAATTTCCTTGGGGAAGGAAAATTTTCCTTATGAAAGTAAAATATAGGGTAAAATGAAATTTTCTTTATAGTGTTTGTGATTTTCAAAATAAAAAGGAATGTCCAAGAAATAAGGAAACATTATTGACTCAACAATCTCCCCTATGTATGAAAAAATGGAAAATTCATAAGGAAACCTTATTGAATCAACAATATCCCCCTTTTTCAAAAGCAAAAAAATCCTTACGAAAAATAATACTAGGACTTATAAAATATTTTTTTAGACTTTGAAGGTAAAACATATCTACCTTACCACATGGGAAATGATGAATATGAATAACTCCCCCTTAGGCTTTGGAAAACTATGTATCATATTCTAGATTTTAGAAATGATATTTTCCATTATCTTGAATACATAAATCATTGTAATGAAAAACCCCCCTTATATAAACTCCCCCTTACATTGGGATATTTCTTCTTTTATTATAATTATTTTTCCGTTATCCCCCTTTGATATTTTTAAAATGGAATTTGATAGAATGGAAAATAATTTATGGTTCTTAAAATACTAGTACAACACATCCAAAAGACAAGAAACCAAATATTTCATTATGATAGGAAAAAGTTTATACAAGAAAAGAAAATAGCACAAATGATCGGACTGGGTCTATCATCCTTCCTTTTCCTTGGGCATCAGCTTCATCATAATTGTTTTGAGATTACTATGCTCCTTGTGATCTTTTTCATCTCGCATTAGAATTTGATCTTGATCTTCTTCTTTCTTCTCTAAGGATTTGATTCTATCTTCATGAAATTTAAGAGTCTCTACCTGAGCCTTCAGGACTTATTCCTACTTGACAATCTTTTCTTCTATCTCAATTAGAAGATCTCTTTCTCTCGTCCATATTTGAGCATCTGAATATAGTTTCCCATTCAAATAATTTACCTCTTGAATCAGAGAATTCTATTCTAGGGTCATTATTTCATCAAAACTAGTTGTGAGGTCCTTGATCTCACCATCTTAAATGTAAAAATCCTCCATGACACCATCATAGAACTCATCATGTTCTCTCATTTCATCAACTATTTTCTTTGATCAGCTAACCATTTTCTTACAAGACCTTTTGTGGGTATCATATTTATTGAAGAAATTCTTGAAATCAACCACAATATTTACACTCATATACATCACTATGGATACTGAGTCTGATTTCATGATTAGGGTGTGATGAAGCATATGAAATCTCAAGTCAATTCTTGGAAAATTCAAAATGGTCCCAACATGCTTTTTAAATGACTGAACAACAATCTCATGTCCAAGGGATGATGATTCCGAATCTGAATCTTTGTTAGGTGAGGGATCTTTTTCTAGCTCAGAATGTTTTCTCTTTGAAGATCCAACAGCTTCCTTCTTCTTTACAAGAACATTACTGTGTGTATCAACAACCACCAGTTAATCCTTATCATCTTTTGAAATGGCTTCCTCCTCTAGAGATTTATGTTCACTATCAGACAGCTGAACAATCTTATCTTCCTCTATGTCTTCTTTATTATATCTTGCCTAACCATCCTCAAGAGTTTCGAATTGAAAACTTATCAGATGGACTTTCCTACTTTGGGAAATCTTCAACCTGCTTAATCAAATATGCAGTGTCACCACTTCTTTCATCTTCTTATTCAATTGCTTTGACAAATTCTTTTTCTTCAATAATAGTTTCTTGGATTTTTTCTAGAGTGACGAATTTCTTACCCATAGTCTCAGGTAAAGCTTCTACCAAGAAATATTCTGGTACTGGAATGTCCACTTATTCTTTCTTAGTATCCCTTAGAAGGGATTGTGCTATCTCGACTTCAGTAATATTATTCTTTATCTTATTTTCTTTAGCATTCCTTTCAATTCCATTAGTTGTATTCTCTTTTAAGGCTTTTGCTTCAACAGGATCCAAACCAAAACATGGCTCTCCAACATTCCTATTTTTCTTATCTACCCTCCACTTTTCTAAAACCTTATCAGGATAGGATTTTTGATTCTTATGTTTTGGAGGTGTGGATAGAGATTCCTTAGATTTTGGGGGTTTTTATTCCTCTTCTAATTCTTTCAAATTCATCTTTTCCAGCCTTTTTCGATGGTTCATCATCTTCTTTTTTTTTCGGAACAACTTCAGATTTTTCTTCGGTTAGGTCATAAAATTCTCCAGATTCCATAGAAAAACCAGTTGTCATCCTCTTTAGTGTATCATCACTGACTAGCTTGACTTTGCAATTCCATGGCTTTGAGCAACAAGGAATTTTAAAAGATTCTAAGAACTGAAAAATTATCTTGTAGAGAATGGATGAATACAAGATTATATAAGCCTTCAAATTTCCATTCTTAATATTCTCAATCATATTGAGAATATTCATAACCAAATTTATATTCCTTATATCTACCAAGAAATCCAAGATATACATGTCACTTTTCTTCAATGTATCTTTGTCACCTTTTCTCTGAATTATGAATCCATGAACCCATAATTCGTGAATCCGATGATTTGTAGACAAGTGGGAAATTTTTGGAGTACTGACATCTGTAAGACCAAGACACTCTATAGCTATCACCTTAAAAAAGCTTTCTCTAACATCTGGAAACTTATGAGAATATAACTCATCTTACCCTTCGTATGGAATTTCAACCAAACTAGCTACCTTTGTATATGAAAGAGCCTAAGACATTCCATACCTTTTGAACAAAAACTTCTCTATACCTTCTTCCTTAAAGAAACTAACATACTCATAAAATTTAATTACCAAATCTGGATAAACTAAATCATGAGCTCCCGGATTCGATAAGCAAACACTATCCCATCCATTCAGCTTAATGTTCTTAGAGATTGTAGAATCATACTTTTTGAAGAAATTATGATGCACCAACCGTTCTCTATAGACCAGCCACACCGAAATTGACTTGACTTTAGGTATATCTATCTGAGAGGATTCTTCTACAGACATTCGGAATTGAGAAACCTTTGAAAATATGGAATAAGCATATGTAGAAGGGAAGCACTTCAACACGTGAGAGCTTGAGATTTGATGTGGTAAAACCATCAGAGGATCCTTTATATAGGTGTTTGATGCGATGGTTCATCTTCCAAACTCAATAAAATGGATAAAAATCCTTCTGATCAGATCTTACGGTTGATATGATAGCGGTAAGGAAATCTTGGCTCTGATCTTTTGAGGTTTTTTAATAAAAACATTTAGATTTATGGGAAAATATCCAACAAATTTATTACCAAAATAAACTATCAGCAAGTAAATGAGGATTATGAAAGAGTAGGTAAGAAAACATACAATTTAGAAGTCCAGGAAGATTATTCATAGTAATGAAAATTCTTCTTGAAGAACTTTTAGATTCTGAAAAATTTGATTATGAATTTTTTTTGAAAAACTAACTATGAATTTTTAGAAAATATTAATTGTGAAAAATTAGAATATATTAATTATGAAAATTTTGGAAATTCATCATTATGAAAATTTTAGACTACGAAAAAATTTTGTTACGAAAAATTTTAAAAAAAATCTGACTACGAAGATTTTTATTATGAAAGAGTTGAAAAATATGACTTTGAAAATTTCAGTTATGAAAGATTTAAAAAATTTGAATAGAAAAATTTTCATTACAAAAAATTTGAAAAATCAGACTAAAAAAAATTCTTTTATGATAATTTTAAAAAATATTACAACAAAATTTTCCATTACGAAATTATTTAAAACTATCAATAAAATGTACCCCCCCCCTATGAAAAGGAGTTTATTACTGTAAAGATATTGGTTTGTATAGATAGTTAACAAGAAATATTACCTTATGGTTATCATTATTAATTTTTGTTTAATGCATTCAAATCAATCAGAGGGTATTTATTTTGCGAAAATATCAGCCTATTGATCTTGTGTTCCGATAAATTGAATAATGATATCCCCATTTACTATGTGATCCCTAAGATATTGATGCCTAATATTTATGTTTTTTTTCACAGGAGTGATGTTCAGGGTTTTTATGAAGGGTAATGGATCTAGTATTATCACATATAATTTGTTTTTTGGTAAAACTCATACCATAGTATGTGAGTGTGTGTTTCATCCACAACACTTGAGCACAACAACTTCTAGCAGCTACAAATTCAGCTTCAGTAGTGGAAAGTGCTACTAAGTGTTTCTTTTTTTCATGAAAAAAAACTAATGAATCTCTTAAGAAATGAAAAGTTTTGGATATACTTTTTCTATCCATTCTACATCCACCAAAGTCAGCATCCAAAAAACCTTATAAAACAAAATCATTTCTAGAAGTATAAATGAGTCCTAAATCCATGGTTCCCTTTAAGTAGTAAAAAATTATTTTCACTAACTTTAAATGAGATTCCTTATGATTGGATTGATATCTTCCACATAAGAATACTGAAAACAATAAGTCTGAACGACTATTTGTCAAGTAAATTAAGCTTTTTGTAATACCTCTAAAGGATATTTGATCAACTAGTTTCCCTGCATCATCAAGATCAAGTGACTTTGAGGTACTGATTGGATTAATTATACTCATAGTGTTGCCATATCCATAATTTTAAAGAATATATTTAATGTAATTATGTTGGGATATATAGTTTCCTTCTGGTTTTTATGATATTTTAAAACCAAGGAAAATTTTTAACTCACCCATAATACCCATTTCAAACATATATTTCATTATATCTGCAAAGGAATCAGTTAAAAATTGCTAAGATGAACCAAATATAATGCCATAAACATAAATTTGAACAATAAAAACATTTTTATTATCTTTTATTATAATAATAATTGGATCCGCATTTCCCTCAATGTAATTATTTCTATGCAAAAATAATGTATGTCTATCATACCATCCTCAAGGGGATTGCATAATTCCATAAAAAGCATTGATAAGTTTATAATCATGTTCAGGATGTTATGTATCTTCAAAACTGGGAGGTTGTTCCACAAAAACTTCCTCTTGTACAAAACCATTAAGGAAAGCACATTTCAAATCCATTTGAAAAGGTTTGAAGTTGAAGAATGCTGCAAAAGCATATAAAATACGAATTGATTCAAGTCAAGCTACTGGAGCATAGGTTTCTTCAGAGTCTATTCCTTCTTGTTGATTATAACCTTCAGCAACCAATCTAGCTTTATTTCAAACTAAAATTCCATTTTCATCACACTTATTTCTGAAGACCCATTTTACTCAAATAATAGAAGTTTCCTTAGGCCATTCATCCAAGGTTATGAATTTATTCCTTTCAAATTTGTTAATTTCATATTGCATAGTTTTATCCAATCAACATCACCTAAAGCTTTATCAGTGATTTTTGGTTCTAATTGGGAATGGAATTATATATGTTCTACTTCATTCCTTAAGGAACTTTTATACTTTACAAGTTGATTTAAATAGCCAGTAATACTATCACTGGGATGATTCTTAAAAAACAACGGATTTTGGTTTAGTAAAACCTGTTCATCAAAATACGGTAGGAAATATTCTGGGGTAAATGCTTCAGAAACATCTTCTTGGACATTTTCCTTATTAGGAGGATCTTCTAACAAAGGTTGATAATATATTTCTGAAAACACATTTAAAGATGTATGTTGGGGTTGTTTAAAAACAAAGGGATCAATTTTATCAAATTTGACATGTACTATTTCTTCAACAGTACAAGTGTTTTTATTGAAAACTCTATAAGCTTTAGAAGTTGTAGAGTAGCCTAAGAAAATTCCTTCATCAGATTTTGGTGAGAATTTTTGTAAATTATATTTATCATTTAGAATGAATACATTGCTACCAAAAACCGTGAAGTAGGAAAGTCTAGGGTTTCTACCATTCCATAACTCATAAAGAGTTTATTAAGAAAATCCTTAATCAACACTCGATTTATATTATAACAAGCAGTACTTATAGCTTCATAACAAAAATATTTGGCTATAGAATATACACTCAACATGGTTCTTGTTATCTCTTTAATAATTATGTTTCTTCATTCAAAAACACCAATTTTTTTGAGGTGTTCTAGGTGCTGAGAAGTTATGAGTAATTCATTTTCTACTACAAAAAGTTTCAAAATAAGAATTTTGAAATTCCCCTCCAAGATCAATATGAATAGTTATCAAAGGAAGGTTTTTATCATTTTTAAGTCGGGATCTAAAACATTTGAAATTAGAAAAAGCTTCATATTTATTTGCTATAAAATAGACCCACATAAATCTAGTGTAATCATCAACTAATACAAATACATAATATTTGCCTCCAATGCAACCAGTTTGTGTTTGTCTAAAAGATCCACATGCAGAAACTATAATGCATCAGTGGTTGATACTTCACCGACTGATTTAATACTTTAGTTATGTTACATACCAAATTAACATGGATCACAAACTTTTTAAGAATCAAATATAAGCTCTGATAGATCCTTAACTAATCTTTTCATAGAGATTTTTTATAGGTTGCTATGTTTACAGTGTCTTAACCATCTATGCCATTACCAAGAATGATCTTCCATTTCACTAAGTGAAGGTGAGTCTTGGTTCTTAACTTCTTTTAAATTTTGTGTGTAAACATTCTCTTGCATATTTGAAGAAAGAAACAACTCTTCCTTGGAATTGTGTACTAGGAACTTTTCATTCCTAAAATTCACAAGGTAACCTTCATCATATAATTGACTTATGAAAATGAGTTTTTTCTTAAGAACCATAACAAAAAATAAATTTTAAATAAATGTTTTCCCAAGACGAATGATGTTACCTATACCAATAATTTCTCCATCAGCATTATCTACAAAAGTTACTTTTCCATAATTCATCTTGATAATATTTTCAGAGTATTTTTTGTTATCAGTAATATGACGAGAACATCCACTATCCAGGTACCAAGTGTTTCTATTGGTAATTTCCTTATTTTCCTAAAAATAAGAGTTTTAGACATTCTGAATCCAAACTTTCTTGGATCCGGAATTTTTAAACAATAAAATTTTTGGTATCCACATTTCATTAGAAAATTAATCTTTATCAAACCCAATAGATTCAACATTATTCAAGGAACAGTTTTTCTTCTAATTCCCACCACTTTGATATTTAGTACAAAAAGGGGCTCTGGCTAGAATAAAATGATTGTTTTTGAAGATAAGTTTTCTATGAGTATAGTGTACTCTAGTAGTATTTCCTTGAAGTTTGATTTGAGAATACATCTTGTCAAAATTTTATTTACTAGAAGTAAGGATATTAAGATGTTTATTAAGGGAATATATTTTGGATTTTATTCTTATGAATAAATTCCTATCCTCGGCAATTATTCCCTTAGAGTTATATTTTTCCTCAAAAACATTTATTTTTAAAAGAGCATTTTTAAGATCATCAGAAAGTTATTCCTTTTCAGAATTTATTTCCTTAAGGTCGTTAGGATGTTTTTCTAGAAGCTCATCCTTGTCTTCAATATATCTAGAGAGGTCTGAAATCTCTTTTATAAGAACTTTTTCTCTAGTATTTGCATTGTCAAATTTCATAGAAATTTTACAGTTTTTTGCTTCTAACAGCTTGGAAAATATTGATAATTATTTATAATAATCTATTTCGTCATTATCTATAAATGAAGTATCTTCATTAGAAGTAATATCTTCAGAATAGTAATTCTTAACAACAGATATATTTTTTAAAGCCTCGGCATGGAATACCTTGGTCATAAGACATGTATTTGGGAAAGAAGTAGTTGCAATGAACACAATATTTTTCTGTGCTGATGATTCATATTCAGATAATTCACTTCTCGAAGAGTCTCCACAACAATTACTCAAAGTATCATTTTCTTGAAGACTTTTCTTGTGCTTCGAGCGATAGAACTTCTTCTTTTTTCATTCTGAATTCCTTTCCATATTTTCTTTCTTTTTCAATTGAGGGAAATCAGGTCTGATATGAATTTTTCTTCTACATTCATTACAAGTAACATCCCAACTTTCTTTTCCTTGTAGTCTCTCTTCTTGTACTTATTACAATAGTTCTTTTGAGATACTATCTTGTTCATTCTCCAAGTAAGATTAACTAACTCACTCTCAGACTTTTCTATATCACTAGATTCTGACATAATAGTAACTTTCTTTGACTTTGATTTAGTTACTATTTTTGGAGTCATCGATTTCATATTTTTGGAAGTAGTTGTAATAGAAACTACTCCATTCCCATTATACTTTTTAACATTATCACCATCTCTCTTTATTCTAGTCTCATGCTGAAGAAGAGTTACATACATCTCATCTAAGGAAATATGGGTGACATTCCTATTTTCATCAATTTTTTTCCCCCTGGACTCCCACTCATTTGGAAATATTTCAATGATCTTATCTACAAGGGCCTCATAATCCAAACATTTTTCTCCCATAGACTGTAATCTATTCACAATTATCAAAACCTTTGTTGAACATTGCATAATGGTTCTTTATAAGGAATGTTAAATCTATGGTATTCAGCTCTCAACATAGCTCTTTTTATCTCTATAACATTAGAAGTACCAAAATGTGTAACTTCAGGTTTCTTCTAGATAGTTTTTGCATCTTCAAATGAATATATTTGACTATAGATATTCCTAGTCATCGACCATAGAAATGTTTTTCTGACTTTGAAATTTTCTTGATATTCAGATTTCTGCTGATTAGTAAAAGTTATCAATTCATTATCAAGAATGTTATAGTCTCCTCTCATCATTAGGTATTTATCAACTCCATTTTTAATAATGAATGTCTTCATCCTATCTCTCTAGTATCATAATAATTTCCCTCAAAAATAGGAGATCTGTTAGGATTTAGATAGTCAATAGAACCGATTTTTAAACCTGCCGTGTTAAAGAAAATCATGGCACACAAATTGTTTGTAATAAATGTTTTTAAATATAAGGAAATAACCTAAGAAAGGAAAATATAACTATAGTATCTCTATGTAAAATAAGAATCTGAACTTTATGAGTCCGAAAATCGGATTCCAAAAAAGTGAAGAAGAAGTTTTCTTTTATGAATATAATGGTGATATTAATTCAGATTCAACCAATCCTCTGACACCAATTGTTGGATAGATAGTAATATAGATATGATACTAATTGAAGTATAAAACTATGGTGTAGATACTTAATATAAAAGAGGGGGGTGAATTGTATACATTAAAAATTACTTAAGGAAATTTTGTATAAAAAAAATCACAACACCTCTAAGTTCTAATAAATTTCTTGATTCCATAAATGTAATTCCAAAATGAAACATAACAAAAGTTTTCAACATCAATGATTCTACCTTAAATTGTATATAATCTTATATAATTAGAGTACAAGTCTAAGGGAGTATAATATAGTTATACTTTCAACAAAAACCAAAATTACAATGAAAAACAAAATTGATACAATACAAGTAACAAGAAGTAAATCTTTTAACCCAAAGAGAAGGGTATCCAACATCCTTGAAAAAATGCATCTTGATTTATACTTTCATGAAAGTCTATCATACCCACACCCAGGAAAGATCTCTATCTAAAGATCTGTATATGCCTTGCTATCCCAGCAAGCCCTCAATTTGTATGGAAATTGTCACATCTAACTTCATAACCCGAACTCTCTAATTTTAATGAAATCACCCATATACACAAATCAATTCTGCACGAAGAAAAGTTTCAAAAAGTCGTTCAAACTTTCTGCATGATGCCTGGGAGTTTATAAGAACCTCCCTCTCTAGAAATCACTTCCACAGCATGTAAGATCTCTATTGATCAACATGTGTTCAATAGTTGTGAGCTCGTTAAAATTACATCCTATTTATAGGGACATCTCCAATGGTCAGCTCCCTCTAACAACGGTCATATTTTTCATTGAATTTCAGAGAGACCTATACACGTATCACTCAAACAAAAGTTAGTTAGAAACTGAATGAATGATATCCTTTTTTAACCATAACATGTGTTAGATAAAATATGGTTACTTATGCAATTCAAATTTCAGAGTATAAAAAAAATGAATGTTTATAGTCTATCCAGAAATACATTCTGAGTCAATAGTATAAGGATATTAGGATTCTCTTTTCCAAGATATTTGGAACCAGAATTTTATAAAATTCTAGAGTCTGAATTTCAAGGAAATTCTAAATTTTGGATTCACAAGAATCCAGAACCTGAACATAGAATGTTCAGAATTAGAATTCATAAGAAATCGAAGTCTGAACTTTGAAGATTTTGCAGTTGAAATTAAGATATTTTGGAGTTAGAACTAATAATAGTTTGGATTCTAAATTCAGAGATCTCGGAGTCAGAACTAATAAGTGTTCGGAGTCTGAATTCAGAGAACTCACAGTCAGAACTCATAAGTGTTTATAGTCTGAATTCAAAGAACCCAGATTCAGAGCTCATAAGAGTTAGCAGTCTGGATTCTGTGAATTTGGAACCTGAATTCGGATCAAAAAAATAGAATGCTTTATATCTAATTATATATATGATTCCGATGTTTTGGATACGAAACTGAATTTTACAAATAGAAAAAATAAACAATGAAAAACATGGTAAGTGTAAATTTCCTTGGGGAAGGAAAATTTTCCTTATGAAAGTAAAACGTAGGGTAAAATTAAATTTTCCTTCAATTAAGGTGTTTGGGATTTTCAAAACCAGAAGAAATGGTAAAGAAATAAGGAATCCTTGTGGACTTAACAATCTCCCCCAAGTATGAAGGAATATAAAAGTCATAAGGAAACCTTATTGACTCAACATATATCCTTTAGATAGGCTTACAAAATCCTTAACCCTCCTTCACCCATGGATTTTATTAGAAGGAGACTTTCTTGGACTTTGGTTAAATAGTAGGTTTCAGCCTTAGGTTCATTAACATTTCAATGATGAAATTGGGTTCTATTATGGTATTTATTTTGGTTATATCCTCAACTATAAAGAAATAGGATCATCCTAATAAATTAACAATATTCATCTATGACTATTCTTCATCCAATAAAATCAATTATTCCATCTCTATGTGATGTTTCATCTAAACATGACAAATATTTATTTGATAGGATCCTAGATCCCAATTCTTGTCAACTCAACCTCATCTCTTATTTCCATGACTTTTAATACTATGTAGTGATCAAGTTTATGTCAATGGATTTTAATTATTCTTCAAGAAGGATAAATTTTCCATCAAAAGATTTATTTTACTCAATATTTATCTTACCCACCCCTCCACTGAGAATATATTATGAACTCAACATAGCAATTATCTTATTTAAGACACTGAAATTATATTATGTGGGAAAACCAAATAATTAAACATGGTGACTGTATCATGATGGTTTTATACAAACAACCACATAGAAAATTATCGTTCAAAACAGCCTTACTAATTTATCATATGGAAAATTTATATTTATCATATGAGAAAGGGTTATTTCATATCCTTTTACACTGATCTGGTTCCAAATAGAAAAAAATGTGAAGTTAAAAAATAAATAAAAATTTATAAAAATAGTGAAAATAAACAAAAAATAAAAAACAAATTAAAAATAATATATAATTCTAATTACATTATTTTTAATAAAATAATTAAAATAAATAATAATATAAATTAATGAGAAGATTAAATTATGAAACTTAACATTTATATCTTCAAATTAAATTATGTAAAAATAATGGTTGAAATATTTCATTATTTGAACATGGAATTTTAATTTATTAACACAACAGTCCAAAAACTTATAGTCAATAAAAAATAAATATCAAAAAATAAAAATTGACTTCATAAACATCAATTATAATAATAAAATTAAATTAATAAAAAAAGGAGATCTGGAAGAACTCGTGATATAAAGTCCATAATTGTTTCTATTCAAAAAATTCTAATGTTTTAGGTGATTCAACAACTCAATTTTCAATAAAATGGGTTACAAAATTTATTTCATGAATATATTTTCCATGATTTCTTTCATCCATCCATTTCCCCTATTTTATAATTTATTCCCTTTTATTATATCATGAAATTACATTTCATAATAAATAACAACTTGTTTGATTTAAGTGTTTCTAATATAAATGTATTACATTTTTAAGAATAACATCCATTTAACTAATGAATATTTTATTTATGTATATATTTTCCTCCCATTCATGTTTTACACATTTTTTGGAAGTAAAATATGGATTATTTCCTGAAATCCTCTTAATTTCAATCACTATGTTTCAAATAGAATTTTTTTCCCCTGTTTACAATATGGGATATCAATAATAGTGTTTGAAAATATTAATGGGATTTATGTTCCATGTAAATATTTAATGTCTTACTCTCTGTGTTTTCTTTATAATAAATTTATAACATTTTCAATGCTCATGTAATAAAGATATATTAAAAATAAATGTTTTCATGTATCCAAATTAATAATTTTTCTAGGATTCATAAAATTTCATTTCAAAATAATTATACATATTTTCTGCTTATAATTTTGTTATCCAAATATGGAAATAAAATTCACAATAAAAACTATTCACAATAAGATATTTCCCATCATTTTTAATCTTGTTTCCCGTGGTTTAAGGTTTTCCAATGAAAATTATTTTACCATTATTATGTGAATTTTATTTAAAAAGAATATCATGGATAATGATTATTTTTCATCATGCCTTTGGAAGTAAAATGATACTATTATTATAAAAGTTTTACTCGTATATTTATTGTTATTTTATATATTTTTATAGAAAATTTCTCCATTAAATTGTTGATTATTGTAACATATGATTACCCTTTCTATTCATCTTAGCTCACCCCTTATGTTTCCTTTTCAATATTTGATGATGGTAAAAATATTATTAATTTTCAAGAATTATATATTATTTGGATAATTATTGTGATTTTTTAATTCTTCTATTGGATTAGTAATTTACTTATATTGTAGAAAAACTTTCATTAGTTGATATAGGCATGAGTTTTGTGAGTTAATATTTTATCCTAATTCTCAAAAAAGTAATCCTAAATGGAATTAATAATGTATCTTCATAAGATATTTAATTTAATTAATAATATTTATAGGATCACATTTATGGGTAATCATACAACTTTTAACCCTATTATCTATTATATTAACTTAACATCATTATTGCATATATGTAGACTACAACCGTCCCCCCTCTAAAGTGATCATATTCAATTACAATTTATTCTTAACATGGATGGTCATGAAGATATACATAGTGAATATATATTATATTTATGATATTAATATGAATAAATATTGATAAAATGTTATTTTTCATTATTACTATATTTTTGTTAATAAAATGAAAGAATCGTTCATGGGTTTGTACGAAATAGAATATCAATGAATAAGGTATTTTATTTTACTCTCACCACCTTTCCTATATGTTTATAAAATGGTATATAATGTTTAAATATGAAATTTATTATATAATTACATATTTTATATGATGAAACCATGAAAACCATGTAAGTACAGGAACTATTGGACTGAAAGATTCTAGAAAAAACACTAATTTTTAATAAAATAATATTTTTTAAAAAATAAATATTAATAAATATTTAAAAAGAAATTATTATGGAATGATATATATATATAGTTATTAATTTGGGGTTGGGATATATTTATAATAATCCAATATTAATAATATTGGTGGCTTGATGAAATAATTAGAATAACATAACTTCATGATATGGTTTATTTTATAATCTCTTCTTTTGTTTCTGGATATTCAGTATTTATATTCATTTAAGGGAAACGATAAGATCCTTGTAATTTTTAACCTATGTATTTTATTTTATGAAGGTTACAATTTGGTTCATTGTCATTCACTTTTATTATTATCACTTTTATACTCAAATGGATGGTAGACTATTCTGTAGGAAATAATATTTTATTTCACTTTTTATGGTCTAAAATAAATTTTTTACATGCCCATATCTTCCAAAAGAATTTGAAATATATTATTTAACCATATCTTATTTAAAAAAATATTTCATAACTTCTCTAATATTAATTTCAATGGTTTAAAAGATATTTTTAACCTTTTGTGTATGCTAAATTTTTTACAACCATTACCAATGTGGGAAAAGAATATTTATTTTTTCATTTTTCAAATAATCATTTTTTCCCTCCATCATGACCATTATTTTTTTAAAATGTTCCATTATATATTTTTAATTTAAAATATATATCTTTATCTTTATTCTAGAAGTTTTAGGTTTTAATGAGGTTGAAAAAAAATATACTTCTATGGTTTTTAAAAATAATTAAATATTTATATTAATGTATTATTCATCTATGTCAAAATACATTGATGTTTTAAATCCCATAATGGGGGTATTTCATACAGATACAAGAAATATTTTAATCCTTATATGGCTCATGATAATATAGTGATTAAATTTTTTTGAATCTCAAATCAATTTCATGGTTTACGAAATGATGAAAATAGGAATGTTTTTATGATTTTTTATAGTAATTGGTATGGATTATACTATATAACTGATTGGTCATTAAAATCCCTAAATTTATGGGATACATATCTATATATCATAAAATATTATGAAATTTTATGGGTTGTTAACCCATTCGTAGAATTAAAATTGGTTTCAGAGTGAACATATTCTATTAGAAGACCCTGACCACTATGTGATGATGGTCGTGGAAGTGAACCATGACTAATAAAATAATCTTATATGATTATGATTGTGAGATAATTCCTAAAATATTTTAATATTCTTATAGTACACACTCATCTATCGTGATTAATTAATTATGATTCATCTGTCATTTTATTGATGTCTTTAGAAATGCCTATAATTTATACACTAACTCATGGTTTTTTTGTATTACTGATTAGGTGTGAAATTAATAAGTTATAATCATGATCACATACCCTTATTATTATATTATAATTGACTATTATCACATTTTATATATCCCATGTTTAATAATATTAAGCTTCTCTACAAACTCTTTCTTATGTTTCCATTTTTTTCCAGGTTATGATGAATGGTATTATGTAAGATATGCCTAAAAGTGTACATTGAGAGAAGAACATATCGGGAGATAATGAATTTATTTTATTATTTATGTTTTTTTATTTATGAAGTATATATATATAATGAAACAATATGATTATATAAATTGAATTGTTGTGTAATATATTTCATTTTAACATTAAATTATATAATATTGCGTTATTTTATGCTTGGGTATTCATAGTGTCTCAGGTAGTTCTCTTTTTTCAGCTCAAGGTTTTATTAAGAATATGTCACCCTGTGAAATATTACATGATTATACCAAAAAAAATTAAAATATATTATATTTGATTAATTAATTAAAATTTATTTATAATAACGTAATTTTGATATTTCCTATAGATAGGTTTTGGTGGGTGGTTAATTAATTGTATGGATTTGGTTTTACATGGGATATTCGGATAAGTGTATCTTGATGGAATAACTCTATGTTTGAGGTAGGTGTTCCATAAAATATTCTTACACTATATGTTTGATATGTTTAATTTGTTATAGTTGGGGTAAAAATATTTGTTTTACAACACTAGTGTGGTATCGAATGTGGGATTATGAAGATCTATATAGAGAATTTAATTCAATTCATGTGTGGTCACTCATTCACCAGTAATGGGGTACCAAAAAATAAATATAGATACTCAATGTGATGGTGACCACTATATGTGTACTGATGACCTTACACCATTATTTTGGGATAGAAAATTTTGGTGATTCAATTCATCATTAGTACTATGTTTTATTGATTGTGTACACATGAAGGGTGGTTTTGAACCCCAAATTTTCAGTGGGAGACATATTTCTTGTTGTGACACATGGGTGGTGTTATTAATGACATTAATTTTGGAGGGGTAATACATAGGTTTTTACAACACAGTAAGGTCATTTATTAGAACACTATTTTTATGGGGTGGATTTTTTGTGGGCTAATACCTAGTTGGTTGTGATATTATTGATAAATTATAGTAGTGGGTGTATACCTAGACCAATGAGGGAATTAATAAAACGATATATATGGTAAATAGCACATAACCATTTATAAACATGAAATAATGTAATGAAATGTGGTTATATGAGTTCAATGGATATATGATGATGCCCAACGGAAGACCATGTGAGACTCCTTGTGATTATAGACCTTTTGAGTAATTCTTTATTCTAATACTAACCAATGTTGGTTAGTTTATGCATGAGGGTGATTATATAAAACCACGTATAACTATAGAATTAAATGATATTATTTTGGTTATAATTTAATGTTATGAATTTATAAATATATTAATAGACACTTTTAGGTGTATCATTGTGGTTTTCATATAATTTTATACTCACAAAAAATAATGAATATTTTGTAATTGGGTAGTTCTTAATGGTTGGACATTCTAAAATGTCCACAAGAATGGGATATGTGGATATGTGTTGTTGGTAATGGTTGGTATATGGATGGTTATCATAGATTTAGATGTGGTCTGAATGAGGAATATCCTAATTATTCATTATATATAGTTTACAATGTTCTATAATGTTTTGTTCTAATGAATTAAACTAAACTAAATTGAGTAATCCTTTATGATACACAAACATATATAAAAAATTATATTCAGTTAGTATATAATGAGTTGATAATTTATATTTTTGTCACATGTGTGATATTATCTACTTATTTTAATTGTTATTGAGTTTATTCTATCCTGATGAAATGGTCTCCCAATGATATTTTCAGTTACCCACTATTATTTAGTATCCTCTTCATTATGGTAAGGCATGTATAAGGTCATTTTGGAATCCAATCTAACTATTTCCATTGTCTATCATATATGATGTATAAAAAGGCTTAGTGAGAAAAGACTCAAATTTTTCCCATGCATCCCTTAATATTTTTTCATCTTGAAATGAAGTGGTGTATTTTTATTTCCTTTTAGACTCTATAATTCACCAAAACCATTTACAGGTGTGGATTAAAAAGAAAATAATTGATTTTTTTCTCAGGCTGTTGCTTTTCGGTCACACTCTAAGATACCCCTATGTATTTTTCCGTGATATTGTGTGGTCATACTAATTACAATTAAACATTATGTCTAGATTTTATAATCATAAATTTTTTTATCAAAAGATGCTAAATTTTTTATTCATAATTCATCGGCCAATATTTAGTTATAATATCAATATATAAGGAAAAAATAACATGATGTAAATGATCAATCTCATGTTGGACATAAATTCTCTATGGAAAAAAAATACTATTTAGGGAAATCCTGAATAGATGAATGTTGGATGATGTTTATGATCATAAATACTTGAATACAATATCGAATTCTTATTTTAATCTTTAGATCATTAACTAGATGGTTGGTCACCTACCTAGCATGATAGTAAATGACAAAATATATCTAACGAACATGGAAATATTTGGGTCTGATGTAGAATGGCAGGATAACTTATGAAAGGTGGTTAGGCCCATGATATTACTTAACCAAAATTATAGAATATATTAATATAAGGATGATTTATATAACCATTTATAAATCTACAGAAATATACACCATTATTGTTTTAATGAGAGTTTATGTGAAAATGGGAAATACAATGAGGCTTAGGATAATTGTTCCAATAATCGATAGATATCTTATGATAATGTAAATCAATTTATATATAGTAAAAGTAAAAGAATTATTTTTATCATAGTTTAGGTGATTATCGACATTAATGTAGAAAAATATTTTTATTTACTGTTAGACTGTTGAGAAAGATAAATCTTACCTAGATATTTGTATTATATATATAAGTGACACAAATAAGGTTATGAGTAAAATAGACTCCCCTAAATGGTATAAGGATATGTGGGATAGATAACTCCCTATATATTAAGGTCTGTGGTGTGTAGCACTTAAATTTCATTCATTTCATGAAGGCCAAACCACTCCATATAGTGTAAATCCATGTTGATCGCACAAATCTAAACATTTTAGTGTCATACTGGAATGACTGTTCCATAACTCCCAAACATGAATCATTGGGTCCATGCAGCAGTGCAACATGAACTCCTATTAAACACCATATATTTAATACTATTCAAACTTGTTGTGATGGTATTAATGTATCAATGGGGGTATTATACGCCCAGTATCAAAAATTTAAAAAATTAATAATAACACAGTGGAAAAAAGAATAAAGTATATGAAAATGAATTGAAATGTATCAAACATCATAAATAATATTAAACAATGAAAAATAATATTAGTTAAAAAATGATTGTGAGAAAGATTGGTATGTAAATAAAACAACATGAAATAACTTTTCTATCTATCCATGCAAGGCCAATGATCATCATTCTTTGTCTCTTATCTACTACTTGTTATGTCTATTCCCCTTCATGTATCCCAAATAATGAGGTTGGCATGAACATAGAGGTGCCTATGAAATGTTTTAGTATAAACCCAGTAAGATATAAAAAATATTTCATTTATATAAGTGATCATGCATAAGAGTGTATTTATTGATATAAAACAGTTTCACAAGTACCTTAATAAAATCATGTATCTAGCATTGATGTGTTGACCAGGAGACCACAAACCATCCGTTGTTCTGGGTTCAACTCCATGATATAAACATATTTATAACAATACATGTGAACTATATTTGACAACTTGATTACCAAAAGTATCCCATTTCTAGAAAAAAAAGGTTTACTAGTCATGGAATAATACACCAGTCCACCTTACCCCATCTATATCAAGGGAAATCTATAGGGTTTTCACATTCTAACACAACTAGGAATCAAGACAAAATGCCTTTATATCCCAAAACATTGTCTTGTGTAAGGTCACCAAAGAACATCATGATGCACTATATCAACTAAAGTTAGATGAAATAAGAACATTAATCCCCCAATTTAGTCCACAAGTCCATCATTGCCCATATTTTATCTCGGTCCAATCATCATATCACATGACGCATCTGAATTCGATCTCCTTCTAGGGCTAAAAATCAATGATGTGTCCACCTACTACATGTAACCATGAATAATTTGAAAAATTATAGATTATACCAAATTTATTACACAAGGATTGGTTATATAATACATAGTAACAATAGTAAAAACAATCATTACCATTACTATCCATATACATACACATGAAATCATACTGAAATATGATTTCACATGATACAGGCTTAGAAACGTGTAATCAAACATTAAACATGGTCTGATGGGATACACAAAGACACACAAGAATGTGTGATTGTACACAATAATAGATTAAATAAATTTATTATACAGTGGAATATCATTTTAACAATCATATACATGACCCACTATATTGTAAGGAACATCCTACCTAATGTATGTTGTCAAGAACCTCAATGTTCCTTAGAGGTTTCACCTCTCAAAACATGTTTTCACACCAACCAAAATAAATCAGCATGCTTGGAAATCCTAGAACCAACTCTAGTCTATATTAACTTGGTTATATAATTATACTAAATGATAAACAATCCAAGGGGGTATAAAATAACATACATAGTGGAAATAATTTCAAATAGAATTATTCATGTGTTCTTTGCAAGAATGATTTTTTTATTACTCTGGTATATAGATATGAGAAGTAATACAAGGATATCATGAGTAATATTTAATAAGAGAAGCATACACCTTCTACGGAAGGACTTATATCATGGTCAAGTAAGAAGAGTCATGTTGAGTGAATCATTTATTGTATAAAGAACAATTATATTTGTCTCAAGAATTTCTATAAAATGCCCAAAATAACATTTTTAATTATCATGTTTGAAGGAATCATCCAGAAGATGGGTATTAAAGGAATAATATAAGGAAGAATTGATATATAATCACATTAAATGCCCAAAATTTATGATTGAAAAGTTTCTGCAGTAAAATGGATTTGATCCACAAAGAATTGTGAGAGTTTTATATATTTAAAAACCATCGTGACATAAACCATGAATTCCAATAGCACCTCCACCTCACTATGGTGGCATAAAGCATTCATGCTCGAAAAAAATCCCTACCGTGTGTTTCCAAAATTCATCTCATTTTCCCACTCTATGACCTCCACCATTGGCACGGTTAGGTCATTATGGTCATGGCCCACATTCTCTACCCCACGTCCCATGCCCATGGCCACATCCCTTATCATCTATCTTGTTTTCTACTTTATAGACAGCATCACTAGGGACCCCATAGATTGAATCATGTCCATGTTATTGACTTTTTGGAACAAAAATGTCTCCATGTCCGATTTAATTCTTATAAAAACCGCCAACAAATTCATTTCCTGATTATTAACCTTCATAATTCTCAAAAACGAATCATATCAAATTATATTACTTACATTTACATACCTAGTGAAAAAATGGGTGTTATATATATATCCATATCTAATGACCTCATGTCTAAGTGAAGTTTCTCTCGTAACAAATGAAAATACTAATATATGATTAATGTTAAATATATCTATATATATGAGAGAATTCTCAACACCTAACATCAAGGATAATTGAACACATGATATTATTACCTTAATTTAAATATTTAATTATGACTATTAAAAACATAAACATTGAATTAGAGAGAATGGATATGGTTAACTTCTTTTTTTATTATATATTTATATAAAACAAATGGTCCATCATTTCAAAATGAGACATGAATCGTTTACCCAATTAATTCCCATGACTAATTTATTAAATAAAATAAATTTAATAATACATGCATGAGGTGTAATAACATTACACTAAATGGAATTGATGGTTATACAAAATAAATTGAATTAAATGTAAGACAGTGCATCATACTTGTCCAAAAATAGTGAAACATACCTTTTGAGCATTAGTCCACTAGACTCATTGAGTAAAATGGGAAAGAATGATGAAGAGCATAAAAGTTCATTTATACATCATCAAAAGAAAAAAAATTGAACCCTAACCAAGGCTCAAAAAAATTATAATGGTAGCATAGTAACTCATTAGAATTAATAGTGGGCACTTCATGCATTATCATAAAATAATTGTGGAAGATCATCCTTTTTCACCTAAAAATTTAAAATTCAATAGTGCTTTTTCTATTTTACAATGTACAATAATGTCCCCATTGTTATTTTCCTGCCAATATGTTGCAAACAAGATTAAAAATATTACTACTAAAATAAAAACAATCCGTTAAGAAACCATCATGAAAAACAAATAATAGAAAGAGAAAAATGAATCGCCAAAAAATTAAAATATTAATTATATGATTCAAATATAGAAGAAAATTTGAAAATATAATAAAAGGAATCTGAAAAAATACATGAAAATAAAGAAGAATAAAATAATAAACATGTAATCTAAGTAAAATAAAATACATGATATAATTTAAGTTTATCCTACATCTTAGTGAACTTATAATATTAAATTTTTAGATAACAATCCTAAAATATTTCTCCATCCTTTTAATTTTTTATTCTCGACTTCATATTTTTAATTAATCCATAATTAAAATTCTTCCTTCATGTCATCCATAACCTCATATATTTATACTATAACTTGGGGTCTGAATCTTCATCATCATCATCATCATCAATACTAGAATAAGTTCAATCCATGTCCACCCTGTAAGATGTAATTAATCATTCATATTCCTAGGAGGGAATCATAATACATTAAAATAATCTATTTTAATCTCTCTATAACAATATATCTTCAAAATAATCACCTCAATACTCATTGTAAAATTAAGCCCTTTAATTCAAAAAAACATCCAAGAGAAAGATCATGTCTCCAACATACATGTTATCTCTTTTTATTATTTTCTTATTAATCATAATATTTTAAATATCGTTTGTTCATAATTATCTAATGACATATGTATCAAAATATTACTGATATGTTCATATAATAGTATTAATACCATTATTTATTAATTTTCAACTACTTATAAAAACAAAAGAGGGTCTTTAGTCTGTTGGGTGGACTACCACCTCCCCAAATAAAAAACATTTATTTTTTATTAAAAAAATTAATGGATTGTATTAATTAGGGTGATGATGAATAAATATGTTATATATCATGTAAAAAGGTTTTTGAAAATTAAATTCAATATCTACTGTCACACATTCTCTTGTGTTCAGAAATGTGTATGTAAATTCTATGTATGTCTGAATTAACACCACAATGATGAAACATTTTTCATTTATCACATAGAACATCATAAAACATCTAAAAAAATTAATGTATGGATAGCCATAAAAAACCAAAATAATATCATTATTCTTATGTGATAAAGGTATGAAGTCAACATAAACACATCCTTACCTATAGTCACCAATTGAGTTAAATAGTGTTCATGATTGGCTCAGAATAACCACCTTCATGATAATTAATTTAATATTATATTATGGGTGAATATTGGAACATTAAAAAACAAATAATTATAATATATTAATAAAAAATAATTATTATATGGTTCTGGAAATATTAAATTATGGATTTAACTTAAAATAATTGTATCATTTTCATTCTCTAAAATCACCAAAATAAGACAACACTAATCCCATTTTCATGAAATGTAATTAAAAATTATTTGCAATAAATTATAAAATTAAATATATATATATATACATATTAGAATATAAAATTATGTATCAATATTTAACATCAAATTAAATTATGGATAATTTTATAAAAATTATTAATCATGCTCTAAACAGTAACACCTACCAACAACTAATAGTCTTAATATGCCATGAATAATTAATTTATTCATTATAAATATTTATAGTAAGGATTATAGAAGGGTATTATTTATGAATAATTTTCAATACTAGGATATGATGTTATAAATTTATATTTTATTAGAGTCTAGATTGTGAACAACTAACCATGGAAATAAGGTATAGGATTTATATCTCATTTTCATTTTTTGAGACACACATTCTTTTATGAGACTATTGTAATATAAATGGTATGTAAACTACTTAATGGTTACAAAATATCTAAAATTATCTATATAAAGGTATTTTAACTAAAATTTTAGGCTACCTAGTTTACAATTTTTTTACATTAAAATGTATCATAATTCATAAGGGCTTTTTATCTCCAAATCTATTCAATGACACATATCTCAATGTTATGAAACAAATGAATGTTTCTAGGTTTTATATATAATACAAAAACTTATTTTGACATAATGTAGGATTTAAAAAAAAATATTTAAATAACCATATGAATTTCTATCTTTGAAAAACTTTTTATTCCAATTATATTAAATTGGTAAGGGGTTTTCTTAACTCGGTTGTATTGTTATGGTGTTTTTATAACAACCAAAGGATCGTTAAATGAAATTCCATTTTAAAATCATTAATTTAATTAGTAAAAAATGAAATTATATAAAACTCATTCACTAATATGATTATTCTAGACCATTATATGTTATATCCAATTAAATTTAAAAGACCATTGAGCATCATAACATTTTATTGTACAATCATTTTGTAATGATTGTATGATTATTATAAATATATTATTATGATAAATACCATTGTCAAATAAAAGGGAAAATGATGTCTTCAACCAATAGGATCAAAACCATTGAATCCCATTAATCAAATCTTTGAGGGAGATATCATAATTGGGATTTTCCATTTACCAATACCAATCTAATATTCAACAATTGAAGAATGAGAAAATTCATTGTTCGGGGTACTAAAAGAACATTTAGATCATGTCCCAAAATATGTTATCAAAACCATCCCATGAAATTGTCACAATAACACACCATAAACATATGGTATTCGCTAGTATATAAATTTCCAATTCATTTAGACCATAAAAGTTTGAATTTGTTTCACCAAAATAACTAATATAATTATATTTTATTACGTTATAGTGAAAAAATAATAAGCTTGCTAAAATTTTTATTTCTATATAGTGAAACAAAAATTGTATTTTTAGAAATATATAATTTCAATAAAGACTATATTTTTTATGAATTCAATAAATTTTTTTAAATAAATTTTATTTTAGTATAATATTATATTTAAAAAATACTTATTGAATATAAAGGATAATACAATTTTATAGAATCAAATTTAATTATACTAAGGGTTAGAAAAGAATTATTGTAAATGAAACTGTGTTTTTATATGAATTGGTATTTATGAAATTAAATAATGAATTAACATATTTTTTGCTTAATTTTTATGTAATAAATATTATTTTGAAATAATCATGTCAAATTTAACAAAAGGTGAATTTTTCATAATTTCTATGGTCATAAAATTTTTTGTCTAAATTCAAAGATGTTATAATTATATGGTATGTATTATGACATCATAAAATACAAAAAATAATGAAATTAATATTATAACTAGTTTTTGTTACCCAATTCATGTTTTCCCTCTAAAATGATCACTTTTTTAATTTAATTTATTTATTTTAAAAATCCTTAATGAATCCTTCCAAACAAATATTATATATTATGGTTTTAAAATCAATTCGTTATAAATTTTATTCTCATACACATCACCAAGTTCATTATTTTAAGGATTTAATTTCATAGATTATTAAATAACAAAATCCAATTATAATTGGTAGAAACCATTGGAATAAACCTTGTTATGGTTTGTTATTTATATTAAATTAACATAGAGTCCAAAACCAATGATTATAAATTAATATATATTTCTCCTCTCTATTGCTATAAAACACACACAAACTCCCATTATTCTCACTAAACCCTTTTATTATTAATTAAGTATTACATTTTCTCTTTGTATCTCTCACAAGTTTTCCACATGTTCTTAGCAAGACCTACCCTGGATTTTTTAATATCTCTATCAATGTAAGGGATTCTGTCATCTTCATTTTTTATATAATGTACTATCCTTATACTAAGACCATTTTAATTTAAAAATGTATATATTATAATGTGTTATATACATAACTTTAACATCATTATTATTTCTATTTAATGATATAAATCCTTTCAATATCATTAATCCCTTCCATAATACTTGATATACATCCATTATTCTACCATAATTATCCAGTTATTTTTAATTCAAGACATTTTTGTAGTGAATAAAAATCCCTATTTACATGTAAGGGTATTAACTAGGTTTTACATATCCATAATTGATTGGTTTATACCATAAATTTAAACCACACTATTTATTTATGGGATTAAAAGTGAATAAATACATCCTTATATCATATGATCTATGTGGAATACTTATACAAGTACATGAAATTAATGTGATAGGTAAGTCATTAATTAAATATCCCACCAATTCATTTGGTAATATTTTTCTTTATAATGATAATCCTTGAATGGTATATGATATGTTGTCCTAGGTATAAAATGTTATGATATCATGGTTTTTATCCTCTATATATGTTTATTATGGTATGATTAATGTTCTTTCCACATTCCCATGTTTCCTTTAGGTTTTAACCTTATATAATTATTCAAAGATCATATTTTTTTCTCACCCATATTTTATAAATGTGAGATGTATATTTACTCACATTTATTACATTCATGATTTAATCCATTTATTCTTCAACTATTGGGATTTTTAGCTCACCCATTTCTTGTATATGTCCCCAAGGTGCCCTATTCAATTTTACAAAATCATGGATATTTAATTTCATGTTAATGTGTTTTAGTTTATGGCCTTTTATTTATATTTCATTTTTTATGATATGTACAAAATTACATTAAAAATATACCCATCAATTTTGTGGTTATTTTAACATTATATTTATTCTATTAATCATAAAAATAATTATGATGGATATGGGTTTTCATAGTTCATATGAGACTAAACACAAATTATATTTGTAGATTATGATTAGAAAAAACTAGTGAAATATGTAAGGATAAGTTTATAAATATTACAACATCCCTATATTTTGGTAAAATATAAAATGACTGGTATCCTTGAAAATATATCCTTATTAATATTATACAAGTGGATGGGCCTTTTGAACTATTCTACCTAGGGGAAAGTATCCTGAAAAGGGCACATTGAGTTGGACTTGATCATCACTGAGTTCATGTTAAAGAGGATTGTTACTATCCTATTTTGATTCTTATATGGGATATTAATTTATTAATAACCCAATATAATTACAATAATTTTTTATGTTATAAAAAATTACCATAACTCATTATATTAGGATATAGACTAGAGATAATATATATTTAATCGTATAAATTCCTATGTTAGAAAATTTATATTATTTATGAGTTATCAAATTATTGTTAAAAATTAACATATTATGTGCTTAATAGTTAAAATTTTATCATCCGTATTATTACCTTTATGATTGTAAATGGTGTGTAATAAGTGGATCCAGGTTAATAACCATTGTAAGGGGAAATATTACAGTTTACCAAATGAGATTTCAAACCTGATAGGTGGAGGAATTTGGAAATTCATAGAAAAAAATAATCAATTCACTCAACTATTTAGAAAAAAACAAATTAAGTGGAAACATGCATCCCTCTAAAGAGGGTATAGTTTCAATTGATTCCTTTATATAATATAGGCCTTTACCATTTAATGAATCTTCAAATCCTTTAATCATAGAACAATGGACCAACACCATAGAATTGAACTTCTCCATATTTTAATGATCTGAGAAAGAAAAGTTTATCATCAATATTTATAATATGGAGGGATAATATAATAAATGGTGGATATCGATAAAAAATTAGAGACCATAAGTTAGAGATCGATGTGATGCATTATAAATAATTAAAAAAAATTTCCAATATATATTTTTCATGCACTCTATGAATAAAAATGAAGATGGATTTCATTTCACTCAAGAAAAAAAGAAAATTGTGTCTATTAGGTCATTTGATCCAAATGTCACATGAAATTCATGATAAACCTCATGATTTTTTTATTTCTATTGAATTTATTGGTAATATCTTCATTGGTGTGATAAATTCATGCCTACAAAATAAATTAACAATTCGGGAATCCAGTAGCTATGAGGAAATTGTTTGATGTTCCTTCAATTTTGAAATAGACCTAACAAAATCTATTGGTTCTCATGGGTCTATATCTATGAAGTGGGGAATTAGTTTTAATTATATAAGTGGTATGGAAAATCATAATGGGGAAATTAAGTAAATATCCCACCTATTAAAATTTTAATAATATGCATCTATGTAATTACCTGATGTGGGAATGGAAATGATTTAGGTGTGGGAGGGAAGGCCACCGAGGTAGTTATTGGTGAAGGGAGAAACCCACCAAAGTGTTGTAATAATGGAATTATCCAATCAACCCTAAAACTATTTTCCAATGTTTAATCAAAATTTAATAAGGGTATTATTCAAATAAATTCACTAATAAAGGGTTATAGATTTTAACTGAGGACAAAAAACACTACGGTTTATAGAGAAAGGGTTACCTCAGGCCATCATAACTACTGAGGTCGACCCTAGTAATGATGTAGTAATAGGTATGCTAGTCATTCTATCATGGATTTTGAACGTACAACTAGATTTTTTTACTACACATTCATTCTTATAAGTATCCTTTATTAGAACTATTCAACCACCACCTAAAAGCAAGGAAGTTAAGATAATAATGAAATTGATAAATGGGGAATTATTTACAAGAGAAGGAAATCACCCTCAATGTCTATACAGGTTAAAAGTGGATGATGAATAAACATTGGTATCATTATCATAATCATAGATATTATTACCTTATTAGAATGTGCATATATCTCAATTTATTGAGACAATGGAAAAGATCTTCCTTTATTACATTCTCATTCTATGGGAATTCACTAGTCTATTTTCTTAAGAATTATATTTTCTTACTCATATAAACGATGTTTAGTTCTTTGTAAAATGGATAATAGATTATTTTCTAATATCTATGAGTATAAATAGAATAGAAAATTTTAAACACATGGAGATGAAGATTCAACTATTAGAAAATATGGATAAAGGGTTTGTATGCCAAATTTCATCATCATGGGGTGCATTAATATAATTTGTCAAGAATGAGGATAGATCAATGAACTTCAATATGAATTATTATTAGATCAAACAAATCACAATGAAGAGAAGGTATCATCTTCCCTGTATTGATGACTTTTTCAACATGATATTGGGATCATAGTACTAATCAATGGTGTATCTTCCATCATGATATTATCATATAAAGGTGAAGAAAAAGGATATCTATTTTACTTCTTTTAATATAAATAACATGAACTATGAGTTCAAAGTGATGCCATTGCGACTAAATAATGTTATAGAAATCATCATCGACATAATTAATATTGTATTTATGGATTTTATCACCAATTTTGTGGTACTATATTTATATTTTATTAAGATATAATCCAAAATAAAGGATTATTTATAGCATTTAAGTACTATATTGAACACATTTTGGAAATAAAACACATACCAATGGTATTTTAAATATGTTTTCTAGATGGATAAAGTAACATTAATGGGTCATTCTATCACTGATAAAGGGATTTATTTGGATCCTTCTAAAAAATCAAATCAATTACCTCCAAGGAAAACCTCTATGATGAAAATCCATAGTGTCCTTCGATTATCACGGAACTATATTCATGTTTTGAAAAAAATATAAAAAATTTTAATCCAACTAATAATGTTAACTCATAAGGGGGTGATGCTTTTTTGTAATATTAAAATAAAAAATTATTTCAAGTGATGAATAATTACATTATCACTAAACCAATTCTCATGTAATGCCTAGTGGGAAATTATTTGTGATGTATAAAAATGAATCCAAAAAGGGTTGGATTTCGTACTCATGCATTATGAAAATTTGATATAATATGAATATATATAATTAAAAATACTTGATATTAACTAGCCAAAATAATATTTATAATTGGATAATGAGATATTTAAAATACTTTTTTGGTGACATTATATGTATGGGGAGATGTGTGACATATATACTAATTAAAAAGACTCAAGCATATATTTAAAAAAAATGAGCTAATTATAAACTATAAATGGTGTCTACAAATGATCAAGAATTTTGATTTTTCAATCTATTACAATTCTAATATGGTGAAATAGTGGGATATTATCTAATTTGATAAGATCTTGACACCTAATCCATTATGAGTGTTTATAGGGATATAATCTTCTTGGAAATGCATATGATGGACATGTGAATAAAAAAGGGTATTATTCAAACATTGATCAGATAACATATCAAACAAATATTCTTGAGAGAATCAAGGAGGCTCATAAGGATAATTAGATTCTATTGAAATGGTATCAAAAATTTCATAGATCAACTTTGTTGAAGATTTCGAAATAAGTTTTTGATCCCAAATGTATATCCCATAAAAACCATTACATTATATGAATTTTATGTATAGTATTTATATAAATTTATTCTCTATTAATTAAATAATAAAAATGAATTATTGAGACCATAAACAAACTAACAGTGGAAAACTTTATGGTTGATATTAAAAAAAAATTCTTAATGCTAGGTTTGACAGAAATTCAGTTTTAAGTCATTTAATTAATATGGTATGATGGAAAAATTTTCCATACAAGTATTAAACATGGAAAAAGAATAATGGATTTCATCATTGGAATCCATATTATCCCCCAAATTAAATAACACCATATATTTTATTTTTTATTTCCATATAGTTATTGGGTTTCATTAATATCAAGGAATATTTTACTCTTAAACATCGTTCCAAGATATAAAAAATGGAAGGTGTAAGACTACATAGAGTTCAACTATCTATTGTATCATATTGAGATATATGTTTTCCCCAGATGATTGAGAAAATACTTAAGTAATATTGGATACAAAACTGATATTTATCATTACGTATCACCATCATATGGATGGTCAAACTGAATGATCCATTCAAACTCAAGAGAATATGTTGAGAACTTTTTTCATGGATTTACAAGGATATTGGGTTCAATATATTCCCCTAGTGGTGTTCTCATACAACAATATTTTCCATTATACTCTTTAAATGGATCCAAGTAAGGATCTTTATGGGAAAGGGTTTTGAACTCCAACATAGTAGGATAATGATCGATATAAGTAGATTACTAGACCATGACTTATAGAATAAGTTATAACAAAGGGTCAATCCATTTAGTGCCATATGATCTCTAAAAATATTTACAAGGAATCTGTAAGGATAATATTCAATGAGACATAGAGTTTGACATTGGGGATAATGTGTTCCTTTTTATACATCCAATAAAAAAAATTCATAGGGTATGTGATTAGGGAATGCTTTATCAAAGATACATTAGTCCATTAATGAACCTTGATCACATAAAATTAGTTTCCTATTAAATAAAAATACTACCTAATATATCTCAGGTACATGGATTTTTCCATGTATCTATCTTAAGGACATGTATACTAAAACCCTCACTAGTATAGAGTCAAAAGGTTCTACAAATGGATAATGATATTTTATATAGGGAGTATCCAATAATGATCATAGATCATAGAGATAAGTTTCTATGAAATAAGACTACTCACCTGGTAAAATTTCCATTGCTGAACCACATGTTTGAGGAATCAAATTTGATACCAGAATATTTAATGAAATGAAATACTCTTATTTTTTTGTGAATGGTTGAAATTTTGAATGCTAAATTTATAATGGGGGAATAATATAATGAAACAAGGTTTTATAAATAAAATTCCATTTTAAATAAAGAAATTCATTAATACTAAATGTTATTATAGAAAAAGATATGCATTAAATTTGTTATTTTTGTCCTTAATAAGTTATATGTCGTCTGATCTAAAAACATTAATCATATTAACTATTGATTGTGTAATTCATATATATTGGATAAAAGATTAGTATTTATATTAGGTTATGATAAATAAAATTGACAAGGACAAAGGATGTTATAGCCTAAACCATAGGATCATGCCCTATGAATCCCACTCACTTTATCTTCTGAGGGAAATAAAAACATTGGGATTTTTCCTTCACCAATCAAAATATGTTATTCTATAACTCAGTCATGAGAAAATCCACATACTAGAGAAGTTCTATCCCATTGAGATCTTTCCCCAAACTATGTAAAATGAACCTCCACCAGAAAATCTCACCAACACACACCTTAATATTAGGGAATCCATGATGAAATAAATTTTTATGTATCTTGACACAATCAATATGAATTTTTCTATTTTATTTTTTAATAGAAAAATATAATTTTTTTCTTCAGTTACTATATAATGGTTAAATAACATAAGTTATATAATATTTTTTATCATTTGAAAAAAATGGAATATTATTTGTTGGAAATTTATAGTTTCAATCAACACACTCTTTTTTATTATTTTAATAGTTTTTAATTAAATGAAATTATAATTTTTTTGATTCAAATCTAATTCTCATTTCTGTCAAATATGTATTACTGTTCAAAATCCAGTAATTTTCAATACTTTTATTTTTTTTTATGTTAAAAGTTTCAAATTTATAGAATTATTTTGATTAAATAAATATTCTTTTTTGAAATCAATAATCCAATATTATCCAACAGTGATTCTTTCATAATTATATGAAAAAATGAATTTTTTAGGTAAATATTAAATATGGTATAATTATATGTTATTTATTATTACATAATAAAATCCCAAATGTGATATAATAAATAATATAAACAGTATACATGAGAAAAATAATTTTATTCTTTTGAATTATGTTCTTTTGAATTATTTGATAAATTTTATAACCCCTTATTGAATCCCCTATAATAAATATATTATTTTATTCTTTTGAAATTAATTTTTTATAATCATGACACACTTCCAAATAACAATGAATATAATTTTTGGGATTTATGACCATATACATATAAAATTAATAAATCCACTCCTATTTGGAAAAAAACCATGGGAAAAACATAGGATGGATTTTGGTTTTAAGTAATTTATCATATAGTGTCAAAACCAGATGTTTAGAAATTAAGAAGTAATTATCCTATGTTTTTCTATAAATACTCATGGAATCTCCCATTCCTCTTTCAGGAAATCAAATATAGCAAGAATTTACTCCACCATCCTATATATTTATCCTTCCAAAATTGTTACCATGATCTTAAGAATCCCTTCTCAGGAATTTAGATGTATCCTCTCAACGTAGGGGAATCTATCCACTTATTTATTATTTTTTGTGCTTTCCATGTAGTAAGAGCATTTATATATCTAGTTATCTAAAATGTCATGTGTTTTTACACATATGATAACTATGTTTATTATTTCCCAGTAATGATATACCAACTTTCACTTTCATTTACCACTTTTATAATCTTTTATATATGTCAATTAGGATGTCAAAATTATCTAGTGATTTTGGAAGCGAAATGGTTTGTTAGTAACCACCAATCCCCATTTAAAAATAGGGATATTTACCTATTCTTACCTATCATTTTTAATAATAGAACTACCTATATGTAACCCTTACTCCATTATCATGGTATTGAAGGTGATTAAATATATCATTATGTGGATTTATATATGTGTCTTGTAATTTATTTCACTAGATATGAATGTGATAGGTAGTCTTGGAAATATATATTCATCCACTACATTAGATAGTGTTTTTATATTATGATATTCCATATGTGGTGTATATTGGGTTATAATTTGCACATAATTTTATTAGGTATTAGTAATTATCATTGGATTATGGTTATGATGACATGATTTATATGATCGTAGAAGCCCGGAGCTGGTGTATACAATATTACTTTGGCTTGATTTCAAGGAATAAAATAACAAAGGACTATTCCATTTAGTTGTCTTATAAAGTAATACATGATACCCGTAATAAATTGTTTAATATAAAAAAACATGATAGATAATAAAATATAATAACGTACATCCATGAATTCTTATTTAAAAAGATCTTCTTTATAACAAGGGGAAATTAATCAAAATAATGGCGAGATAAAATTCTCAGTAAGGCTATGTAAAGTGGAATAAATAAAGAATTGGTAGGATTGAATTAACATGGAATGGTAAGTAACTGACAACACATTCCATTCATGTGACTAGATATGGAAAAATCAATATGGGAATGTATGTAACTAACACACAGTCCATATAATTAATGAATTAAAATAGAATGTATCCATAGATATGTCAACGAAAAATATAATGGATCAATAAAACTGAATTTAAATGTGAGAAATGATTTTTATTGGAATTTATGACCAAGTAAAATGAAAACCTATATCAAAATGAAATTTCACAAGATAGTTTAAAACTATGGAAAAAAACAGGTTTAATTTTTAAAACATAATCTAATCATGAGAACCTATCGATGCATCAACGAGAAATATAATGTCTGGTCTCCTCCAATAAATTAGAAACCAAATAATTCCTTATAATGAATCGTAGAAATAAATAATAGGTTCTATCAAATATCTATATGGAATAATGAATATGGAATTGTCAATATTTACCCAAAATAATCAAATAACTGTCAAAGTAGAAACCACTTGTAAAATGGTATACTGTTTAGCCAATACTAATATACACTATTTGAAAATATGGATATGAAATTAAAAATCGAATGAAAACTAATTGTAATAAATTGATTATTTCATTATAAAGTTAACAATAAAAACTTTATACATTTCACAGAAAATCATTAATGACATTTATAAGGATAATAGTCTTTCAACATTCCAAAGTTTCCCATACCACATTGAAACATTTAAATCATAATCCGTATAAAGGTAGGAAATTAAATTGAACATAAAATATCATTAGAATAATTATATTCATAATATTATGTTTTCAAAGATTTATACACGACGTATAAAAGAATATTGGTTCATAATTATAAATAAGTATTAATGGAATGTAAATTGGGCGAAATTCCCTTACCACATAATTCCTTTTCAATTTGTGGTATTTAGACTCAGGAAAAGTGTATTAAAATATTTTAATAACTAATATAATAACCATAATCATGTTCATAATTGGATATATCAACTTATTAATAATATCATATTTCTCATTTGTAAATTATCTATCACTATTTTGATTATTTTGGGTTTAAATTTCATAGTTTTCCAAGTATGTTTTTAACTTGTGATTTATTGTGCCCATTAATTAGATCATGATTTAATCATATAGAGAATTTAAACCATGAATTAATTATCAAATATATTAATT
This sequence comes from Viscum album, assembly GCA_963277665.1. Taxonomy (NCBI): domain Eukaryota; kingdom Viridiplantae; phylum Streptophyta; class Magnoliopsida; order Santalales; family Viscaceae; genus Viscum; species Viscum album. The sequence goes on along the minus strand of OY728131.1, from coordinate 1,761,814,932 downwards.
ATATATTTATATTAAGTATTCTATAACATTTGTAGATTATAAATGAAGTGCATTGTTCACTGTGGCACCTGTCCCTACGAACACATTAATGCAACTTTAATTTTTTTATGTATTAAATGAATAAATAATAAATGAAAAATATATATATTGTAATTATATTTTCATATCTATGTTTTATATATTTCATAGATTTATTAAAATCATCATTATATGTTTTATGTATGGCATGAATGAGTTATATGGATTTGACGGGGTAGTAGTCCACACTTCCTTGAACGAAATTATCATATTTACACAAGACGTAAATCATAAAGGCATGTTATAAATAAAAATTAAGTATAAAGGCATTATTAATATAATATATCGCATGAATAAATATATTTTTTACCATAATGGCTTCCAAGGTAGGGTTTAATGAAAAAATTAAACAACATTTTTTTATAAGGAAGTAGTACATTGTACACAGAAACAGTATTTCTATTAGCCATTTGATGGAGGTTGGTGTCAGTGTAGATCAAACACATTACATAAAAAAACTAAAAAATTTATCATAAATTATATATTGTATAATAATTTAATATGGATAATTTTGGGGTGTATAATTGATATAAAACTGAAGAGATTGAGAGAATAAATTAACACATAACGAGGTAACTACTTTTGGTTTGAACCAAAAAGCTTCCATGGAATGATTTCGTACAAATGGTATGATTCAAGGTTAAGGGGGTGTATTTTTTCAATCTATATGGGAATATCATGTCATAGACTATTTTTACTAACAGGTGTGAGAATTGGGGAGAGGTGGTGGCCTTTTATAAGGGAGGAAAATGTCTCACATTTAATTTTTTAAAAGATGTTAAATGTACCCTTGTTTTTACAAGAAAAAGTATTACGGAACCATAAAAATGTCAATAATTTAAGGTTTCTAGATTAATTATGTTAAGGAAATGGGTGTTCGAAAAGTGACTAGGTCATTTAGGCCCTTAAGTGAAAGTTTTACTCGTTCATTAAGCTTTATTTTACATTAATAACTGTAATTAACATTAATTTATTTCACTAATAATTTTATTTTAAAAAAATTTGTATTAATAGAAAATATTTTTTTTATTATATAAATGGAATCTATTTTTAAAATTAAAATCATATATGTGGTGTAAATTTATTTAAATTTAATCATATTGGTGGGATGATAATGCAGGTTTTTAATGTAAAAATGCCATAATGTTTTCTATGATTTTATAATTAATTTAAATTTGAAATTGACTAAAATGACATAAATTTTATTAAATACTAAATATGTTATCAAATTAATCATTATAAAAAATTAAAAATATAATTTTACTTTATAAATTAATTAGATGAAAATTTTGTTTTGAACTAAAATTCAGTATTTCAATATATTCATTAAAAATGATAATTCATATAAAAATACTTAAAAACACTTGAATTTAATTATTATGTTTATATTGAAATAAAGATAATTATTTTACAATATAAAATTTATAAAAATTTTAAAATTTTTATTTAAAATGGGTTCTCCACAAAAAGGCTATAAAAATACCTTAATTAAAAATATAGTATTTAAGGCATAAAATTATGTTTGTTTTTATATTGAGAATATAAAATCTATGTAATCAATGTAAAAAAACATTGATTGAATCAATAAAATATTTAACAATAATATCATTGAATAATTGAAATTAATTTTATTTATTATGAAAAAGATGTTTTCTGAGCATAAAAATAGGTTTCAATAAAAAATTTACCTTTATATTAAATTTGTTCATAAAATCATTTTTAATTAATTTGTAAACAGTAAATTAGTTCTAAAAACTATATATATTCATTATTTAGTTAATACTATTAATAATGGAATTTTTATATCTTATTATAATAAATAATAATATTTAAATAATATATTATTTTTTTGGTAAAACATGATCTTGCGTGCAACACAGGTCATTAGAGAAGGTTTCTCTTGCATGTCATGTACAATAAATCAGTGTCACGTCCATTAAGAGCTATAGAATATATTATAATTATATATATTAGTAAATTTATTACAATGTATCATGTTAATATAATCTATTTTTAAACATTCCGTTACATGTCATAAAACCTATTGAATATAATGTTTTACCTTAAAATTTTGGGGTCTTACATTCTACTGACCATAACTAAACTGCATCCTCATAATTTGAAATTTATCTCAAATAGCAAGTTATTGGTATTTTAAAATAATTATTTTTGAAAAACACACATCATGAATATGGTTAATAACACATATTATAGATAAGTGATAAATAAAGGTACTCTGGTTATGTAACTAGGTTCCCTTATATAAAAACATAAGTGGTAAATGGAAACATGGATATAGAAGAAATATCCAACAATAATGTTCTGATAGAGAGTTCTATATAATATGTTTGTATGAATTTTTTTATCCACAAAACCAAAAACCTTAAATGGGAATAATTTTCATTGATATCATAAAAAATGATGATGATATGACCCCATTTTAAATACATGTTTCTCTAGAGTGAAGAAAATTTTTCACACTATGAATATAAATAAATATCCATAGTACATTACTATAAGAATAATCTTATCCATTGTTAGTTTCATGAACTATTTATACATTTATTATTATGTGTTTCTGTTATAAAAAATCAATAAAACATTTTCCAAAGGGAAATTTAAACTATTTCATAAATGGTTAATTTTTTCAAAATATTATGATGAAATACATTAAATAGAATTTCAATGGATTTCTAAAATGATCCTATCTTTAAAAATTATTCAATTTGATGTGGATTTAAATTTTAACATTCCAAACATGTTACTAACTTCATCATGTATCTTCTTGAAATATAGTAATAACTTGAATTATCATAATACCTTCTTGGAAACATGCATTATTCTATATTTCTTATGTAAGACATGTTTTATTGGATACATTACTTAAATGAAAAATTGTTTTATATTACCTCAATGACATTACATACCAATTTTCTAAAATTCATTAATCAATTCCAAGGTGTTCAACACATATCCTAATTAATCATTTCTTCAACATTATCACAAAATCATGAACATATTGCAGGTTTTCAGTCCCAATATCAGGTGTTTCGAAAAAAATAATAGCATAACAATTAATAAATTTTCTTGGTGCCATTCTTCATATAAATGAAAATCCATAACCAAAAAAATTTATTACAATACTCATATATTCAATAATTCTTATAACGAGTACATTGCTCATAAAATACTCAAATGAAATAAATCCTAAAAATACATATTAATCATTCCTAAAATTGAATATTAATCATTCTTGTATATGAATTTTCATACATTAGAAACCTTTTTATTACCCTTGAAATGAAGAACATGGATTCATTTTTCACATCACTTATGTAAAACTCCCATTACCTTTAAAAAAGTACTGACATTTTTCTTTCCCTAATTATCATATGTAGTAAAACATTTCACTCCCTTCATATTCTTTAACTCCTTTCCTTTTTCATGGTTCCTAGATGGCCTCTTGTTATCATGGTTTCCATTGATGATATTGGACATATATAATTGATTTCCAATCTCATTGTCACTTTATATTATGTCCTTATACAATGAGAATGTGTGGGGTACTATTTCTGTTTGAAATGTTGTCCCAATACCTTGAATGATTTGATCCTAATTACTCCTTGGATATTGTGCGTCAGTGTGGATCACATTAATTCTATTATGAACCCTTTATAAATAATGAAACATAGTGGATTATCTCTTCGGGATATGAACATTGTATAACCCCAAATATTTTATATCACATAACATAAATTTATGCAATCTGAATCCTATAATTTGAATGTTTTTTTTACTTTTGGGTAATCTTTACATTTAAACCCTTTATAATGGAGGGTAAATGAAATGTAAATTATCCAATGCATATCCCCTAAGAGTGTCACTGCTGGAAAAATTCCCAATACCCATGGTTTAAAATAGTGGGTATAGTGCATGAAACCATGGGTATAGGCCACACCCATGGTTTTATAAAAGGTGGGCTACCAAGGTGTCTGTATTTCCCTATACCCATGTTGTTAAAAAAACATTGGTATAGTTGAGGGATATTTCATAATATCCATGGTTTTGGAAAACCTTGGGTATATATCTTTTCCCACAGTTCTACAAATCATTGTGAATATATTTTTATAGAAATATAATATACACACAGCTTAATGAACCATGTGTATAGATGATTACCATGCATTAATAATATATATGGTCTAAGAAAACCATGGGTATATATTTTCATGGTTCTATATATCGTTTCAATATATTTTAATATAAATCTAATATACCCATTGTTTAATGAACTGTGGGTATAGATACTTCCCTTGGACACAGCCACAGCTTCCGGCCTTCCTGGTTCATCATGCTTCGAGCTGATTCCCACCTTCATACATCCTAACATTTTCACATCGAATACTGACTATAATAGAATATTGTTTTTCAATAATATAAAACCAAAGGTGGCATAAGAATAAAATTTAACTCATTATTCATAAAATAAATCCAAAAATAATAATCAAAAGTGTAACAAAAGATAATATCACCATGGTATGACAAACAAAATGAATATAATACCATAATGAAATGAACACCACAGTCACACATCTCCATGTGCTATGTTACTCCATTTCATAGCACCACCATCGTAATCTAACCTGGAACATTAGAAAATTTTTTATCCCATTAGAACCTGAATAGGACAATTAGAAAGACAACACCAAATTCAATATAAAATGGGTATAAAATGAGGTTAATAGGTGTAAGAATAGGCATTATGGGATGGAATCACTGATTATGTTCCACCTAATGTCATGGGAATCTTGGGGGAGAGAGAGCTTCCCCAGTGAGAATTGAGAAACTGAGAGGGAGTTCTGGGAAGCAAATGATCCCTTATTAGAGGCCCTTGAAGAGAGAGTAGAGGGGAGAGAATTCCCACCATGAATAATAGATGATGTAGTATAAGGGACATGTAGGGTTTGACTGGGGAAGCAATGAACTTCCATGTCAAGACTATGATCGATCCTAAAAGACCCTGACAATAATAGAATCAATTACAAAAAAATACAAATCATGAAGAATCAATTAACATCACATAATAAAGGAAGAACCGGAATATAAACAATAAAACCCAGAAAAAGAAAGAAGTAGATACAAAAGAAAATACAAACCAAAATTGAATACAAACCAATTAATAAAACAATATAGACCAGAATGGAATACAAACCAGTTACAAACAACAATTGATCATATGGCCAGGAAGAATCAATGAACACCTCATACACATCCAATGCTAAATATTCATTATAGATTTAAAATTTATAATGTAACTGGTTGAACTATTTACATTAATACATGTTATAGAATTATCTTGAAGTCCTCATAGTGAGTTTGTATAAATATTATGATTGTCCAAAGTGGGAATATGATCATTTTGGATCGAATATTGATTTTTTAGTGGTAGTATAAATTTAAAGATACATTATCATAAACACTATCTATGTTTCTACTAAAAAAGTGAAGATATTAGAGTTTTAGTTTAATGTAACCTAAATAAACAATTTTGGGACAAAATTAATTGTTTTTTAAAAAATATAATAGGAAAAACATGCTTCATAATTTTATAAGAATAATTAAAGATGTTGAAACATTATGGAGAATATGTTTTTGAAAGAAGTATTTAGAATATACAAAAATGTTTTTAAAAAGTTAATTAAACGAGATAACATGATATATTTATGTGGTGAAAAATCTTTATAGCTGATTTAATGTGTTTTTAGAGTTATAAATAGTAGTTATCATTATTAATACAGATGAAAAAACATACATTAATTACTCTATCCAAGAAACAATTCCATGAAGTTTCTCTAGGATATGATTTTTTAACTCATGGAGTATGTTCCAACATAAGATTCACTTATTCAAATATAAAATCTAATTGGTAGATCTGTATTTTACATATAAAATTCAAATATGTAGGATCAATAGTTAGAGAAACAATAGATGTTCACTAAATAACGAATCAGTACACCAGACACACATATACCAGATAGTGTTTTTAAAAAGTTGTACATAATTTTTTTAATCCCATAAAATTATGATTTGATGATGAGATGATATATAATTATTTATTATGTTGATGAAATAATGAATATTGATATATTTCCTAAACTATGATGTTAAATAATTTCTATGATGGTTTTCATTATGGAGTTTTCATGAAAGGTTAAGAATATTCTATAATTATTGAGAACCATTCTGTGAATTCAGTATTGTGGGAAAATGAAATTATGTTCCTTACTTTTACTCCTATTAGTGAACATATAATAAGGTAATATGTACATTATAGTACGATGTACAGTTTACAAATGTCAAAAATATGAAGTGTTGTAGAAATTTATCAGACATAGACAAGAGATGAAGATCCAAAAGATAGATTTTTGATCAATGTGTGTTTAAAAAAATACATCAAAGAAGAACTTTTGTTGGTAAGACTAAAAAAATTATCCTTTAGTTAAGAAACACTAAACAATTATTTAGTTCATGGAAATCATATATATAGGTGTCAGTCAATGATACTAGACAATGACTGCATTTGGTATAGATTATGTGATGGTTGAGAGGTGAAATATTTCTATTCATTAGATATAGATAAAATATAATGTGTAGGTAGTGGGGAAGAGAATACGAAGTAGAAATGTTGGAGTTAGAAGGAATGACATATAGACACATCAGATAGATAAAATCTGGATAATCATTTTGTGAGTCATGCATAAAAATTTTCTATTTTGATTTGCATTGGGAATATATGTAATCATTTTGTAACTAATGAAAGTTGGTATAATATTTTAAACTAATGAGAGTTAGTATAATATTATCTATCAATACATAGAATTAATATAAAGATAATTTAATCCTTATATTAACTCTTCTAATATATCGAGTTTCCATTGACGAACTTGAAATTCCATGGAAAAATTTAGTCACCCAAAATTGGGGGGAAACCGTGTACATCATTCATGCATTATTTTACATTATTATAATTGAATGATTGTGTGGCTAATTTTCAACGTCTAATGGGATAATAACTATAATAATATACATTTTTTATTTTCATGAGAATTAAAATTGTAAAGTTCACCTATAATTAAACATTAGCTCTCAATGGTTCTCATGGTCAGTGTTCTCATTGTTTGATCCTCTTAAGGAACTCTTTTTTACATGGAACACAGGCTGGATATATGTTTAGGTTCTTGGGTAGATGGTTCGGTGGAGTTGATTGAACCTATAGTGAAATTTACATTAGGTGAAGCACCAGGGGGAGGAGAAAAATTTGGTGGAACATGTTGGGGATGGAGAAATGATGAAGTTATGGTCCTGTAACATTTTTAAAGTTGTGGGTAGATACCATCTAGATAAGGAGGGACACTAGTAAACCATTGTCAAAAACAGAACCCCTATATAGGTGTTGTACTCACCATCCTATGCTGGCTAGTGATACTAATATACTAGCTAGTGGAGTCCAAGTTATCTCTTTTTAATAATGAAGTTGACCATGATAATTACTATATTGGATTATGATGATAACCTCCTCCTAGTAGGCATAATAATACAGACCTAGTACAAAATAAAAAATAGTATGATAATAAATAAGAACAATCATGTCATGTATTTCTCAATCCCCATTCAAAGGAGATGGTCCAGGTAGAGGTATCTAAAGAGATCCTCAATAATGTAGAGTCCTTAAGAACATAGATTGAAACCATAGAGGGGAAACACACTACTTTGTACCCAAAAGATCGTTGTACCTTGAAGGGTTTGATGACATTACACCCACCCAACATCTTTAACATAATAATATCTAAAACTAAATAGGGAAATGTATCATTAACCAATGTTTGTAAACAAAATAGATAAGAACCTATATTACTAATCACAAATACCTCCTAATTTCTTGAACAAAAAATTAACACTATAATTATTATTATGAGATAGAAGATCAATAGGATCAGTAAAAAACCTAATAGTAAATTAAAATGAGAAATAAATAGAATTTATTTTAATTATATATTGATTAATATATGATTAGAGGTAATTTGATACCAAATTGAAAAAAAATTAAAACATGAAGAGTGAGAAACTCTTTAGATCATTGAGAAAATAATCAATTCATTATGGAATACATCAAAAACATCCCATGAAAATGATAATATAATTATTATTACATAGAAAATTATAAGAAAAAGGGAATAATAAAAACTTTATGATAAAATAATTAGAACATAAATTTTAGAACTCATCACTCATCTAAATCATCATTGATTGTTCAGTTCAAGAAATCCTATATAATTCTTAAAAAACATGAAACCTGAAATAATTTATATCAGTTCACATTTATTTTCCTCTCAAAAAAATTTTGTATTTCATATTGCATATATTCACAACACATGTTCCATATTACATTTATTTATGATTTTATTCTATACTTCATATATTATGAATAAAAATTACATATTCCCTATGTAATAAATTAAGAACAAAAAAATGAACATTATATATATTGATTATAATAAAATTAATAAATTGTATTTGTAAAAGAATAAATGTTGCATATACTCATAATAAACATAATACATGTGGAATATTAGAAACAGATTTCATCTCACATATTAGAAATGGAATTCATAACACATATTTTCGTATTTTTTGTTAATTAAAAATGGGTATTGAATTGATAAATGATTCATTCAGCCCCATGTATTAGACCAATAAAAATAAAATAATACCTCATAAACATCCATTACCTAACATTCATTACTAATAAAAACTAAAACAAATTTGATAAAAAAAACTATAATTACATTACAAATGAAAATTTTCATACCAAAACATAACTAAAATTAAATTAGGGAGCATATACATTGGTTAGTGATTGTTTTCCATATTAATGTATACATGAACTAATTAATGCATGAACTAGTTGGTAATAGAACGCCTCTACTTTTGTAATGTGAATACACTATGAATGGGGGAGAGACACAATTCATGTGTGTCTAGATCCCGTGAGGAAAAGAAAATAATTAAAACATTATAAAGCATATCATATAAAAAATTGGGATAAGAAGTATAATTTAGTTAGAAGATATATTATTTTAGTAAATCAATGTAAAATGGAATGGTGATGAATCATCAATAGTGGTTAATGAGAATGTAAGGAAACAATCTCTATAATAGGGGAATTACAGTTTTAGTATGAAGAGAAATATGATAAAATGGAAAATCGATTCTTCTATATAAGAGAATAAAATGTTAAATTTATAAGATGTTTTATATAAACACATGTGGAAATCAATATATAAAAACTCTCATGAAAAGAGATAATACAAATATGCCAAATAAATGTAAAATGATCCCCCTGTTTCATGAAAATTGGAATAATGTTAAAAAAATGAGGCGAAAAATATAAATAAATATAGTATCCGGCATGGGGGGGGTGAGGGTCGGGAGTGAGGTGTGGAAGTGTATAGATTGGAAGGGAGGTGGTGCATGTATGGAAGGAATTATATGTAAGGAGGGAGTGGTGCATGTATAGAGGTGGGAACAGGATGTGAGGGGGTATTGAATTTCGGGATGGTGGGGGGCTATAGGTTGGGAGGGGGAGGAGAGGGGGAGGGAAGGGGGTGTAAGTTGGTAGTAGGGGACACATTGGGAGAGGGATGGGGCTGTGAAGGTTGGGAGAGAGGTGGGTATTGTTTTGTAGTGAAGGGGGTGCATGTTTGGAGGGAGGGGTGTGTAGGTTGAGAGGGGTATGGATGTTCGGACTGAGGGCTATAGGTAGGGATGAAGGGGAAACAAGTTGGTAGGGGGTGCAGGTTGGGAGGGAGGAGTATCTATATCAACCCCCTTAATAATTTTGGCACCTAAACCTAGGGATCATCACAAGTAAAATATCCAATCCCATTGGAGGTCAAACTCCACCATATATATTCTCCAAGTCAACTCATAGTCCCTATCCATTTAACATAAACCTATGGAAAATTAATATAGTAGGATAATCATGCATGATAACATATGTGGATTTTTATTAAAGATACCACCTACCTCCATTGAAGGATTTACCACCATCTCCATGCTCTATATATCCTTGTTCAAGCCCGTACACACCCCCATCTAAGCACATACCTCTACTAGAGGTCATTCCTAGCATCACATGACATAAATAATTAATTATAAATAGTTTTAATTATTTATTTAATTTAAACTAATGTGAAATAATCACTATAACACTCACAAAGTACCATTTCACCATCGAGTCCTCGACCGATTACATCAATGGGTTCACAACACACATCAGCATCAACCTAAGAGAAAATCATAACAAAAAACACTCAATAATTCAGTCAATTATTTTAACTGATGAAAAATGTCTTAAAAATTCACAATTATGACAAAAATCACAAAAACAGATAGCAGTGTCTTGAATACGACATACTAGGAGGACTTCTAAGTATGGTGTATGAACCCCCGTCCATTTTCATCGATGATCTAGGGGAATTGACACAGACTGCCTAAAAAACCATGTGAAATAAAATTAAACTTTTGTGGCTTTAAACACATAATAGGACTTGAAAAAAATACTTGATACCACAAATAAAACACACCAACCAACCATCCTTTTTCTGGTGTTCCTAACACCCCCATTTCACCTCAAATTCTATAAACCCCACCTAAAAATATTCTTTAAGGATTTAAAACTCTCAAAATATCATGTTAACTCCTAGTTCTCAACAAAACACTTATATTAAATAGAAAATTGATATTCGATTCATAATTTTACAACTTATAATTATTCCGGTCATTACACTCATGGTAGTTTAGTTCGCCCATAGTATCTCAACCCGTTATTGTAGTTGATCGTGATATTTTTTGATGTGTTAAATAAATTATTATCACATTGAGTTTGAGCACCCACTACTATAGTGTTGAAATGAAATAGACATCATATGAATAGGACTAGGGAAACTATACCATATGGTTATATCCAAGGTACATCACAAGTACCTTTACCTAGTAGTAGGATAACCTCCTCACCCATTTACCCCTATTTTTAACTGAGGATATTAAAGTTATCATTATATAAATGCATGTGAAAATTTATGCATAACGTTTTAGAAGAATATAACCATATGAATTTCTATTATATTTAGTTTTAAAAACCCCAAAATCATATCTATGCATCCATATTTTTTCAAATGATGTGTAAATTAAATCTTTTTTAAAATACTCTATATTCTTTCAACACCTACTTCCGATAAACACATAGGGTTTAACCTTAATAATAATTAATTATTTTAAATCTCACCCTTATGAATTATAATACCCACCCTTATAAAACTCCCTACAAATACCTTTACATGGTGATGAAGATTCTTACTTTGCGTGATTTCTTAATAAAGCACTCAAATAAGTGAAAAAATAAAATCGAGAACAATATTAAAACAAATCAATAACATTTACAATTTACATGAACTAAATATAAATTAACCATTCACATCCATACAATTATTAAATTCATGATCTTAATGAACATATATAAGCCTCTCGTCTAAGAATAAAATAGAGGGGTTTAATATTTCCCTATCACAATGTCCCAATCCCCATCCACATTCCCTTCATCATCATCATCATCGGTAACATCATCATTAGCCTGATCACCAACATCATCATCGAAAATATACTCACCACCAACAGCTCTATCACCATAACATTCATCACCACTATGACCCTAATTAGCATCCCCAGACACATCCTTTTAAAAGTTCATTTATTCCATATATGATTCAAAAGTATCAATAGCCTATAATGGAAGAAACTAACTCAAAACATCAATATCTTTCATAAAATGCTCGTTCATCATCTTAATTCTTCCATGATACTCTAAATCTATCATGTTTTCCTCAGTTGCTTCAACATGATAGATTTCCATCTTCGAGGTCTCAGAGGCTTGAGAGGATCCTAATTATTACCAATACCCATAAGGAATGTGGTTTTTATTTGTTCGACATCATACTCTCACTGGGTGCTCCTCACCTAATAATTGAATTAAATGTTCATGTTCCCTAACAAAGTCATATTCCTTACCATTCAGGCCCTCCAAGGAAGACTATTGAAATTTTAAACATATTAAATAATGAATTTTTTATAAATATTTAAAATATAAATAAAAAACCTTATAACTTTAACTTCTATTTTTGTATTTACTGTACTTCTATTCTTTTTCTTTTTACTAGAGAAAAATAAGTTGGCATGCAGAACAAGACCATCGATGACCAATACAGCGTTCTATAATTTAGAAATGCACAAATCTATATTAGACGCATTTATGATAAATCACAAATTTTGCATATGTCTATTCAATAATATTTTCTGTAGAACATCGTGTATAACATCTCAATACCTAGTTAAAGTACCTGGCACTTTTCATGCCCAAGAATTTTAGTGTGACCCAATGTGTACAAATATGTTATTGAATTTTTATTCATTTTTTTCTCTAAAATTTTCTAGAAAATCCAGTATAAGTAATAATAATTATATTTTATATGAAAATCATTAAAGATTGAGATTACCTAAAATTCAAAAGTCTTCAAATGAGAAATATTTTTTTCATTGTCACTTTTTCGACAATCGGGGAATGTGGGTACACCCTCTATGTTACTACCAAGCCTTCTCATCCAGGAAACATACAATTCATGCTTTTATGAGCACCAGTACTCCCCAGCATCCATTAACCTTGTCGTCTTAGCAGCTTCTCCATTGGGAAAGTTAAACTGAATCTATAATGGACATGTTATTTCATTTAAACAAAATAATATTATAGTTATGACTTTATAAAATATCCTTACACATATTTTCTCCCATGCATTTCATGTGATCTTCTTACTAGTATGTCTCCATGAAACCAATTCCACCGAAATGATATTGTGATACTTGGACAAATTGGCCATGAAACTTATACATTGCTTTTCATTTGTACCTACCATCTCATTTTTTAGATTTTAATCCACCATTAGTTGTGTCTGGTGATTACAAAATACTCAGATATGAGTGTTACTATGTATCCTAGCAGAAGATATCAAATAATAAGAAAAGGTTGGGGAAATAATAATTTACTCATGATACAAAATGAAAAAAATGAAGTGGTGTAATTTAAAAAAATTAAAATAAAAACCCTTCTTTAGGATTCTCAGTTGACTATGATGGTTATGTGGGATGTCCTAAATCAGTAGAGTCTATAAGAAGTATAGGTTCTAATTGCATCCTTTAGGTGTACTTCAAGTAGTAGATTGGAAACAAATGGAATAGAATCAGCAAATGTTGGCTAAATGGTATGAATTGAAAGAGTTTTCGACGTGGTAGTATATGGATAGTAGGATTGCAGATACATCATCAGATATAGATATGATAAAGGGGGAAACTTCTATAGAGGATGTGTAGTCATGATATGAGAGGAATAGTAAAAATGGTATGATGGAGGAATCAGTGGGATCATCCATCAAGGAGCCAAATACATGGCATGAAAATAAAATGGTAGCTAAGATGATGATGGGGGAATGAAGAAAAACATACCCAGAGACATAAGTGGAGAATGGAAAGGAGTGCTGCAAGGTGTGTATGTTGGTTGTTTAGTATAAAAATGGGTATGATGGGTGCTCCATCTAGGACTAAGATCATCACCACTCATACCCATGCTAACAGGATTATGAGTCAAATCTGGTGGAACTAAATGACCCTAAAAATTTGATAAATAATATTGACATGAAATTATATGTAATGCAGAAGAATAAGATTACAATTATTATACTCACTTATGGAAGAAAAGGAGGAATCACACGCTCACACCCCGATCGATCGGGATTAAATAGTTGTTTTCTTGGGTCATTTATAGTGTTTTGCATAATATACATAATAATGAATGTAATGTTGTTTGAAATATTTTTTAAAAATCATGAAAAAATGTACTTTTACTTATAATTCATTAGAGGAAACAATATTAGTTTTTTTAATTACAAATTTTACAAGTGATTACAAGGAAATTACTATCACAGTTTTTAAAATTACATTACCATGTTATACAATTTTTAAGAAATAGATTTCAACCATGTTTTCTACATTATAATAAATCTAGTTTAATGAAACGAAAATAGAAAATACAAAAACAAAACTTATCATTTCTAAGTAAAATATATTAATGTAATTACTATAATACTAATTTGAAAAACTCATTGAAATGTAAACTGAATGAATATTGAACATTTATGGTTTATTCTATATATTATAGGCCATTACATTTGGTTCAACATCAACTCTCATAAGGAGAAATTTGATTCAACAAATGAAATATTTTGGGAAACCCCAACTAGACAATCAATGGTGAAAATTTCATCACCAGCATCATGAAAAATATGTCCTGGGAATACATCATTAATTACTCAATAATGGGGAATCAAATTATCTTTGAAATTAAAAACATGTTTACCCATCGATGCCAAAATATATGGTTCATTGGAACAATGGTATCAACTTGTATCAATAACTCTGAATCCATAGTCATCAATAAATGTACCATATCTTCTCATTAAATCAAACCATTTTAATTTCATTATGATGACTACCTTGAGAGTAGTAATACAATAAAATTGATTTCTTAATATGGCCATAACAATACACATCATCTTATCAAGGCTGACTATCTCATATACTGGCATAACAATCCATCACAGCAGTTAACATAATGTCATCATGTTGTGTTCTCAGTTTCACTACTCGATTTGTTGTAACTAATTTGTACCCTGTGATTATTAAAGATTTTCATTCACGAACTAATGAACTATGACCAAAATCCAAAGCCTTTAATTCTTGAGAAACATATTCAATAGTTAAAAAACACCTGAAATATATATGAATAAACAAATTAAATGGATATTTATAATTTATCTAATTAATCTAATGGTATTACATTTGATTTCTACTAAGTAGGAAAATCTAGGATGTGTAAAGACCATATCCTTCTCAAAGTAAAATATTGATGAAAACTACATATAATATGTTCATGTTCCCTTCATAAAATGAAAATAAAAGATTGTGGTATATGTAAAATTACCTAATATAGGATAACATAAAAATATCCAAATTATATACTTGATATAGTCATTGAAAAAATCATAGTCAAACAAGACTCTGCAATGTGATATCTCTCGCTCTTCAAGGCTCAATGTTTCCAATGTATAAGACCCAAAAATTCCTCTTGTTTTAGGAAGATATTGAAATGAGAGCTCCATTTCCCCATTTTGGTCATCTTCATTTCATATTATTCTGTTATGTCTTCTGGTCACATTAAAAAAATACATTGAAAAAAAATAAATATATTCATGGGCCAGAAAATACCTCACAAGAATTTTTTTGGATAATTCTTGTTTAAGATATATGATTTCATTGACAACATATCTCTTTCAGTCAGATACATCCACTAAAAAGGAACTAGTCCCCCACAATGAGTATCATATAAACGATGAGCAATTAAATGAAAATACTAGTGAAAAAGGATGGATAATTTTTTTGTCAATCTCACATAAAATTAATCGCCCCTCCTTCTCTATTTTTATTATGATTTACATTTATAAACTTTTACCAATAGTGTCTCTAAAAAATGGTATAAGGAAATCATTGTCACCCATACATTATTGGATAGGAAATTATGAATTGTTGTTGGTATCAATTTGTGAATAATTATGTGATAATACAATGTTTTTAGAGATTTTAGTTTCACAAATCTTTTGTTGGATTATTAAGATAGGTTTCTAGAATATCCATCATGAACCATGATATTCTCCATTAATACCAAAAAATGATATCTTTCTGATGATTTCAACACATAATAAGCACAACGAACTTTCCATTTGTTTTCCCCAAGACACACCTGATGGATTTCATGTTGAATACCCCAATCCATAAGGTCACAGTGAGATTGGTATACATATTTGGTCTTCCCAATGATATTCTAAATAATTATAAGAAAAATTTCACTTATATTTTTCTCTATGTGAATTACATAAAAATAATGACGTAAAAAATTGGTAGAACGATATGGAAACTCCAAAATACACATCTCCATTTTCAATTGTAAATGGAATCAGTGTTAACATTGTTTATATTTTTAGATTTCAAATGACCTTTCCGTATTGAAAATATAATATAATTAAATTCATTAAAAACATCACATCCTAATATACATTGATGTGGTTTTTCATTGTCGACAATATTATCAATCCTATGACGATTCATCCTATACTGAAGATCCATTGGAAAGAATTGTTGATGCCCCAGGAAACTAAAACAAAAATTATATTTTAGCCTTCTTGATCATGTATTATTTATACAAACTTCACATGGTAGTTTTTCTTTTGTTCTCCACACATACATCATTGCATAAGAAGGGAAATCATTTATGGTCCATAGAAGTGAAGCACACTTATGAAATGAATTATTTGATAAAGAATTTCATGTCTTCACACCCAAATACCAAAGCTGTTTCAACTCTTTATTAAAGGCTAAAATAAGACATCTATATCATTACTAGGATCAGAATATTCTAATATTAGTATATTCAAGAAGGTGAATGTTTTTTTCATACATAACCATATAGGAAGATTATAAACATGAATAAAAATAGGCCACGTGCTGTTAGTAGTAAGCACCTGACCAAGCATATTAAAACCATCACAGGATAGACCCAACATAACATTATGCACCTCGACTGCAAAATCAAGATGATGTGAAAACAATATCTGCAATGCCAATCCATCTGCTAGATAAACCTACTAATTATTACCATTAATTCTATTAGCATCATTTCATCTCATATTGGCTGAGATTTCGACATACATGAATATATTTTGATATATGGGAATCAATGGAATGTGCCACATGACTTTCTATGCCAAAAAATATGGTGTTACATCTACATTTTTATTCCATCGAGATGTACCACATTATTTACAGTCATTACAGACACCAGTTTCCTCCTAATATAAACTAAAATCTTTCAGAAAAGCATGGAGTTTATTAGTATCAAATCCATGATGATTAATTAACTTCAACTCCTTTTAATGATTTGAGGGAATATATGCACCATCATGAATCTTGTCCTTCAATAATTTAATAATACAATCAATGGAATTATTAGAAATTCCACATATGGTTTCTCAATGATATAACCACATTGTATATTCAAAATTGACCATTTTAGAACATTCCTGATATACTAGAGTTTTAACATCATATAAATAAAATTTTCACGCTATCATCATCATCTTCTTTATTATCCTAATGTGTAATGAAATCACTGTCTTCTTGAACTGGCATATTATATCTCTTGGGATGATGTACAAATGGAAACTGATCAAATATCAAATTCCCTATGTCACTTCATTCTTTTTTTTTTGAACAGTAGAACATTGACTCATCTCTCTATGGTGATACAAAACATTATATTTTGTTAAGAATCCAAATTTCATTATATTGTAGAAAAATTCTTCTTGAATTTACCACGGTCTTCTAACACGTTTATTTTATGAAAATGTATACAACCTCTATCAAAAGGAGTTTCAAATGTAAAACCAAAATAATTCTCGATATTATATTCAAATGTGGTTGAAATATGATCGGTATGATACATCAAGATTCTATCCATTCAAGATCAAGGAAAAAAATTTATCCTCTAATCAACAATGAAAACCATAAATAAAAATGGGATATTTATAATAGAAAATAATACTATTATACCATAAAAAACCTAACTATTATTTCACGTTTTTATTGCAAGTTTGTATTTTTTATCCCAAATTTCAACCCATTAAGTATCAGAGATAAAATTCATACCTTTATCCTATAAAATGATGATCAACAAGGTAGACCATAATAGTTCAAGAAAGGTTATGTTTCTATGATATAGTGGTATATTTAATTATATTTAAACAAAGGGAGAGATGAAAATGTTTTCCTCCCTTAGGTGTAACATAAAAACAACAAGTTTTAACAGTAAAACACACCATTAAACATAGGTTTTTTATTTTCAAATCAATGGAATAGATAAAAACATTCACCCATCATAAAAAATATTCTAAACAAGTCCCAAATTTATTTAATTTAATATTTGAGATGGGTAAAAAAATTCGATGAGGGAAAATAAATTTAATTAAAACCACTTCATCTCCAAGAATGAAAATCATTTAGATGATTTATATAAAAAATCATGGGTATAAAATATTAGTATAAATACTCTATAAGATGAATTTAAAAAAATAACTCACTCTATGAATTTATTATAAAAAATTTACCGAAAAACACCTACTGCATACAATGTGGAAGAAGACATATCAAGACTCCGAAAAAGGAAAAGGAAATTATGGTAAAATGAATGAATTTAAAATCAATAGAAAAATAAAATACTCATTATTAGATTAATTTCAAACACTAAATGTTACACACATTAATATTAGGGTTCTCATAATAAATTAAAATGAGGGAAATTGATGTAAAATGTCTAGGGGAATCTCCCATGGTATTAAGGTAATGTCTTATGTATCCAATGGCATCAATTAATGTTTTGGATTCTAATAGAGTGCCCTCAAATTATTTTAAATGATGAGATAACTATGTAATTAGTGATATATTTGGTCGTAATACACTTATTGTGAGTTATGGGTTATAATACTATCATTCTTCTAAATGTCAAGGATGGTTCCTTGGGTATAGACTAGAAGAATGGATTTAAATTTAAGGAAAGGCTCACCTCATTGTATTTTCTGTGAGTTTTATTAATGGAGAATGATCTATTGAGCCCATGAATATTCTCTAATATTATTATTCCCTTGGTTTTGATGGGTTCTTACAATGTCAATATTTATTATTTGACATGTACGACGACAACAGACTCGCTAGTAGTGGAAAATGTTGATTCAAACTGGCATTTAATGTCATTGTAGAGACCGATCATTAGTATTATTTTTAATAAAAAATTACTCAGATTATAAATATGTCAAATATTAATTTAGTAATCAAAATTGTATTATTAAATCACAACTCAATGAAAAAAAATTGAATTTTTATTTTAGGGACCACATTTTTGGAGTCATTTCAAGTTATAATAAAACCCTACAATTTTTACCATGGAAGATGGGAACCTGAGATGTTATAATTATTATATTATATTAAATGATTTGGGAAATAAACCGATGTTTTTGATTTCATGGTTTCTAGGGCTAAACATGGGTGTTGGGTCGAGGATGATACTTCATACCATTTGTCATAGTTTTCAAAATATTTTCTTCCGGTATTCCAATTATATTTTGAATACTTTGAAATTGTTTCATAAAAATATTTTTTTATTGTGAGGATGATTTTGATTAATATTGAAACATTTAATTGTGTCATTAGATGTATTATTTAGATATTTTTTTATTATTATGTTCATTTATACTTTTTTTATCGAATATGAGGGTATAATCCCCAACCATGGAACTTGAGGCCCTCACTATTAGTTTGAATCCTCCATCATATGGGGAGGAATTCCTAGGGAATTTTATCAACCAATGAACCATGCAATAATTGGGGGTATGTGTGCGTAGGACCTAGAAAAATTTTATTAGTGTTTTTTAGTCTTACTATTATGTAATGGTACAAAATAGGATAACAATGTGTCCAAACATGATATGGAGCCTTTCCATAAGACTAGCCAACCCATGTGTGAAGAAACTCCATGTTATCTAGGAATAGATTCCTATTTATACTATTCAATTATATAATTGATCTAATTTAACCATAGGTGAAACACATGATTATATGGTGAATTATTGATATGATTCATCTCATGGCATAGTATGACAAGAGGGGGAGTGTTGAGGAATCTTATATAGCATGTACCATTCTTCTGTATGATGAAATTTTATTTTTTATGTGAATTATGATTTGAGTCAGTTATTTGTAGTGTTTGATAAAAGTTATATGTTTTTATTCATATATGTGAATGGTTTTATCTTACATATCCAATCCCATATTTTATAAAAGACATGTTCTATGACTTTTTTGAGAGATTCTCAAAACTCTCTTACTAAAAAAAGTACCAATCATTATATAAATATTTTTTTCTTAAATTAAATATAATTGAAAT
This sequence comes from Viscum album, assembly GCA_963277665.1. Classification (NCBI taxonomy): domain Eukaryota; kingdom Viridiplantae; phylum Streptophyta; class Magnoliopsida; order Santalales; family Viscaceae; genus Viscum; species Viscum album. Next base: position 1,761,794,642 of record OY728131.1, on the reverse strand, counting down.
ATTATTTAAAGAAGGTATATTTTTGGAGTTTTGGGTAGAAAGAAATGATTAAATTATATTATAGTTTTCCATAACATTTTTTATTCGGCACCATCTAAAATAAAATTCAAATTAAAACATAACGAGTGTTATTATCTATAATATTTTTTTGAAATTCTCTTTATTTAATCCCATATTGTGGATTTTTTTTTATAAAAAATTCTACTGTAAAGAAAATAATACTAAATTATATATATATATATATAACGTTTCCATGGTGGGTAGTAGATGTAGAACCTATGTTTGGGTGGTTTGGATTATTGAGAGTGCCAAATTTATGTGGTATACCTATGATGAGAGTAATCTAAAACAATAGTGAATATTTATGTAGGTTATAGTGTCAGTGATCTTGTTTTGAGATGTGTAGAGATAACTTGTGAAACAATTTATTTATGCTTGGCCTGTGAGTGGGTTGGAAGAAATTTAATTCAATAGGTGGCTGATACATAAAATTAAGTATTTGTAATGTTAAATGTCGTGTTACCTTGATATGTGGATGAGTGTGACCCATAGTTTTGACCAATCTTAGGAATAATGTATTGATTAGGTTTGAAAGATAGGTTACCTTATATATCGTGACTCCATATTTGGCATTTAGTACATCTTGACCTTTGAGGGTAACCCATTAGAGTAGTTGTACATTATTTGGAACATTATGCTATGTGAAGAATAAGTAAAAACATCAGTTTGTGAAATCAATTCATAGAAATTTTACATATTTATTTATTATTGGTGTGTTAAGTGACTTGGGTCCTTTGAGATATGTACTTGTGTAAAAGCTCATTCATCTTTATGGATGGTTTCGGGCAGGGTAGTCTCATTCAGATTCCTACTGTAGTTGACAAATGTATATGTTTGGTAGAACAATTATATTCATAGTGGATATAATGTACTATTCCCATGGGTCATAACACTATTGGAGGAGTTTAGGTTTAGGAATCATGAGATACCTGGTGGTCTTGATGTGAATACACTCTGTGAGTTAGTGTTTTGAAAGAATTTATAGTTTTCAATGGAAAAGTGAATATGTGCAGGGACCTATAAACATATGATAAACATTTCGAACAGTGGTGAGACTATGAATGAACTGTAGTGGAATTATAAACTGATGATATAAATATGAGTTTCATTTAATTAGTTTGACATTGGGATATTCCTATAGTCTCAAGAAATAATAAGGGTGCTTTATGCTTGGTGAGATTGCAAGATAGAATAGGAATGTATTGTTTCTAGTATGTGTGTGGATAGTATAGATAAAATGTGCATCATTGGATCTTGGATATAGTCTTCATGATAAGTTTGTTCAGGAGCATATAGCCATAGAGTTTTGATGTAAAATTGGAGAAACCCATCTAAAGAGATACAATATATTATTTCACTTTTTGAGTAGGCTTACACTATATCATGAAAACTAGAACAAGGAGTTCAATTGAACTCGAATCAACCCGAATGTTAAATATTTCAATGTTTTTATTGATATTTTGGACGGTATGGACCCAAATATTTCACATTATATTTTATTATATCCATTATAGTGAAAAGGAAAGAACAAAAAGAGAGTTTTAGTGATCACTTTAGGTGGTAAACTCAATAAAAGATTTATGTGACCAGAATATCACCAAATCTAACCACCAAATATAGATTTGAACATTTAGATGTTGTTTGCTCTATATATAGATAATAATTTTATACATATTATATATTCATGACCAAAATATCTAAATAAAAACCTTATGGTGTGAGAGGAAAAATTATTCTAAATAAATCACTCTAAATATTATGAAAAATTCAAGACAATAAGAATGTTAATGAGAAACCGTAAGAAAATAAATAAAAATCGACGAAAGTATGATTCTTTATTTTGCCAAACCAACTAGACCAGGATAAATAAATGTAAAAAAATCAATATCTTGATAAAGAATAAGTGAAATATGTGTCTCTAAATGAAGAGGCTATAAATAGTTAGGATGCAACATGAAATGGGGGATTAAAAATAAAATGGTTTAATGATGTAAGATAACTATGCATGAAGAAAACATTTCGTAACTATCTTACAAACCAATGAATAATCGTTGGAAAGGATGTTTCAATTACAATATCATGTAGTAGAATTTATATTTATGGTGAATTATTATTTATTAAATAAATAATGAAAAGAGTACTTGTGTAGTCATCTTATTAAAGATAATGATATATTAATACATAATTAGTTTAGAATGAATAAAATAGAAAGGATGAAAAGAAAATAAAAAACAAGATGCTATAAATAGGGTGGGGAATCTTCGAATGAGAGGTAGTAGAGAGGTGGGAGTGGGGGCGTCACAAGAGGCGAGGGAGTCGAGAGGGGCTAGGGGGAATGGAGGCACGAGCCGAGATGTTGTGTCAGTGGTGGAGGCTGTCGAGTTTGGGAGTGCAGGTGTAGTTGGGAGGAGGGGATGGGAAGAGGAGGAGATGGTAAGGAAGTGGTCATCGAATGTCTAGGAGGCAGAGGTCCGAGATGGGATTAGAGGATAGGGTGGCCTAGGACAGACGGCAGGGAGGTGGAGGCCGGGGAGGCGAGGGTTCATGTGGGGAGAGCATGATAGAAAAGATGACTCAGAAAGAGAATCCTGATAAAATATGGATAATGGGAAATTGAATACCCACAGTTTTAATAAAAATATGGGTATAGATATGAAAAAAAACCTATACCCATATTTTTTCTAAAATTTGGGTATATACTCCTGGGGATAGACACCTTTAACAATAGTGAGTCAAACCAGGTGTGAAGTAATTACCATTTTAATGTATCAGGATACCTCGAGTCAGGCCTGAATCACCTTATCATAGTTATTAATCCTAGGTACATCTATTCCATAACTACATCCACTTTTAATATCCAAACAATTATTTATTTCCAGGAATACCTGCATAATCACTACCTTATAGAAATTCCTAGATGCTAATGCATGTTTATCCTTAATGTATATCGTATGGTTGTTCTCCCTAATCAATTTTTTTAATCCTAGTTTCCATGTTTTCTACTAAAATTACATTGATACTAACTATAATTCCCCAACAATAAAAGCCCAAAGTTGGTGCATTATTTTATTATATTGTCATGATTTCTGAAAATCAAATTCTAAAGGCCCGATTATTTATGTTTTCTTAAAATATTATATTATATAAATTAAACCCCTAATACATTGAGAAATACAAAATTAAAACATGATACATAATAAAATTAAATAAATTTCATCATTTAATGCTTATTCATTGATAACTTCTTCATAACCTGGGGAAAAGAAAAATAAAAAAGGTGAGCTCAAATACACAGTAAGGGTAAGTAATGAAGATGAAATATGGAATCAGTATGAATAAATTAGCATGGAAATGAAAATGATTGATAAATAATTATATTAAAATAACTAAATAAGGAAAAATCAATATGGAAAAGTAATAATATATTGAAACACATTCCATTTAATCAATGGAATGAAATGAAATGTATCCATAGATATATCAATGAAACTTTTCATGGACAGAATGTAATGAAAATAAATGAGTGAAATGATTTGTTAATGGTTTTTATGTCAATGGTACATGGAATCATATACTATCAATACCTATCATAAGACAGTTTAAAAATACAGATTATAACTCTTTCAATTTGCCCAACTTAATCGTCTCATGAGGACCATTTGATGCATATAGGATCTATAAAAATTATGAGCCCCTCCAATAATTTCATGAATAGATGATTCCTTATAAAGACTATTCAATATAGATAATATTAATATAAAATATCCTTATAGAGTAATCAATACAGAATTACCAATATTTCCCCAAAATAATCAAATAACTATCTATGTAGAAACTCTCTGTAAAATGGCATAAGATTTAGGTAATACTAATATCCATTTTTTAAGAATATTTATAATCAAGTAAATTTAAAATTTAAAATGCTTTCAAAAAATTTAGAGTTTCAATAGAAATTTAACAATCACAAAATAACGTTACATTCTAGATATATCCATTAAGAACATTCTTAACCAGAATAATCGTTAAACATTTCAAAGTGTCTCATACCACATTGAAACATTTAAATCATAACGCCCATGATATTATGAAATTAAATGAAACATACAATATCATGATAATAATTATATTAAGGATATTTTGAGTCGTGTGTAGTATACACACCTTATAGAAGAATCATGGTGCATAACTACAAATAATTCTCAATGGAATGTACACTCAGACAAAAATACCTTACTTTATCATTCTTTTTAGTTGTATGGTGTGTACTCACATGTATAGTGGTTTTAAATATGTTACTACATAATATAATAACAATATTTAGGTTTATAATACCAGATATTAACGTCTTATGAAAACTTATTACGTATATGTTAACAATCATTCACTATTAAACTCTTTCATGTGTTAATTTACTAGTTTAATCAAGTATGTTTTGACTTGTGATATGTTGTTAGAATTATATAGATCATTATTTCATAGTATCAAAAATTTATAAAATGTCCTAAAAATCATATATATTAATTTTATAATTTTATACAGTAGTTTATATGATTTGGATTTTAGAAATTAAGTGCATTTTTCAAGGAGATGGTAGGTTTTACGTACACATCAATGCTAATTTAATTTATTTTTTATATTAAAAGATTGAAAAAAAATGAAACATATATATATATATATATATAATATTTCCATTATCATATTTGGGTTATATATGTTAAATAGGTTTAATAAATCTCTCCTTTTTGTGGTCCATGTACGGCATGAATGAGTCATATCTCTTTGAAGGGGCGGTAGTCCACACTTCCTCCAACAAAATTATCATATTTATGCTCGATGAAAAATATAAAAGTATATTCTCAATAAATATTATAGAAGAAAAAATACTTTATAAATATAATATATATCATAAATAAATTTTGTTTTCATCATAATGACTTCCCTTATAGTAGGTAATGGAAAAAAGTGAACAATCATTGTTTCGTGAGATAGTAGTTCTCCATAAACAGAAATAGTATGTTCGTTGCCAATTATATGGAGGTGTGTAAATTTTTTGTTAGAAACATTTTCATAAAAACATCCTAGTATATTTATAATACTATTGATATTATATAATAATTTAATAAAGATATTTTATGGGGTATTGAACTGAACTAAAACTAAATATCATGAGAGAATATGTTACCTCTTTATCGAGTAAATATTTTTGTTGGGCCAAAAGGATTTCATGGAATAATTTATACCCAAATGGGGGGGTTCAAGGTCTAGGGGAGGGATTTTGGTAAGTTATGTGTAAATATTTTTTCCAATCATATGTGTTTTTATATCTTTGAGGGATGAGTAGATATGGTGGCCTTTTATAAGGGAGGAAATAGACTCACATGGTATTTTGGAAAAGAAGTTAGGTCTACCAACATTACTACATAAAAAAGTTCAAAAAAATAATACAAAATCATAAATTTAATGTTAATTGAAGAATTATTTAAATTAAATGGGTTTTGGAAAAGAGGACAGGTCATTTGATCCCTTAAGTTAACGGTTTTTTCCTTTATTAAATGTAATTTTACCATAACAATTGTAACTAATTTTAACTATATTCACTTATATTTTTTTGTCAAAAACATATTTATACTTAGTTAAAAATATAAATTATTATGATTTCAAGTATGGAATAAATTTTACCAAATTTAAATCATATTAGTGGTAGAAATTGGTTTAAATTTAATCTCTTAGACGGGACGATAATATAAGGATTTCAAGTAAAAACATCCAAAATATTGTTATGTTATTATAAAAAATTTCAACATGAAATTTATTAAAATGACATAAATTGTATTTATTGTTAAAAATAATATCTAATTAAAAATTTAATCCAGTAAAAAATATAATTTATCCTTATAAATAAATTAAATGAAAAATTATTTTGAACTAAAATTCGGTAGTTTTAACTATTTATTAAAACATGAAACTACACATAAAAATACCAAAAAATAACTGTAAGTTAATTTTTAGGTCTAGATATAACATTTGGTGTTTATGTTGACATATTAAATTTAGTAAGTGGACAAAAATTTTATTTAAAATGTGTTGGATACTAAATGGTGACAAAAACCTTAATAAAAATATAGTATTTTTGTATAAAATTGGGATTAATTTTATCTTAATCCTATCAAATTTATGAGCTGAAAATAAAAAATATTTTATTGAATGTATAATATATTTATCACATTTCTATCACCCACTAATTATAATTCATTTAACTTATTAGGGTAAAAAAAAAAATTGAGCGTAAAAATAGTTTTCTATAAAAATATTACCACTATCTTCAAGTGGTTCTTATAGTCATTTATAATTTATCTATAACCAGTTAATTAGTTTTATAACTAAAATATTCTAATTAGTTAGTTAATACTATTAATAATGGGAATATTATATTTAAATATACTAAATAATAGATTAATAATATATTATTAATTGACAAAACATGGACATTTGTGCAACACAATCCATCGAAGAAGGTTGTTCTTGTGTGTAACGCACACTAACTCAGTGTTTCATGCATTGAAGTATATAGAATATATTCTACATATTTTGTATAGTAAATATATAGTAATGTATCTAGTCTATATATTCCCTTTTAAACTTTATTTTACATGTCAGAATCACTATTTAGTTTAATGTTGTACATCGTAATTTTGGGGTGTTACATTTTATGTTATTGAGACATTCCCATGTTGCCTTTATCATACCATATTATATTATTATTCAGTGTTAAATTTTATGATTCACACACCTATAATGTTTACATTATAATTATATTGAATTAAATATATTATTTTCATCATGTTATGACTATATTATTCACTAACTGGTCTTTATTGTGAACCCATTTCTTATGTATGTCCCTGGGTTACCCTGTGTAGTTTTAAAAGAATAAGGAAATTTAATGGAAGTTTATGGAGTATATTATTGGGTATTTTTATTTTAGTTTCATTATTTATACTATATACTTAATTACAAAAATAAACTAACCCTCGTAATCTTTTCCTATCGTATAAAATGTATATTTATGTCATAAATCATAAAATATATTGTATAAAAATACTATTTGTCAAATATATTTACTCTTCATAGTAATTTATCATTGATGATTGATATATTATACCATATTATGAATTAATATCTTATATAAAATATTATTATAAGGAAATAATGTTGAACACAAATGTATTCTTCTTTGACTATTCAATTGTTTCATTAAACCAAATTAAATTAACAATAATTTCTATTACATTTATTTTTTTATTTTTTTTATCAATAATTTTTCTTTTATACAATGTTCTCTTTTCTATAATGGAATCTTAATTTTTTTCACCAATTATCCTTTTCCCCCTAATTGGTTTAAATGATTTTTTTTAAAATTTGTAATGATGTGGGTTTTTAGAAAAATTTTATTTCAAAATGATCCAAAGGGTTTCTCCATCATTTAAAAAAATCGTTTTATAACCCACTCCCTGTATTATTTTTTATATATATATTTCTCATTCATGTTTATTTTTTTGGGATTCATTTTTTATTTTTTTGAAATTACTTACACCTATTTTATAGAAAAAATTATATATATTTCAGGTTTCCATTATTAAATATCCTTTTATAAATTAAAATATACAAAATAATATTATCTTTTTATTGAAATAATTACGACTTTTGAAGATTAAATTATTAAAGATTGTATAAAAATAATTATTTTTCAATGTATTATAACTTCTTATTTAAGAAAATGTTATATATTTCTAGTTTTTCATTATTAAGAACCTGTTGTAATGTAGTTTTCAAATGTCTTCTCTTTCCCTTCAAAAAATTACTATTTTGAATCTAATATGAACATAAATTTTTTAAAATAAGATTTTTAAAAAACTTTTTTATTTTCACTATTATTTAACCTAAATGTCATATAATCCATTAAATTTTATTTTGATCCCATTTATAAATTATTATGATATGATTTTTTTTGAATATAAGAGTTTTTATACTCTATTAATCCATAAGTTCATGTTATGTGATGTTTTTGAAATTTCTATCAAACCCATTCTTATTCTATGGTTTCTTTAAGGGATGATGAATGTTTGATTTCACAAGTGTTATAAAAATGTATATATTTTAATATGTGTGAGACATATATCTCACTGCAAAAAATTTTGTATAGACTTATATCTAATGAGATATATAAGTCAGGTTCATGAGTTAACAGGTCTCTAGGTTCACAAGGGCTGAGTCTGAGGTGTTAATATCTTATAGAACTATTACATGTCAATATGTTAGATTCAATATAGATTTATAAAGTATAATTTTGGTGAAATTAAGCACTACTCATAATTTTACATGTGAATGTGTTTGAAATTTTATATCAAAAAAAATCTTACAGTGATGTATATATGATCTAATAATAATATTATGAGTGAATAATTAAGTGAGTGACACAGTTTAGAACGATAGAAATTTATATTTTTATTAATTTTTTACCTTTTCATGTTTTTTATCATTTTATTCGTTATTTCCATTATTACTAATTTTTTCAATTATTCCACAACTTTAAATTGTGCACACCTGCTTTATGTTTATTAGTTGTTTTAATCTCATTCATTACTTTTATGGTTCATTAACAAACATATAATTATCTTATATTTCACCATCCTATTTTATTATTATTTCCAATGGTCATTACATATTATTTTTATGTTACTGATATATATGTATATATCATGTTATATAACATTGTTATGATATAATCCATTGTGATATTTTATTTAAATTATAGAGTGTTTGAGATCACCCCATTATTTGGATTCCAGTCCCCATGTTATAGAGATTATTATATCATGTGAGATATATATAAAGGGTCTATTGAATAATGGTTATGGAGAAATTTTTACTATTGTAGTGAATTAATATGTTTATTTATCTGATATATAAGTCCCAAAACATTTTACTTTTTCAATTATGTGACAATATTTTAGATTTGTTACCTAAATCATGAGAATAATGTATTATTCAAGCCATGATTATCTTGGAGTGATTGAGTCTGTATCCAAGCATATATTAGTTATTGTGCCACCCCATTTCCTGAATTAATTATTTGGATTAAATTATATCTCTTTTATTGATTTAATTATTTTAAAAAAGAAGTTATGATTTCACTACACACAATACTAACATAGCTTTCATTTAACACAACACCCAACTTTAAGAAAACCATTATATATTTTTAATATTGTTATTTAAATGCAACTATTTTAGCATATCCCTTAAAGTGGGGATATTATTGTAAATTAATAATTTTGAACTATTCATTATTTTGGATTTATAAAGAGAAAATATGTTGATAATAAAATAAATAATTTTTCATAATAAACATATATGTTTCTAAAATACTATTTTCTATAAAATATTTTTCATCTCACTTTTTGTAAAAAAACATAAAATTAACTTTGGAAAATTTTAACCAATTAATTTGATAAGTAAAATAAATTTTTTATGTAATAATTTCAAAAAAATAATAAGGTTGATTTTCATGATTTTTCAGAAAAGTCTCATTTTTTATGAATAGTACGAACTAATAAATTTTAACTAGAAACTGTCATTTATTTTTATTTAGTTATATTTTTGAATTATATTTTAAAATGGTTTTAATTTACATTATCTACTATAGTAAATCAATTAATCCAAATTATTTTAGTAGAATAAAGATTATATTGAAATTTTATTCAAAACTATGTAAAACTTTGATTGTTTGGAATAAAAAACCTCGATTTCTCATCACATCTACCAGATTGATTTTAAATTATTTCGTTCTACATAATTAACATGAATATCTAAAACTGGACTCAATATTTGGAATCAAAATAATTTTTAATTATTAATAAGTTTTATTTATTTATTAATAAAAAGTAATAGTAATAACATTAAAAAAATATTTATCCTAGTTACGGTATGAATGGATTTATCGGCATGTTAAACTAAAAAGAAAAGGGTAAAAATAAACTATAAACTTGTCCAAAAAATATTTTCTAGACATATTTTCACTATTCCAAGACTAATTTTCTTTATTTCTCTGTTTTTACGAGTTTTTGATGAAATATGTGCCTTGTCGAATATAAAAAAGCACAATTCTTATATAAAAAAGATGATTACATAAGTCTAAATGGCGGGGTCATATTACAATCTTTCTCCTAAAGGGGGAATAAATAATCAAGGAGATCATTCATACAAGTAATATCATGAATTACTGCATTATTGGAAAGTCCGTCTGCCACTGTATTCTCTTCATGATAGATATGAGTGGTAATGTGCTTGATGTAGTGGAGTGAATGGAGAAAATCCATCCACTGTGTAGTAATTGACCATGTAAGATAAATTACATCATTCCAAATCTCTTTCACTATGGTGTTCGAATAACTTTCAATCCATATGTTGTTCTAACCCTTATGCTTAGAAAACGTAATAGCATAAATCTCACTCGTCATGTTATCCTCCATAGAAGAGGCAATGCCACAACATCAAAAGAAGCACTCGAGGATCTGACCATGATGATCTCTAAAGATGGAACCACATCCCACCGGAACCTAATTTCCTTTAGAAGCACCGTCTACATTAACGTTATTCTAGATAGAGAACCAGGGTTACTAGAAAACATCAAAAGTGCATCACGGTAGAAGACAAATTCCATCAACCCATAGATGTTGCAAAATCATAAATCATTCACTGTATGGTTGCAATATCTTTTCTAAATCTATGAATATTTACAAATAACTGTTAGGATCTGTATCCAACCCTCATTAGGGATGAGTGAGATATTTTTGTGAAGAATAATATTTCTGTCATAGAAAATCACATGATGAAGCTCAAAAACTACAATAAGAATTAGGTTCGAGATTTGTTGGGAGTTATTCATAATAACACAATGCTTTAGTTGGACATTGAAAGATTCAAGAGTTAATAATATGCAATCAAATATGTTAAAAATAATTTAAAAGGGAAATAGATGTGAAACAACATTGAAAAAGATAGTTATAATATTCTCTATGTTGATTACAGAGAAGGTATTATAAAAAAATATGGATTACAAAATATTGTAAAAATGTTTCTGTGGGGAAGATGGTCTATGAAATATGAAATATTAGAGTTAATAATTAAGGATTAAATAAATCCATATCAAAAATTTTTATCTAGCTAAAATCTGTTTCAGAAATAAGAAATTTTTTATTATATTAAATTTTAGAAATCATCGTACCATTGTGTGAAGGATCCCAAATTAGAAAAACATGTGTGTTAGAGAATGTATAGTTTCCAATGACATGAAAAAAATTCTTTAGGGATACTATTAAGATAAGAGTTAATAGAATCCTTAATATTATTATTATTACATTATGGAATAATTATAGTTGGAGTAATTGAAATTAGGGGGTACTAGTCTAGTTGTCCAACCAGAAGTTCATGGTGGAGTTCTTGGAAACCATCCATCTAGATTTTTTCATAATATTGGAATATGCTTTCTTGAAGGATTTCTAAATGGAAGATTTCAAAAAATTCAAGTTTCCTTTGTTTATCACATCGAAAAACCTATTTTTAATGAAGTAAAAAGAGGGACATTCATTTTGGATTAGGTTCCATGTACATCTGTATTGAAGGACCACATTAAAGAGAGTTAAAATTTAAATTCCAATGCCACTCTTATCAAAAGGTTTGCAGCACATGGACTAATGTATAGTCACCAATATTCTATCTAGAGTACAGCCAGTCCCAAAAACATTTTATTGAAACATTCATTTTTTTAAGAGACCGGCATGCCATTTATAACCCATAATTGATTAAACAGTTTTGGAGACAATGACAGATTTGACAATTCAGATTCCACCAGCCACAGAAAGGGTTTTCCCTTTCCAATATGATATATAATTATGAACTTGATCAAAAATATTATTGAAATACGTAGATTTTTTCCTGCCCCAAAATTATGGGTACACCAAGGTAATTAAAAATAAATGATCATTCTTTAATTCCTAATTCATTAATAGTACCACAATTTCTGTTAGCCTGAAAATTTCTCACAAAGAAGATAAATGATTTATCCCAGCAAATAACCTCATCTCAAACTTCCTCATAATGAGGGAGATCCTTTTGAGAGTTTGAATGTTTCTTTAATCACCATGTAATAATAGAATGATTTCATCCATATATAAATTATGTGTGGGCGAAATCAAATTTCTGGAAGCTTGGATGGGCTTATGTTTACTCTGATTCACATGGTGGGTAAGCAATCTACATAAATTAGCATTCACAATATAGAAAATAATTGAAGAAAGGGGGTCACTCTCTCTAACAACTTTGGATAATTTTAAGTATCCTAGAGGACACCCATTAACTATGATAGATATGGAGGATGTGTTGAATAGGGTTTTAATTTATAATATAGTGGAATTATTGATTTCAAATCCATGTAAAACATTGAAGATAAAATTCTATTCCACGGTATCATAAACATTTCTAATTTCATTTTTAATGAAAAAATATCCACCATTGTTTTCATTGTTTAATGTGTTTTTTTATTTATAATAATGTCAAATACAGTCTTGGATGGATCTTCCCTTGATGAAGCAAAAATAATTATAAGAGATAATTTTGTCAATCATCGTAGTATGTCTGTAAGGAGTTTACTGATGATTTTATAAAGTGTATTAATAAGATTAATGGGCCTGAAATTTTTCCTTTTTTACATATGTAAAAGGTATGAGAACTCAATTACTTTTAAAAATACCATGTGAGACTCTCTATCACTTATAAAAGGCCACTCCTCTAAAATTCACACACTCACACATTTAGGATAAATAAATACCTCCCAAATCACATTCAATCTTCCCAAAACTCAAACTAGGGGTCTTATTTTGTACATAACTCCATCCTAGGAGGTATTTTAGTTATATGTTACGAAGGATACTCAAAGAACTGGTAACTTTCAACAATAAGAAATATAGTTTTATATATTCTTACCTCCCATTAGGTTATTATTATATTTGGATAATATAATAACCTAAGAATATTACATATAATAATATGTTTTTTATTAAGATAATGGCCTAAACCCATCTCTAATTAAATGAAATTGGTTATGAAATCTTTGTTCTTGTGTACGGTGCACTACCACCTCGAGATCTGATGTCATTCGTTCTTCCATTACCAATTATAATGGTTAGACAAAATGATAAATTTTTTGGTTATATATTTTATTAATTATATTATTCTTATTCTTTAGTTGATATATCACACACACCTTTTGGCATTCAACTTATTTTTAATACAATAATGTTACTTCTGTGTACATTAGACTATGACCTCATGATATGATTTGATTTATTCATGATTTACATGGATTGTATTAAGTATGTATTTAATAAACACAAGTGATATACATGAAATTAAAATGATTCTATAATTATATTAAGTAATTTACTTTTGTTTCATTAAATATAATAAGAAAATTAAAACTACGTTCATGCATAGGTACGGCCAACCGTGTCTTTGAACGGTGCATTTTATTTTCTATCTCTAAATTTAATGGATTTTCCTATATATATATATATAATGAATATATATTATAAATTCATCATCGTTGAAAATATGGATACGATGAAACAATTATCCATTTAAGCGGATCAAAAAAATAACAAGTCAAAACATACACGAAAAACAATACAGTTATTGCACGAAACGTGAATTTTACATAAAATTGTTAATAAACGTGTAATAAAATAGAATATGTAATTATTATATGGTATAATATATTTTAATATGGTTCTATAATATATCTCTAATAAACCAATATTTATTATATTGGATTTTTGAATGAGTACCATCGAATTCATGACTTAAGGTAATGAATTTTTGTCTCAATTTTCCATCTTTGAGACGTAAATTATATTATGTTCATATAATAATTGATGAGGTTTATATTCAAACCATTTAACATTTAATATCCTGATTTAATTTATCAGAATGATATTTCATGTTTTGTTTTTTGGCATTCTATCATGGGGATTATAATTCATGGTTACTTAAGTGGTATCAGTTTTATGTTAATATCACATCATTTATAGTATAGTTTATAATTAATTTTAAAATGTTGACATATCATTATATTCCCCTCATGAAATTTCATAACATCTATTTAACTCTATTAATTCCTGATATCTTCAATTAATGGTTCCATTTTCCACTCACTGTTATATAAAATTAATTAGTAGTTCGTTTAATAAAAATTGGCTTTATTTATCTCTTCGGTCTGAAATATGTTTTTTCCCAAACAATGTTTTTAAAAATGTTATAAATTTTTTTATTACTCTATTATGATTTTAAATATATATTTTTTCACTTTTTAAATTTTACAGATTTTTTAAAGTAATGTTCATGATTTAATCTAAATAAATAATGTTTGGATTTTTTTTTGAATATCTGAAAGGAATCTTAGTTTTAACATGTATGGTATGAAAAGAATTCAGACATCATGACTAGTCATTTATTTTATTACGAAACTATTTTTTCTCATGGTTATATTAAAATAAAACCAATTAGAACTATACTACATTATAATTTTTTATCAAATAGTAATGGATATTTTCTTCAAATATTTTTTAAATTATCTTTCAAAATTAATTTCCATATAAGATGACATCTATTGGGGTTACATTTTCCATACTGTGGATATGATCCATGGATAAATTTAAAATTATTTCTCCATATGGGTTTTTATGGACTTATATTTTTGAATCCTATTTCACTTGCATAGGTTATAACATAAGAAAATGATTATGAAACCTAGTTCTTTTCAATAGTTATTCGATGAGGTAATGATTATTCAACCTGTATCTTTTACATTGGTTATGATATAATGAAATTTTTATGATACCCATTTCATTTCATGATTTAAGATATGATGAATTTTTATGATGTTTTGGAACACAAAAATAAGTTTTTTATTATGTTATGGGTGTGATATATGTCTTCTACAAATGATGTGGGTAAATATTTAAATCTCATGAGATAGAATGGACTAGAATTAGGAGTGAACTCGTTTCAGTAAGACATGGTTGGAATGGGTAATGAACCCAATTCTTTAAGAGAGGCTTGCAATGAGGAGTGAAATAAATTTAGTAAGACATGTATATAATGGGTAGTGAACCCAAATTAGTATGAGACTTTTTCATAAATGATATCCCTATAAGTTAACCATGAATAGTTAGGAAATTATTTTCTATGCATCGGTGTTTGAAACAAATTCCATATTTTATGACAGTGTTATTTCTCTCATGGTTCATATTCTTTGACACCATTATAATTCATGTTTTATGAACAAAAAATCATTATTCCCTGAATAAAGATTATGATTATTGATATGAAAAGTATGGATTTACATTATCATGATTAGGTTCTCATTCAATTACATTCATGTTAGGCTTTTGTATCTCCCTTGTTTACCCTTACTGAGCATCTAAGCTCACCCTTTTTATATGTTTCATTTACCTAGGTTATTAAAAAATGTATTATATATGATAATTATAATAAGGGTTCATGTTTTTATTATTTAAATTAGATATTAGGATGCTCACTTATATAACATTATTTATATTTCCATGATTCCAAAGGTACTACAATATTATGGTCCTCCTGCATGTGTTTTTTTATGGTAATTAATATTCATATAAAATGAAAAAATATCTATTTTAATGCAATGGTTTTCCATAATTGGTACCCTATTATAGGTTTAGTTAACCATTGGAAAATAGGATGGGAAACAATTTTGAGGTCCCTATTTATTTGTCTATGGATAAGCCTAAGGATAAGCTAATGTGTAGAAACGTTTCCGAGAATCATGGTAAAGGATAGAGTGGTGGGATTCCAATCAGTACCTTCATATCAAGAAAATACAATTTCATGTTTTTCTGGGATATATGTACCTTTATTTCGAAACCCCAAAATATCGTATGGGTCTAGACTCTATTTGGAACTAGTGTACCAAAATGGGGCTTCCTTCACACATAGATTGACACTCCCATCAAATATCCTTTGGGAATTCACAAACTCATTACGGACCATCGTGAGGTATATACATGTTTTATAGATATGAATAACATAGGATAAGCCAATGGTGTAATATATTAAAAATAATGTGTCATGATTTTGACATCGTATAAGTCATTTTCATGATTATGTGGTTCTCCACTATGATTATTGTTTTCAACTCTATTATTTTTTTATTATATAATGACTAGAACTATAGGGTACCTAGTTAATTCTATATTTGAAAAAAAGTTAAATGATTTCCCCACTGATAATACAATTTTTATGGGTGAAGGAATGGAAAACCTCATCATTATGCTCAAATAAATTGTCTCAATCTTTGAATCATGAGAGACTTCTAAAATTGCAATGGTGGGAACAATATTCTGATGAGTCCTTCATAAGGCAACATCCACCCTCTTTCAGTTGGTTTTCTGATCATTTTTTTTAAATATTGATTATTATAGCTAAAAATGTATTTACCACTCTCTATTTTTCAACAAAATGAAAAAATAGTTTTGGTTATCTATCTCTTGGAATGAAAAGCGGATCAATAGAGGACTCCTATAAAAATATAAGGCAACATGATGAAACTGAATCATTGGATTGGGATCAGTTTGAGGAAATATTTTTCTATAATTATATTCCTCCTAATATTTTTATGAATATTGGGAAGGATTTACTTCATCTTATGAAAAATGATAATGAATATATTGGTAACTATAGTGAAAACATTACAATACTTGTGAGGTATTATTACAGTATTATCATCCAACCTAAATTAATGGTTAATCACTTATTCAATGGATTAATAACTACTCTCTAATGGGAATTATCCATAAGAGTATATAGTACATATAATGTGATTTTTTAATGTGAAATCACGTTTTAAATGGTGGTTTTTTCACTAATAAATATCATGTTTTTGATAAGAAAATAATGATAGAGTAAAAAAGAAAATCAAAAAAACTCTAGAGTGAAGAAGTTGAACATTAATATATGCTCATAATGTGAGAAGAAAAATGTAATAAATTTCCATAAGGGGAATGTTATATGTTTGGACTATGGATGTTATGGCCCTCTGGATATTGATTTATGATGTGATGAGAATATTTTAGATAATGATGAAAATATAGATAAATATACTTGGAATTCCCCTCCCACTCTAGAGTTCTTCAATATTAAGGATAATTGGAACTATGATTTCCAGTTCCCAAACCTGAGGGTTAATGATTTTGTCGAAGTCAATAACCACTAAAGATGAGGTACAATGGGAAATCTCTTATGATCATAGTTTCTAATTAAGTGTGTGATAATTATTTTTAAAGGTACACAAACCATCCAATATAGAATTGATAATGTCTTATTTTACTCTAGATGTACCCATTATTTCATATCTAAAGAACGTTCTAAGAGTATCATTCTTCCTACTAAATGATTATATGTAGTCATAGCAAGGAAAACCCCTAATGAAATTATGATTTCAACTCAATTCTATGATTCATATCTGGTTTTTGTTTTCAGGAATGGGATTCCATCAAATATTATCATACATCCTATGGTTGAATTAGAAGTACTCTGAGGTATCTCTTTTCTTTCACTTCATAAATCTCAAATACATTTTTTAGGAAGGGAAGTCACTTTTGAAATTCCAACCCACACTATGATCATCAATCAATGTGATGAGAAGTATGAAATTTTAATGAAGATTACATCAATTATATTAGTAATAATTCCCATTCATAAGGGGTATTTATCACAGATGGTTGGGATGAAGCATAAAATCCATGATATATGTATTGTGAGTAAATTTTTTATGTATATAAAAAACATTTATCCTATCCCTCCACAAAAATGAGGTATTATGTTCAGAGTATAATTCATACATGGTACCATACCAAATCCAAATACACTCTTGAGAATGGAGCCAATTTAGTTGCATTAGTTTAAGAAGAAAATTTAGGAAAACCATGGAGATGGATTCATTTATCAAAATGGTTCTCCTTAGGGTGGGCCTTTTATTTTTTGAAAAAAATGATTATTAATGAATGTGACTATGTTTTGATTATTTGTAGTTGAATAAGATCACAATAAAAAAACTATTTTATTCCTCATATTGATGACATATTCAATCAATTTCATGGGTTGTAATACTTTACAATGATTGAATTGCTTTTGGTAATCATTAATTAAGGGCCAAGAAAGAGGACATAACAAAGATAAAATCCCATAAGAATTATATATAGTGATTTCACTCAGTCTTACTAATACCCCTACAATCTTCATGTATTTAATGAATACTTTCTTTAGTGATTAGTTTGATTAGTTTATGGTAGTCATAATAGATGATTTTTTTCTATTAAAAAGGAAATTAAGGGCCTGAAAACCAATTGATAATTGTACCAAAGACCCTATGGAATGATAAAATATATGGACATTTTACACAATGTGAATGATGGCTACAAAATGTTTCATTATTAGTTTATATAATCTCATGACTATATATATTAGTGTATCCATCAATGACATAGTATATTGAATAATGGATGAGATAAAAAATAACTAATATATTTAGTTTCATTGGTTTGGATAGATATTATTGAAAGTTAGAGGATAATTTTTCATGACATTATAATCCTATGACCATGTAAACTAAGATGGGATCCATGTCACACTAGAGAGAAAAATGTGGGTATACTTTCAAGAAAATGAAGAGAAGATTAGTCAGTACACCTGTGCTTGCATTATGTTGTAGTGGATAAGAGTTTTTAATCATTAATAATGCATATAATAATGGATTGGTATGTGTTCATATATAAAATGAAATGGTTATTTCTTATTCTTCATACAAATTAAAGGGTAATGAGAAAAATTACCCGACATTGGATTTATTATTTGATATGGAAATTTATTTGCGTTAAACACATGGAGGTATTATTTAGAAAATGAAAAGCGGGGTGTATATATTGATAATAAAATATAAAATTGTATATTCACATTTATAGAGTTGAATATGTACCAAATAAAATTTTTATAGATGATTAAATATTATGTCTTCACAATACATTACCACCCTTGAAAATTAAAAAATGTTTCTGGTGATTTGATTCAAAAGTTTAATTCAAGCTTACCCATAATGAAGATAAAAAAAGAACCAATATTTTTTGGTTTTCAATGTATGGATATGTAAATCTGGAAGTAAGGATAAGAGGATTATATTTATTAGCTGAATGTTCAAACATTTATCCAAGTTATTATTAACAAGGAAAAGATGAAATATTTTAATATAAAAATGATGGTTTGAAATTTTCTTTAGTGTAAACTTGATCATGATGGAATAATACGGTTTAGAAAAAAAGTATATGTTCCTTTCACACTGAACAGTAATGATTTTTTGGAGGAATCTCATAGATCATAGTTCTATATTCATCATCAAAGTATAAATATGTGTAGATATTTGAATTATTTATTCTATTTAGTTGGCATAAAAAGAAATATCCATAGGATTGTATCTCGGATCAGGGTATGAAAATATGTCGCTGATGAATGTAAAAAGTCCAAGTGGATGTTTTATTGATTACCCATCGCATAATAGAATTAGGA
Source organism: Viscum album (assembly GCA_963277665.1). NCBI lineage: Eukaryota > Viridiplantae > Streptophyta > Magnoliopsida > Santalales > Viscaceae > Viscum > Viscum album. The sequence goes on along the minus strand of OY728131.1, from coordinate 1,761,774,872 downwards.
GAACATATCCATGGATTCTTTCATTGGACTCCCCAATATTTTTAAAGGGAATAATATTATATTGTTTATATTCGATCATCATACTAAATTAGAACACCTCATTACTATCAAAGAATAATTTTATCTAAATCACCTTTCTAGGATATACATTAAAGAATTGGTATGGTTCAATGGTGTACAAAATTCTATCATGTTTGATTGGGAACTAATGTATACCATAATGCTCTATCGATGTCAATAATATTCCTTTTATAAAGAGTTTAGTTTCAGCAATGTGTATTATCCTATAATGGATGGTCAGTGCGAACTATTCAAAACCTATAGGTTTTCTTAGTATCTATTTATTTGGATTTATATTTCGGTTGAGATTTACACCATCCTTTAGTAGAGTTTTCAAAAAAAATAGGTCACTCGAGAATTTAGATGGACCATCTTGAGGCCCAATATAGAAAGAAATGTAGATCAAAATTTGATGTAATGAAGTGGGAGAAACAAAGCTTTTGGTTCTTGACAAACATGATGAAATTGAAGAGGTAGTTAAATCCATTTAGTAACACATCAAGGAATATTGTAGTTGGTGGATAATTTATGCAGACAATCTTTGGTATGTTCATGGATTATTTATTGGGGGAAAAGGTGTTTCTATGAATTTATCCTTGGAATATGGTAATGATATTCTGGACGAAATGGAAACAAATCCCAATGTATATCATCTCCTTTGATATTAATGAATGTATTTGTATTTTAGCCTTTACATGTCATTCCCACTATACTTATCTTATGTTCATGATTCATTTCATGTATATCTATTGAGGAAGTATATGCCTAAACCTTCATAAGTACTAAATTCAGAGGACATCATCTTAGACAAAGATCTTTGTTAAGAGGAGAAACTGGTTGAGATTTTGGATCATACTAAGAATGTTCTAAAAAACTAGCCCACTCAGCTAGTTAGAGTTCTATGCGGAAGTCACCACTCTGAGGAAGCAACATGGAAAATTAAGGATATGATGAGGTAGAAATATCCTCATTTGTTTATATTATTATAATAGATTTATAGGGAGAAATTAATTTTAGGGAGCGGTTTAATGTAACATAAAATAATTTTATGAATTATTATTTTGAATAAAATAAATATAATTGATGTCTTGAATTTCATGATACACCAATTTAATCTTACACTGTATGAGACACTATCTTAGCTTGCATCTCACAAAACACTGGGTTTTAACAAAACCAAAATATATTATTAATGTTGATATTTCAACGCGACTGTTAAAGACTATCCATTTTAATTGGGGATATGAATAGTAATATTTTTTTTAAATATTTTGTATAAGGTATTTATATAAAGAAAACATATTGATATCAAAATAAATTATTTTTTGTGAGTTCATTATATGTTTCAAAAATAATATTTTCTCAAAAAAATATTATTATTCCTTTTTAAAAAAATAATAACATATTTTTTTATCCATTTTTAAAAATTCAAATGATAAAATAATATTATTATTTTAATTCCTAATTTCACTATTATCTTATAGTTAATTTTTGAGACATTTCTAAAAATGTTTATTTTTTATGAATAGTAAGAAACACTAAATATTAATTGAAAACAATCTTTTTTATTAATTTATCAAGTAAGATAATTAATATTTTAAAATGGATTTTATGTAAAATTAGTTTAATTATACGTATACTAATTTAATTTATGTTATTTTAACCAAATTTAAATTTATGTTAGATAAGAAAACGTTATAATATTTTGATCATTTTCTCTTTAAAAACATGGTTTCTCTACATGTCTATGGGATTAATTTTAAATTATTTTTTTCCACATAAGTGAATGGAATTTTTAAAAATATATTTGAGATTTTCAATTAGCATAATTTATAATTTTTAATAAGACAAACTATTTTTTTTCAAAATAAATTGTAAAAATATAAAAACATATTTACTACAGTAATGGAAAAAATTGTTTTTTCATAGGGTTAAACTAAAAATATTTCCATAAAAATATCTAATAAAATTTTATAAGAACTTTTTTCAAGATATATTTATATCATTCCTATTATTATTGTCAATACTAGTTCATTTTCTACTGTTGGGACATATGAAAAACATTGGAACACTCATTTATTTTCATAAATACCATGTGTGTCCTCTCCCCAATTATAAAAGGACTCCCAATCTTTTCTCTTCTTCACACCCTAAAACCATTTTGGATCAGTCTTGATATACCCAAATCAATTCTTAAACTCCCACATATCTTGATAGAATACCTATTTTGGGGAAAACTCTATCTAATGAATGATTTTAGGGAAACCTAAAGAGGATTACTAAAGACGATGTAACACAAATCAATGAGAATTTATGTTTTATTTCATCCCACACACAATTAAATAATTATTATATCATGATTATATAAGAAAATAATTATATTAATTTTTATTTATCAGTTTTTATGATAATGTGATAACCTATAAACATCTCCACTTCCACTAAATGTGTTTCAAAATCATCGTTATTGTTCACATCATATTACCGCCTTGTGAATATATGTTATTCATTCTTCTATTGAAACCTATAAATAACATACATAATATTTTATTTATAGTTTAAATATTATTTTTATGATATTATTTTATAATATTATTTTTATATCACATATACCTTAAATGTTATAATTTTTTTGGAATATGTTAACATCACTCATGTGTAAAATAGATTACCACCTCAAAAATTGATGTGATTTGATCATGAATTATATTAAATGTATTAAAGATAAATTTACTAAACAAATTTGATATATATTAATAAAATAATTCATTAATTATAATATATCATGTAATTATCGTTCTTTAATTTCGATAAGAAAATGAAAATATCGGCCATGCATACATATTATCTACCATCTCTATGAGCGATGAACTTTATTTTTGATATCTTATACTTTTTGATTAATATACATAAAACATACTAAATATATTTTATATTTTTATAAATTTTTTCAACATGTGGATTTGTAAACCATAAACTATATAAGATTCCTATAAAAACAACATGTCAAAACATTCATGAAAATCAATGTTGCTATTATATGAAATGTGAAATTATCATGTACTTATTAACAAATGGGTAATAAATGGGATTTAGTAAATAATATATGTTATAATATATATGAATATGGAACTTTAATAGATATATAACAAATTAATACATGTTGTATAGGATTTTTTAATGATTATGAAAAAAGTAATGTGTAACGTCCCCATTCCGGGTGCCGCCTGAATGTGCCCCTAACCTAGTTAGTTACATGGCCTTAAGAACATTTCCCCAAAATACAGAGGTTGTCGAATAGTAGTCTGGTCATATGGTGTGATCATTGAGAAACTCTTACCTCATTGGCAGAGTAAACTTGGAGGAAATAAAATAGTAACAATAGATGAATTAGTAATACCATACAACAGAAGTAAACAGTGGATGACTGATCGTAGTAAAAAAACTAGAGAACATATATATAAATGATGTATTCCACATGTGTCTAGGATAGTAGGAAAAATATCACAATACTGAAAATAAAATACATAAACCATATTATATAAAAGAAATTAATGTACAATAGCATCGCAAGCCTTAGCTTGGTCCCATGCTCCCTTGCACCAACATCAATCAAGTACCTAATGAAGAAGGGTTCTTTCCCATATCTATACCTTCAACCATATAATCTATTTGGGTCCAAAAGCATTACCCAAACAGGGTATGAGATGAATCCCAATAAGCATCCACAAAATATAATAGTGCTTAACTATAAGTGAGTATATATATTAGGTAATATGAAAAAATGAATCAATAAACAAGAATGTACTCAAAATTAAACAATCCTACATTTTTCAATTACATTAATTTAAAATTCATTATTCATCTATTGAATAATGTAACCTTGTGATCTATCCCAAGCCCTGAATCCCCTATGTTATAGTGACAAATAGATGTCTCAGAATTACAACTAAAAAATTAGGTAAAACATAGTCCAAGTTTGTGCTTTGGCTTCACAGACTCTCCAAAATTATTCAATCATTCACAAATGACCCTCTATGAAAGCTCTCATAGTCTAACCCATATGGTCCCACATAGTGTAGATCAATTACAACCGACCTCTTGGGTAGCTCTCATAGTTAATACCCATCAGTAAATATAGAATAAAAAATTATAAATGACTTATTGGGTAGCTCTCAGGGTCAATACCCCTGGGTCTACATAGCATCAATATTTTATAAATGTCCTCTTCGGTATCTCTCACATTCAATACCACTGGGTGAACATCTACTCCAAGGTTATTAGGATCCTTTGTAAATAATATGGAACCCCCATAGTTTTCATGGCCAAAGGCTTTCATGGTCCATTATAAATACCTGGACCCCCCCCCCACAGTTATCCTGGTCCAAGAATCTAATGATCCTTTGAAAAAATAGTGTGGATAACATATCAAAGAAGCTCATGTAATCTATAAATACTACATTTCTTACAATCACAATGCATATTAATAGAATTTCAATAATCAAGAAAACTTCATCCTATGTAATTCAATGTATGGAAAACAAGGTATTCCTTATATGAAACCTAGACCAAACAACCATAATCATTCAATCAAGGGAACCACACCCAAGGGGTGTCCCATAAACAAGGTATGTAGCCTTAAGCATAAGAAAAAACCCTTTATCATTCAAAACAACCATAACAGTCATTAAATATGTCACATTCCCAATCAAGAAATACACCAAAAATTGGTATGCTTCACTTTAAGCACATATAATCCAAAGACAAAAAATAAAAGGAACAAAACACATACCTCGATGTATTTTGATTGATATACTAGAATGGCAGCCCTTGAATCGGACTAGATCGGCATAGATCTACAAAGGAATAAAAAAATTTCAAACTTGAATAACCTTTAATAGAAGAATAACTAGGGAGAAAGGATATAGGGGAATTGATTACTCACTGGTAGGATTCGATCCCACCTGATGGTGTCTAAATTGGAGCTCGGACGAAGAATTAAAGGGGTTTTAGATTTCATCATCCCTTCTATCAGGCCCCTGTGTGAACCACTAACAAAAGAAGGTCACATTGAAGATGAGATGAAACCCCACTCCAATTAATAAAATAAATATAAAAATATATGTCATGGTCATTAACAGTACACACCATGTATTAGCTTCAACGGGCCCTAACTTAAACTGGTCGGCCAGGTCATCACACGACCATGTACTCATCCATTACACGGCCTGTACATGGCCGTAAGTTGAAATTGGGTACACCATGTGTACATAGATAGGAAATTATGATTCATGTTCTTAATAACATCCCCCCTTAATGCAATTCGTCCCTAAAGTTCCCTTCCATGTGTGGTGAAGATGATGCTTCAAACTACTCTGGCAACTGTGACCGTACGATGGCCTCCCTCTCCCATGTCTTGTCCTTCACATAGCCATGTTTCCATTGCATTCATATAAGTGGAAACCTAAGCCATGTAAAACATTTGTTATTCGATCCAAAAGCCAAATAGGGTTCTCCTCAACGCACAAATCCACCTCCATCTCAAACAAATTGGGTAGAAAAACAAGAGATTGGTCTAAAAAGTAGCGTCGTAGATGAGAAACATGAAATACATCATGAATGGCCCAATACCTCTGAGGTAACTGCAACTGATAGGAAATAGGACCGAATCTCTCCAACACTTGAAATGGCCTGATGTATCTCAAGGAAGGCATTCTCAGAAATCAAATACTCATGTATCCCAACCTCAGTGTGACACGTAAGAAAACATGATCTCTGGCCTCAAACTCCGGTGGTCATCACCGTAGATCAGCATAAGATTTCTGGCAACACTCTGCAATATCCATCCACTTCTGAATCAACTCCACCTACTCAGTGGTCTCCTGGAGAAGGATAGGTCCCATCATAGCTTCTTCCCCGGCCTCTAGACAACATAGGGGTTTTCAGAATGACCTACCCAAAAAGGACTCATAATGATCCATCTGAATCATTTCTTGAAAACTAATATTGTAGGAAAACTCCACCATGGGTATGTGAATCTCCCAATATCCCCTCAAATACATGATACATTCTCAAAGCATGTCCACCAAAACCTGAATCATGTTCTTGGACTGCCCATTTATTAGGGGGTGGTAAATTGTAATCCAAAGTACCTATATACCAAAATCCCTTTGTAGTCCCTTAAAAACACAAAAAGTAAACAGGTCATCCTTTTCTAAAATGATAGATTTCAATACTCCATAAAAATACACTATCACTGACATGTAAAACATTCCAATTTAATCAATATTAATGGTTTTCTTGATCGGTAAGAAATGTGAAACCTTCATGATTATATAAAAAAACCATAATACATCATTTCTTTAAGGTTACCTTGGTAAACCCATCACAAAATCCATTATGACATCATTCCACTTCCACTATGGAATGGGTAAATACTATAATAGCCATGTCAATTAATGGTGATCTTCATTAACCTACTAACAGGTGGAACATCTCGTAAACAAACTAGCCACATCCCTCTTCATGCCAGGACAATAATACTAAAGATGTAAATCTTGATACATCTTGGTGATACTAGGATGAAAATCTAAAAAAGGTAGGAAAATATCACATCGGATCCTCATGTATGTCTTCTGACACCTATAAGCATTCAATAAAATGAAAAAAAATAATTCATTTTTGTGGTCCACCCAGGAGTAGGGTCCTCACCTGACACACTCTTCTGTAGGACTAGTCCATTGGAATCTAAAATATACCTCATACGCACTTGATCTAGTATATTAGAGTTAAATGTTATATAGGAATGAAATGTCTTACCCTATCTTTCATGAACCTACAAATTCATCTTAGAGATCAAATCTATAAGCTACCACTCACTTCTAGCCTCTTAAACTGCATGTATATGATTTATCCTACTCAGCGCATCATCCATTGTGTTTTCTTGCCTAGGCATGTAGGCAAGTTCATAGTAACATGATTTAATGTACTCAACCCACCATTGTTATCTCAAATTTAAGTCTCACTGAGTAATGATATACCTGAGGCTTTTATGGTCTTTTAAAATAAAAAAATATTGTCCCAAAAGATAAAGCTTCAAAAAGTGTAATACATAAACAACTGCAATCAACTCGAGATCGTGTGTCAGGTAATTCCTTGCATGTGGCCTCAACTACTAAAACTCATACACAATCACTCCTTCCCCCTAAATTATCACAACTCCCAACCTAATACCCGATGCATCATAGTAAACAGTGTAACTCTTGGCCAGCTCCGTGAAAATCAGCATCGGTGCTGAAGTAAACCTCCCTTTCATCTCTTGAAAGGCTTAATCAAAGGAATATGTCCACATTTACATTAAAACATTCTTAGTCAGGCATTTCGGTCACATTGATAAGCATAAAAATTCCATTTTAAATCTTTTATAGTAACCAGTTATCCCTAGAAAACATCGTACCTCAAAGACATTCTTCGTCTCCTCCCACTAAACCCCATCTGTCACCTTCTCGAGGTTTATTGATACTATTTTATCTAATATAACATTACCCATGAAATGAATTTGGTCCATCCAAAATTGGAACTTTGAGAGTATTTCATATAACTACTTCTCTCTCAGTGTACTCAAAATGACCACATGGTGGATGGGATGGTCGTGTAGAATTTGAGAGAACACTAGGATATCATCTATGATTACTACCCCAAAAAATCCATGGATAGAACATTTTGTTCATAAGTTCCATGAAAACTACCAACATGTTCATGAGACTGAACGACATAACCAAATACTCATATAGACCTTATATTCTCCAAATATTTGTAAAATGTATACATGATTGTCTAACGCACAACTGATGATAACCAAATCTCAAGTCAATATTCGAGAACACCTGGGATCCTCGAAGCTGGTCAAAGAATCGATCAATACATGGAAAGGTTTATTGGTTCCTGACAGTCAACTAGTTCAACTTACGATAATCCACACAATATCTGAGGGTATTTTCTTCCTTCTTCACCAAAAGGATGGAATAACCCAAAGGAGAGGTATGGGGTAGGGTGAAACCCTTTTCTTGAAATTCTAATAACTTCTTCTAGAGCTCCTATAACTATGGTTTCTACATCCTATATGGAGGAATGGACACTAGTACCACTCCTGGAACAAGATCAATAGATAAATATACCTATTGCATCGGAGAAAAACCTGAAACATCATCAGGAAATAAATCTCTAAAAATATCTACCATTGGAGGAAAGTACATATGTGAAGTCCCCTTGTCATAATGATATAAACTAGAAATATTGTATATAATTCCTCCCAACCCATTATGCTTGGTTCCAGCTCTAATCGCATGGAAATCCGATTCTTTGTTGTGTAGAAAATATCAACCCTCTGGTGATGTGAAACTCACCTTGCGGTGATAGCAGTCAACAATATCCTGAAAAGAGACCAACCAGTCCATTCCAAAAATGACATCAAACTGTTCCATCTCTAAGAGTTAGAGGTCCCATATAAAGTGAAACCCACCAACTCAGGATGGAACTCCTTTCACTGATATATATTATTAATTATAATTCCCAACGGAATTTCTAGCATCATTACTTCATCATAAGTAAAGATACAGATCCCAGGGATCTCCACAACGACAACAAGTATGAAACTATGGTAAGCCCCTGTATAAAAAAGAGTAGAATCTAAAACTGAGGCAAATGTGATTATGAATCCAACCATAGAGGGTCTGAGATCCTACTCTTGCTAGTTATACTCCATCACAAATGTAAGACCTATATCATGCCCCTACAACCCTGGCTAATTACCCTGAGTTGTTCTACCTCATTGTCCCTAAAACTCCTAATGTCTAGCTACCATGGCCATTACCACCACCTGACCCTGAATGGACTGATGAACACTAATTCCATGACTGATGGGAAACTTGTGGTGTTTATCCAAAATATTGAGTCATATCATATCCCCTCTAACCTGCTCCTGGTGAGATAATATTTCAAAAACACTAAAGATGACTCATCTTGACATAAGATTAGCACTCAACTTAGTCCTTCTAGTACAGTGGTCTCGTGTTCCCACTCATCCTTCACTGATAGCACCTCACTTGGATACCTAAATATATATCCCTACTTATGAAATCTATGGGAACATGACCTCAAACGCTTTTCCCCAAATGCTTGAGGCTGTCGACTATAAATGAGGGCCTCGAGTGAGATAGTGGGAAAAATCTAACCTCGATGGCAGAGTAAACATAATTGAAATCATATAGTAACAATAGAGGAAGCAGTAATACCATACAATATAAGTAAACAATGGAAAAATGGTATTATAAAAGTAATAGGTGCATATATATATAAATGATAAATGTCACATGTGACTGAGAAAATATCCAAATAGGTCAAAATGCTGGAAATACAATAATAAATACAATGTATAGAAAAGGAAGTAAACAACCACAGTATCTCAAGCCTCATCATATTCCAATGATCTCCAAATCCAATAGTAATCAAGTACCTGATGATGAATGGTTCTTTGCCTTATCTATACCTGCAACCATATAATCTGTTTGGGTCCAGAATCATGAACCAAACAGGGTGTGAGAATAATCCTAGTAGCAACCACCAAGATATTGGTTCCTTACTTTCAATGAATATATATATCAATTAATGTGTAGAAATGAAGAAATAAACATGGAATTACTCAAAAATAAATAATCCTACAGTGTTCAATTACATTTATTTAACATCAATTATTCATCTATTGAATCATGTAACCCTGGGATCTAGCCGAGGCCATATATCCCCTGTGTAATAGTAACAATCATATTTCTCAAAAGACCATCAAAACAATTAGGTAAGACCATGTCTAATCTTGTGCTTTGGATTGGATGATTTGTCACTATCACTCAATCAATCCCAAACGACCCTCTAAAAAAGCTTGCATAGTCTAACGCCTATGGTCCCACATAGTATAGATAAATTACGAATGACCTCCTAGGTAGCTTTAATGGTCAAACCCCTAGGTCAACATATCATAGATAAATAAAAATGACCTCATAGTTAGCTCTCTTGGTCAATACCCTCGTTTGTATATAGATTCAATAATTTATAAATTACTTCCTAGGTAAATCTCGGGGTTAATACCCTTGGGTCAACGTCTATAGAAAGGCTCTCACTATCCATTATAAATATTATATAAACCCCCACAATTTTCTTGGACAATGGCTCTCACGGTCCTTTGGAAATACATAGAAACCCCCACAGTTTTCATGTTCTAAGGTTCTTATGATCCATTGAATAAATAGGTTTCATAAAACATCAAAGTACCTCATGTAATGTATATCTACTACATGAATAACATTCACAATTCATATCAAATGAATTTCCCATAATCATCAAAACCCCATCCTAAGCAATTTGAGGCATCGAAAACAAGGAACAACTCATGGGAAACCTAGAGCAAACGTCCATAAACAGTCAATCATAGAAAACACACCCATGGGGTGTCCCATTAATAAGGTATATAGCCTCAAAAATAATAAAAAACACATTATCAATCAAAAAAACCATAGCACACATTAAACAGTGTTAAATTCCCAATCAAGCAATACCCCAAACATGAGTATGCGACAATTTAAGCATATATAGTCCAACTAAAAACATTGAATGGAACAAACCACCTACCTTGGTGTCTTACGATAGATATACTTGAACATTGACCCTTGAATTAGCCTATATCAGCAGTGATCTACATAAGAGTAAAAAATGAACAACTTTGAATAACCCACAAGAGAGGAATAATCTGGAATAAATCCTCAAGGGGAATTGAGAACTCATTGGTGGGATTCCAATTCACCCAAAAATGTATTAATCAAGGCTCGGGTGAAGAATCGGGTGGGGATCATTGTTTTTCGGTGCTTCCGTCATGCTCCAGTTTGAACCACTACTAGAAGTATGCTTTTTCTATGATGAGACACAACCCCCTATATGATTTATCAAATAAAAATAAAAATACATGGTGTGTTTATTAACAGTACATGTCGTGTAATAGCCTCTACCTACCCTAACTTAAGCATGTTGGTCAAGTCATTACATGACAATGTAGTGAACCCTTAAACACCCAGTACAAAGTTGTATATAGCAACTGGGTACATGGTGTGTACTCAAATTTACATTGTGTTTACTTAGAAAATTTACCATTTCATATTTTTTTCATCAAAAAAAACTTGAAATCATCCATGTTGTAACATCCTGGTTAAAGTTTATTCCAAAAGGTACCCCGTACCCGATCAGCCACATGGAATCATGCACATTTCCCCAAATTCTTCAGGTTTCCATCTATTAGTGGGGGCCTATGGTGTGATAGTGGGGAAACTATGCCCTCATTGGCAAAGTAAACACAATGGAAAACAAATAGTAATAATAGTGGAAGCACTAATACCATACAATATAAGTAAACAACATAATACTAGTAGAAGTAAACCAATTGGAGCATTTATATATATAAATGATGCATGTAACATATGTCTAGAAAAGAATATATAAAAGTCGCAATTCTGGAAATACAATATAGAAACCAAATTATAGAAAATATAGTAAAATTTAATAGCATTTCAACCCTCAGATTGGTCCCATGCTCTCCAACTCCATCAACAATCATGTACCTGATGAAGAAGGGCGCTTGCCCTTATCAATACCTACAAACCCATAATCTATTTGGGTCCAAAACCATGACCCAAACAAGGTTTGAGTTGAGTCCTACTAGGCAACCACAAAAAAGATCTATGCCTAACTGTCAGTGGATATATATATCAGGTAATATGCAGAAATGAAGAAATAAACAAGCAAGTACTCAATGGTAAACAATCCTACAATTATCAATAAAATTCATTTAATATTAATTATTCATCATTTGAATTGTGTAACACTAGGATTTAGCCTAGGCCATATATGTCATGTGTAATAGTATCAGACAGATGTCTTTGAAGACCATCAAAACAATCAGGTAAGGCTAAATCCTATATTGTGATTTGGCTTGGAAGACTCATCCTAATCATTTAATCATTCACAAATGACTCTTTGGGAAATCCCCCAGGGTATAACCCCTATGGTCCCACATAGTATAGATCAATTACAATTGACCTCATGGGTAGCACTCACGGTCAATACCCTAGGGTCTACATATATCAATAATTTATAAAAAACCTTCTGGGTTGCTCCAAGGGTCAAGAACCCAGAGGTCAACTTCTCTGAAAAGGAACTCTTGGTCCTATGAATATAATATGGAAGCACCCATAGTTTTCTTGGACAAATAATCACACGGTCCTTTGAAAATACATAGAAACACCAACAGTGTTCTTGGTCTAAGGCTGTCATGGTCTATTGGAAAAATAGTGTTCATAACATATCAATGAATCTCATGTAATATATAACTACTACATGGAAAAATTTCCCAATTCATATCAAATGGATTTCACATAATCAATAAATCTCCATCCTAAAAAATTCAAGGTTTAAAAAACATGGAATGCCTATTTGAAAACCTAGTCCAAACAGCTATAAATAGTTAATCAAGGGAAACAGACCCATGTCTTATCCCATAAACAAGTTATATAGCCTTGCACACAAGAAACAACCCTTTATCAATAAAAAACAAAATTATTCATTAAACAGGGTAAAATTTCCAATCATGAAACACCCAAAACATGGGTATGCATCACTTAAAGCATATATAATCCAAAGAAGAACAAATAAAGGAACAAACCCATACCTAGATGTATTATGTTGGATAAACATGAACGTCAGCCCTTGAATCGGCCAATATTGGTTTAGATCTAAAAAATTAATTAATGGTTATCTTGAATAACAGATGAGGCTGGAAGAATCAGGAAGAAATTCTTTATAATAATTGGGAACTCACTAGTGGGATTCCAACGCACTAGACGGTGTCTAAATCAGAGCTCAGTCAGTGTATCAGGAGGAGTTTAGAATTTGTTGGCCCTTCTATCACACTCCTATATGAACCAATACCAGAAGAAGGTTTTTATGAAGTTGATACATGAACCTGCTAAAATATATCAAATAAAAAGAAAAATACAGGGTGTGTCCATTAACTGTACATGTCATGTATTAGCCTCAACTGGCTCCAACTTAAATGGGTTGTCTAGGTCTTCACAGGGCTAGGTCATCACACGACCATGTACTCAGCCATTATGCAGTCAATACATGGTTTTATACGGTAACCGGGTACAAGGAGTGTAGTTATAAAATGTTATATATATTTTTATTTTTCTTCAAACAGCCTAGAATCAACCACTTTGAAATGTCCTAGTTCGGAGTGCATCCCCAAGGATTCCCATACCCATTTGGCCACATGGCCTCAAGTGAATTTCCCCAAATTTAAGAGGATGTTGACTAGCGGCAAGGGCCAAGGGTGTGATTGTAGGAAATCTATTCCCTCATTGGCAAAGTAAAAAAACAGAAATCAAATAAAAACAGTAGTGAAAGCAGTAATACCATACAATAAAAGTAAACAACGAAAGACTATTATTTGAAAAACAACTCGATCATATATATATATATATAAATGATTCAAGTCACATGTGTCTAGAAAATAATCCAAAAAAGTCAAAATTCCATAAATATAATACAATAACTATCATTCAAAATAGAAAGAAAACTCTAACAACATCGAAAGCTTCAGCTTGGCCCTATGCTCTCCAGATCCAACAACAGTCAACCACCTGATGAAGAAGCGTACTTTACCATAACTATAGCAGAAACCATATAATCGATTTTTGTCTAGAATCATGACCCAAATAGGGTTTGAGAGAAATTCAAGTATGTAACCACCAAATAATTTGTTCCAAACTATCAGTGAATATATATAGAATGTAATATTGAGAAATGAAGAAATAAACTAAGAGGTACTCAAAGGTAATCCATCCTATAGGTTTCAATTATAGTCATTTAACATTCATTATTCATAATTTGAATCATATAACCCTTGGATCTATCTCAGTCAATATATCCCACGTGTAGTAGTAATAAACAAATTCCTCAGAAGTCCTTCTAAACATTCACATAAGATCGAGTAGAAGCTTGTTCATTGGCTTAGTAGACTCATCACAATCATTCAATCATTCACAAATGACCCTCTGAGAAATCTCTCATAGTCTTACCCATATGGTCCCACATAGTATTAATAAATTACAACTAACCTTCTAGGTATCTCTCACAGTCAATACCCATGGGTCAATATAATATAGATAATTATAAATAACGTCTTGGGTATCACTCATGGCCTATACCCCAGGGTATACATATCATCAATAATGTATAAACGACCTTTTGGGTATCTCTCATAGACAATACCCCATGGTTCAACAAACACACCAAGGATCTCATTGTTATGTGTAAAGAATATGGAAACCCACATAGTTTCCCTAGCCAAAGGTTCTCATGGTCCTTTTAAAATACATGGAAAACCCCATGGTTTTCCTAGTCCAAGGCTCTCACAGTCCATTTTAAAAATAGTATGCATAAATTATCAAAGCATCTCATGTATTCTATTACTACTACATGGATAATATTCACAAAGTATATCACATGCATTTCACATAATCAATAAAACACCATCCTATGAAATTCAGTGCGTGGAAAACATGGTTCTCCTTATAGGCAACATAGATCAAACGACTATAAACAGTGAATCAAGGAAAATGCACCAATGTGGTGACCAATAAAAAAGGTATCTATCCTTATGAATAATAAAAAACCATTTTCAATAAACCGAATCATAACAAGCATAAATAGGGATAAATTCCCAATCATGCAATTCCCCAAACATGGGTATGTGGAACTTAAAGTATATATAGTCCACAAAAGAGAAAAGAAAGGAACAAAGCACCTACCTTGATGTCTTACGATCGATATACTTGAAAATCAGACCTTGAATCGGCCTAGATCGGTGTAGATTTATAGAAGATCAAAAAAATATCAACCATGAATAACCCACGAGAGATGAAGAATAAGGAATAAAGGATCTAGGGGAAATTATAACTCACAGGTGGTATTCCAATGCACCCGATGGTGTCCTCCTCAATTCATTTTTTGTATTTTTTAATAAAGTCACTTAATGGGTAAGTGAGAACCATACAAAGAGATCCAAACTTCAACCACACTTCCCACACAAATTTCGGCATGGATGAAGAATCAGGAGGTGTTTGGAGTTCATCCCCCCTTCTATCATGCTCATGTAAGAACCACTACCAGTGGAAGGTGTTTTGAAAAATTAGACATGACCCTGCTCTGATTTATAAAATACAAAAGAAGAATAAAAATAGTGTTCATTAACAGTAAACATCGTGTATTCGTCTCAATCGGCGCTGACTAAAGCAGGTCATCCAGATCATCACACAGCCATGTACTCAGCAATTACATGGCTAGAACACACCAATACATAGCAATAAGGTACACAATGTGTACTCATAAGCACACATAATTTACTTAGATGATATCTTATTTCATCATTTTTTCTCAAAAACATACCAAAATAAAGATACATACCTGAAATGAAGATTCAGGTTCTCACATCTAGACTTAAGTTAAATAGTTTTTATCTAATTTTTCCATCTTTGAGACATACATTATATTATTCACCTATATTCATTCATGAGATTTATTTAGACCCCATTTGACATGTAATATTATTTTTCTATTAATCCATGTGAAATTTCATGTTCTATGTTAATTTATTCCTTCATCAGGATTGTGATTCAATGTTACCAAATTGGTAATATTTTTTGTTATAATATCATCTTTTATCTGGATATTTTGAGGATAACTATATTATGTGGATATCTAACCATCTACTACTCAATAATTATGATGAATATTGTATTGACATGTCCTTTCAGGATATCTTCATGTAATAACACCGTGTTCCCACTATTTGGTACATAATAATATTATTACTATGTTTTTAATAAAATATTACTTTATATCTCCCTCCACTCATAAATACGTTTGTATCCAAAACCATTTTCCCTAAAAAAATCTACAATGTTTTTTTAGACCATTAAGATTTTTGAAATACATTATTATCCATTTTTTAGTAAATATTATGTGTGGAATCTTCATGTTATTTTTAAAACAATTATCATTTGTCTTTTTGTTGAAAAAGTGGAAGAAATGTTTTTTAAAATGTGTACAACATGATTATAATTTATCCACTTCATAACAATTTTTAAGATAACATTATAATTTTTAATGATTATTTTAAAATGAAAAGGTATTTAATAGGTTTTATACTTCCAGAATAATTTCTCAAATCATAATGTATATTTTCTTCAAAAAAAAATTCAATGATATTTTAAAATTATTTTATATATAATGTGACATCCATTAGAGTTACATATACATTAATGGAGTTATTATTAAAAGATACCATTCTTATTATTTAAATTAATGGTATATGTTTTATGGAATGTGTATAGGGAAATCATTCCTCTTTTATGGGTTATACCATGAGAAAAGCCTTATGAAACCTATTTATTTTCATAGGTAATTATATAATGAAATTATTGTAAAAAATGTCTCTTTTCCAATAGTTATGAAATGTTTAAAATTCAATGATACCCATTTCATTTCATGGGTTATTATATGATGAATATTAATGATCTTGGATAACACATAAATATGGTTTTCATTATGGGATGTGTTAAACATATATCAATCTCCAATTAATTAGGTAATGATTTATATATCATGAGATATATTGGACTGTAAATGGGAGTGAAAAAAAATTAGAAAAATTTTGGAATAGGGAGTGAACCTGGTTTAGTAAGATAGTTCAAGAATTCGGATTGAACCCAGTTTAGAAATAAAGGGATGCAACGATGGGTGATCCCAGCTCTGTATGGGTTATTGTCCCCTATGATATAATTTTAAGTGAAATTTGAATAATATGGATATTATATTATATGATTATGTGTATTCTACTAATTATATGTATTATTACCTTTTAATTTCTCTTATGGATCATGTTATTTTATTAAAGTTTTATTCTGGGCTTATAAATAACCAAAAATTTATGCCATGAAATATTATTATGATCATTTATATGTATGATATAGATGTCAAATATCATTCCCATGTTCTCCTACCCTTATTATCATGTTATGTTTACATATCTCCCTTGATTATGCTTACTGAGTATCTAAGATCACTCTTTCCTTCTGTTTCTTTTCCTAGGGTTATGAATATATCTACTATGTATGATAGTTCTGAGAACAAATCTTCTTGTGATGAATGTAGTGGGAGATTTTTTAACCCACTTATGGACCATTGTTTTTGTTTCCATGTTTCTATACGTACTAAATAATAATGATCCTCAATTTTTTGTTTCATTAATTTAATGAATAATGATAACAAATGATGAAATATCCTCTTATGAAGGGTAAGAGACACTATAGAAATATTAAATATTAGTTTTTCTCTTTTTGGAAATCAGTTTTGTTGCGTTTGGAGATGGGTTATAGATCCATAGTGAAAACCCAAGCTATGTGTTTATATATAGGATGATATCTTGAAATATTGGTATATTCTATAGTAGATTGTTTTCCCAATAACTAAATCCCTTAAAATATAACAATATAAGATTTATGTGTGTCATAATTTATCCTAGGGATCATTTCCATGTAATGTTTTGGTTGATAATTGAATCAACCTACAACCCAATTCATGATGGGTGGGCACACGATTGAACACCTAGCTAGACACACTCGAGGGATAAACATTACCTAATCATATTATCTTTACAAACTAATAGGAAGTATTTAATTATTATTTTTTCTAACTAGTGGGGATTAGATGTAATGGAATACCAAACATAATTTAACCTAAACTGAATCAAAAGGTTTAAAGGAGTAATCATGTGTGACAAAAATGAGAAAAATTAATATAGTCTTATATGGAGGTGTAATTAGAGAAGACATCATTTTATTGAAATATAATATTCAGATAGATATTTTAATGATTTTATACATATTATCATTAACTTTTTTAAGTATTTGGATGGAAATGCGATAATGAAAATGAGGCTCTTATTTTCATGTCCTTATGTACTCATAATAAGCATTTTTGGGATAAATGGTTACATAGTATTTTGTTGGATAAAGAGATGGATATGTTAGCATATGTAATATCTTTAATTTCATAAAGATCCATTATTATATTTATTTAGTAAATGATAATTAAAATTGAAATGATATAATTTATTTAGGGATCTATGGAATGTAACAACCAATGACTTTAGATATTATAAAAACTAACATAATTATTGATAATAGTAATTTCATAAAACACCAATAGTAAAAAATTAATTATTGAAATAATGGATTTAATATTATATATTGAAAAGATTAAATATATCAAAACTCATTTAATTTATAATAAATACCAAATAAAATTGAGATTTTGTAACAGTAAAAATGCCTTTTTCTAATAAAAGTGTTTATCATCATATTATATGATTTAATTTATAATTTAATTTTATAATATTTAGAAAATAAATTAAATTTAATATATGTAAAAACAACTCATTACTAATATGATTTTTCATTTGGGTTAGGTTATATGTTTAATATAACATAAAGTCACATCATTAAAAACATGTTATATCGTTTAAATGTAAACTAGTAAAATATAGAAACATAATGGTATGGAAAATATAAGAAGTTGAAAAATAGCGTGTAAAAACATCATTGTGAATTTATCAACACAAATAATCCCCAAAATGAATAATTTCAAAACGTTTTACTCATTTACACGGTAATAGTTTCAAGGAAATATTGAAAAATAATGAGGGTTTACAAAAGTGCCTTGTTTTTCACAATAAACCTTAAAAGATGAACCTATAATTTAAATTACTCATTTAAAATATGAAATATAAATATAACTATAACCATATACCATTATCATTAACCCTTTTCACTCCTTGTTATCCTAATCTATTCGATTTCAAGGGAACTTCTAAAGGAAAAAATAAAATCCCTTACTTTAGTGTTTTATCCTCTTATACTTTTTATTTTAATCTAACCCTAGAAATATCTAAAAAAAATAATCATATAATTACTATAATATCATTATTATATGGATATGTTTTTATAATAGCATTATTACACTTATTTATTCTTTTTTATCAATATCAGAAAACAAATTAACATCATAAACGTGTTGTACATATTTTCTCTTTTATGGAGAAATGTCATTTGATTTTTCTTACTGTTATTCATGGATTTTATTAATGATTGTAATGATTATAAAATTTAATATATATAATTTTATTATTTTTATTAAATTTAGGTTTAATATCTACCATCACACCTTCTCATTCATTGAAAAACATGAATGTTATGCACACATATGTGTGGATTACAGCCTCCGCAATGATGCATTTTTTTCTTTCCAAATTTCATAAAATATATAAATATATTAAAATATTAGTTAAACACCATATAAATAAATAAAATTTCTTTATTTTTCTACTATAAGTATAATATTTCAATAGAAACACCTCTTTAACATTAGTCTCTAATTCATTTATAGCATGATTTGGACTGCGTTGGTTTAATCACAAACATGAAAAATACATTTAAATATGATTATGGATGACCATGGGAATAGAAAAACTGAAATGTTTATATTATATTAATCAAATAATTATCATTATATGTTTTGAGAAACACTATTTTTGGTATTTTACTTTTATATATTATCATTTCTATTCTCTAAAATCATAGAAATATGACAACACTGATTCCATTTTCATGCATTGTAACAAAGACAGTAATGGAATGAAATAAAGAAATATTATATAAATATAATCTCTAGATTATAGAATCTAACATTATTTATCAAAAATTAACTTAGTACTAAATTATTGGAAAATATATCATAATTAATAAACATATAAAAAATAGTTAAAATGGTAATTTCTGATAGTAATAATGAATTTTGAAATATTAATGTACTAATTGTAAAACAATGAGGATTACAAAAAAAAATTATTAATTTTGAGTAATTTCTGAAATATTATTTAATTTATCAATGTATGTTTTATAGGAGGATTGAGTTTCATAAACTATGTAAGCAAACAATATAATGGATTCCTCACAATGTTTCCTTCATTATGACACATTTCATTTTATGCACTGATTTCTCATTTCTATTGTGCATATATTGATAAAGAATTTATTTTTACATAATAAATTATTTAATTACGGTTTTTTGAGGAATCATGATATTTTATATATCTAAATGACATTGGATTCCAAATTTACTAACATGGTAATGGGTTTTAGTGACTCAAATATCATCTTTGGGTTATATTCACTATTTATTGTCTATTTGATTATCCTAAATTTGGTTTGTGTTATATTTTTTGTACATGGTTTTCCATTTTATGAATTATATTCTATAAATATGAATTCTATAAATAAGAATAGAGTAAATGTTCATTGTTGTCAGTATGCATGTTTGTTATAGATTTCAGTGATGTTCCCAATAAGTTTTTTCATTGAGAATAAATTTAATTAGTGAATCCAAAATGTTTTTTAAATAATATTGGATGTGTTTTCAGTTTTTTCTATTAATATTTTTAGAATACAAATTTATATATTTCAAATAACTATTTAATGTAGTTTATTTTCTAGAGAAGAATCATCCATAAGTTGTTAAAAGGATAAACATTACATCTTGGATGAAGTGGACTTAATTATAAATATCTTTTAACTGGTATTTCATTAATATATATATATTAATTTAATAGTAAATTATCACCATTTTAAAAAAATGTATTAAACACTTTTAACGAGATCCTGAAAATATTTTTTTCACGAAGAATGGTGTTATGTGATGAATTATATAATGAATTAATGAAGGCCACAAAATATTTCATTATAGCATGAGGACCAAGAAAAAATATATATTTTGATTTTATGTTTCATGATGATTACCTGAATAAATAAATTGAGTTATCTAGGTAATTTAATAAATTTTAATTATAGTGGTTTAGTTTTGAGGGATTATCAAAAAAACAATTTCCAACCATCACAAACTATTTTAGGAAAACTCAGACCAACACATGTGGGAGAAGGCACAACCATATAGAAACCTCAAAAAGGGAATCATGATATATGGGTAGGTATTGGGCTTACATAGTGATCATATGGAACACAAAGAAGAATCTGGGCATTATTTGTGAATGACAATCAAAGGGGTGTGCATGTCCATGTTCATGGAATGTGCATCTCACATATAGGGGTAACTGAGGGACTTCATGTGGGTGTGGCATAGACTATGTGGTTAAGTGGGTGAAATTTTCTCAATTTACATATTGAGGTATGAAAGAAATGATTTGTAATATAATGAATCATTGGATCTATATTGTCTTATGATTAACATATATATTTATTAAATCCTTTTATTTGAATACTCGATAAATTAACCCTATACATCCCAAATGACGATAATAGTATCGTGTAACATGATACTAGGTACACAATACTCTAACTTTATGATAGATATTCAACATTTCCAATAAATATAATACCATTTAGTAATATTTTAAAACATAACCAACTGAAAACCTTTATTTATAACATTAGGAAATGAAACATAGGAATGGGTGATCTTTGGTCCTCTGTATGGGTAAAAAAATGACGATATGTATAGAAATAATGAGTACAATGGTGTGAAAATAAGAACAAAACATTGGAAAACCATGACCTTCATAAAAAAGATTATAAAAACGAGTAATGGAACAAATATTGGAATTTTAGAAGACATGAATCATAATTTAAAAAAATAACACGATCTATGAGAGAATAACACTTTAATAATAAATGAAGATCATGGATTATGCATAAGAATTTAAAATCATTTCTATATTTTTCATAAATCACTCCTAAGTCCATCAGAGTGAAAAAATTCCTTTACTAAACAGGTTCACTCTCTATTCCATCCCTATCATACTTAACTAGGTTCACTACCCATTCTTTCCTTTTATAGCTCAATAAATATAACTCTATATTTTAGTCCTATATAACATAAATGGATTTAATTCTAATTCTATTTTTTTATTACTAAACTTGGATCACTCCCCATTCCAATCATTCCTTTGTGATCTTGGTTAACTACCCATACCTTCCCTATCTTACAGAACTGGTTTTACTCCTCCTTTCATCACTACATTTTTGATACAGGTTCAGTGCCTATTCTGGACCTGTCTTAAAAAACTGTGTTCACTCCCCATTTTATTCAGGTGCATATCATGATACATAAATCATTACCTATTTAATTTGAGGGTGATAGATGTCCAACCCGTTTTTTGTTATAATATAACCATTGTCTATGGTTATAACATTACCATTGTTCTTGGTTATAACATAACCAATGCTACATATTGATAATACTATATATGTTTTCATCAATATTTGGAAACATTCATCATATAAGAAACACACTAAATGAAATTTTTTCCATGAAAAATCATCATAACATAATGTGTGAAAAATTACAATGTTTTATAATCTTTTTTGGATTGATATATAGATGAATATGTATATTAGATGGAATAATACATGAGTGGGGTGAATTTTAGGTTTAAAAAACATTGTGTTTAAACACTAAGAAGTTCATTTAAATGATCTTAATCTAATACAATTCATAACAAATACAAATAACCATAATTGAATTGGTTATAAAAGATATGATACGATGAAATACTGTAATAAAATAAAACAATTGAATTCAAATGGATACAATAATCTGAGTAATTCAATATTGAAATTTTATACCATAAGACTTTTAGAATCTATCAATTTAATATGAAATAGTATAGTTGTAATTGAATAAATCACAAATGAATAATAAATGATGAATGGAAACAAAACAATTCCCTTTCTAATAAAATCATGAGAGGAAATGTAAAAGTATTGCAATTCTATTATCCCAATGAGAAGGGTATCCTTTCACCTTGAATAAAAGGTGTGTATTACTACCACCTTAGAAAGACATAGATAAGATGATCGGTACGTCTATCTTGATATCCCTACAAGCCCTTGATTTTGCAGGTAATTGGAACCTCTGTCTTTCAAACACTTGATGTACCTTGATACGGAGATCGGTATG